>JACEFZ010014178.1:0-91700 GCA_014155875.1 Cepaea nemoralis | reverse complement strand
GGCTCGAATCCTGTGTCGTGGGCACCAAAATTCGTCCTATAACAGAGTAAGGACTAACAAGGACTGTTGGCTTTGTATAAATAAGGTTTATTTCCATTTGATGACAAGTTCTATAAACATGGCGTCCTTTCAGTTCCAGGCCCTGATCTTGACTGAAACATGACAACAAACTACGTCACGACTTGAGCATCTCTCCTCCCATTCTCTCCCGATGCTCAATCGTGCCGTAGCCTTTTCCCACCTAATACTAATACTCTACTTCTGTTACATCTCCTCCATGAACTGTAACACTTTGAAGCTGATTCCATTAAAGGTTCTTGTCTTACAAAATCGTTTGTACTTCCACGAAAATGTCTTTTCCAGTTGTTGTTCCATGCATGCTGCAAACGGATACCAACTCTTCCGTTATCTGAAAACCAAAATTGACACCACGAACGAACACGAGAAGTTGTGATGTATTTGAGAGATCAGTAGACTAATCAAGCACCAGATAATTCCACAACAAGTTTCTAGCTTAATCGCGTATATGTAGCACTATATTCTCTCCAAGTTCTTCTGTTTTCCGCACAACTGAACTTGCCGAAAGGCTGGTGATAGGTCCCAAAAAATCGGCTTTCTCGGAATGCCTAAGAATTTTCTCAGAAAAATCTCAAGTCACTTGCTGCTGCCACCACTCTTTGATGAAGTTGCCTTCAGTAAACGGTTTTCATCTTTCAATCATCTTATGAACTATTTTGTAACTTGTACAAGTGACATATTCATTTTCAGAAAACTTTCTCGTGAAGAGATTTCTGTGTGTTTCTAAACCACATTTCATGGTCTCATATTTTTCAGAGCGTAACTTTCCAGAAAACTTTGAATATGTTGATAGATGTTTTGTCAAGATGTCAAGACTGTTAAGCTTGTGACGTCACGGTGCACATTGACGTCATAAGGACAATTTAAAGATGGCCGCTCTACTTTTGACATGAACCAAAGTGGAGCAGCGTTATGTTATCCATTTTTTTTATCAGTGAAGGTGTGAAACCAATAGAAATTCATTGGCGAATGAAGGTCTTGTTTCGTGATGCATGCCTGTTGTCGGATGTATGGTTTGAGGGGTCAAACCCCCAAAGAGAGAAAGGATACCAAGTTCCTCTTTCTCAGTGTAATCCTGCCAGTTATAATTAATTTAGCTGTTGCTGGCTCAATGGTTTGAGACCAGAAATTGAGTTTCAGAGAACCAAAGAACTTTTTTACCCCCGCGTTTCCATCCTGTTTCAGGATATTGCGATCAACACCAGCATCTTTCAGCTGTAAGTTGATTCCTAGGCTAGATTACGCTCATCAGCACGCCACGACTTTCTGAGCGACCGGCTCCATACTCTCATAAGTCACTGGCGCAACTCGAACCACTTCCAATTCTCGTGCGCTCACGTCAACCACGAGAGTATTCGGGGTTACGGAAGAAGTTACTAACCCCTCGACCAGGGAGACCGGCAGAACCAAGGAATCTTCTTCTTCTTCTTCAGCGTTCCGAGCCATTGAGGTTCTTTGCTACAAATACAATCCGTCTCCATTCGTCTCCCTGGTCGACCTTCTCTTGCCAAGGACTACCTCAAGGAAATAACTGAAAAATGTTTCTCTGAATACCCAAAATATCCTGTTGGTGATTCCTTGCCTCTCCTCTCTCAACTAAATAATTATTAATCTAGGGTTGTTTAAAACAATTTTACTACTACAAGAAAAACACTCAATAAATGACATGACCTCATTTTCATGATTTAATAAACAGAAACTTGGTTATAGAGCATTGTATTCCAAAAATACAATCTTATTTAATTCAACAAGGACATATACCTCTATTTACAATTATACATCATTTATGTGCCACATATATTTGTTATATCATAAACAATATCTCTGTCTGTCAGCTACATGTACTGCTCATCTTCGACTGGAATGAGAGTAACTGAAATAAAGAACTGGACACTCTGGGTTTTCCACTTCCAAGTTTGTGGATCACTGTGGCTAACAATCAATGGCTGTATGTTATTTTATTTTCGTGTTGATCTGTTCCAGATCTGAGCAGAATATTGGCTCTATATCTCCCATTTCAGGTTCAAGAATCTAACATCTATGTTACCTGTCCTTTCAAGCTCAGTTCATTAATGTTGGATGTGATGTCGACCAAAAATGATAACTTTGACAGCCGGGTAGGATCTGACAGCTGTTGATCAGCTCTATATTTTTCAGTGAGGACAACATCTATTTCGTTTCGGAGTTTGTAATAAACGAAATAGGACTTTACCGCCGCTGAGCCACCTCACTGATGTGTGATAAGGCAAGACACATAATTCAGAATCAATTTCTTCAAGAAAAGCCTGGGGCTGACGGTGACTGAGTGCATGTCCCCGAATGAAGTTCACAGCACAAACGACTGGTTTCAGTACACAAGAAATATCTAAGTCTTTTCCACAGAGTGCTTGCTGATGTATGATGCAGTCTATGAACAGAGCGCCCGGATTTGGCAAATCTTCCAACTGAGTCCTGATCTGCCCCACCAGACCCTTTCTCACTCCAGCCATGTTGTCTTCCTTCATGAACTGTAACACTTTGAAGCTGATTCCATTAAAGGTTTTTGTCTTGCAAAATAGTTTTCACTTCCACGAAAATGTCTTTTCCAGTTGTTGTTCCATGCATGCTGCAAACGGATACCAACTCTTCCGTTATCTGAAAACCCAAATTGACACCACGAATGAACACGAGAAGTTGCGATGTATTTGAGAGATCAGTAGACTAATCAAGCACCAGATAATTCCACACGTTTCTAGCTTAATCGCGTATATGTAGCACTATATTCTCTCCAAGTTCTTCTGTTCTCCGCACAACTGAACTTGCCGAAAGGCTTGCCTTCATGGGTAGAGGAAAATCTTGCAGGGTAATAGCTTTCTGCACTACTCTATCAAGGGCATCACTCAACAAGGTGCTCACTCAACAAGGTGCTACATTCATAAAGTGTGCATTCACAAGGTGCTGCATTCAACCTAGCCAGGTCTGGATCTAGCGGGATCTAGACATTCCCTGAAATTTCAGCAATCAACATAATCTAATCACATGCTTAATATGACATTAGAACTGAAATGCTGCTCATTTTCAAGAAAACAACAAATAAATACATAAAAAGGAATCTTGTTCCTAAAGAAACTAAACATAGGAGAAAGATAGTCTTGGTGTTCTCAATTATTTATCACCAACATAATGGTTTGCTCTCCATCCAATCTTTCACTATACGGGGTTCAGTGTTTAGACTAGCAGATGTGCAGTTTCATCTTCACCTATGCCTGTCCTCATGGTCTCCAGATTGACTAATACCTTGATTATTTGGAATTTGACAATTAGGTCCACCATCCTCTTTTGTACCTAGTTATTTTCTCTACATCTTCCATTAAAGAAAATGTTTATCATACATTAAGGGTGTTTACAATCATTCCCGATTGCAATCAGTAGTTGCTTATAAACAATATAAGTACACCATGGTATCGATTCTTGTATAGTATTCAGGTGAATTCTTTTCTAATCAAAAGTGTTAAGGCGAGTATATTCTCTCCTCTTCACCGTGTTTGTAATATGCTTTTATTCATCATCATCATCATCATCATCATCATCATCATCATCATCATCATAATCATCATCCTCATCATCATCATCATCATTCTCATCATTGACTTTATATCATTATCATCATCATCATCATTACATTATTATCATCTTCATTACAATCATCCTCATCATCAGTGTTATTACATTCATCATCCTCATTATCCTTACAATCATCAGCACACTAGACCATATGTTGTAACAGGAGTGACATGAAATACAAAGTGGTGTCTTGCTTCAGATACAAAACCAGATGCTTGTAGTATGCGTAATGTAATATGGGTTGTGTCGCGCTTAGGACACAAACCAAGATGATGGTACCATTAGTGATATATGATACAAAGTGTTGTCATGCGTCGGAGAGCACTAAATTATTACTTAGTGTATGGGTTATGCCGCACATATTCTCTTGTGATAGACAGGACATTATACATCAAAGTTGCCGTCTATCATGAGATTGCTTATACTCCCTCCTTCCTAGCATGTCACTTCATTCACTCATTCTCAGACATAATATTCATATGTGCATGGATAATCATTTCACTCATTCATAAGACATGATATTCATTTGTGCATGGATGATCATTTTACTTATTCATCAGACATAATATTCATATGTGTATGGATGATAAGTAATTAATAAATTATACTTATGTGATTTCTCAATGATAACTTTAAATGTTAACACCATTTCCAAAACAATGAAATCTCAATCATTCCTCAGACACAATCATATCTGTATGGATGGCAATTTAAGCATATGTATATGCTTTACCCATGATAAATTCACAGGTTCAATAACAATGATATTACAATGAAATCTCAAATATTCTCATCCTTTATCAGAAATTACAATATTTCCTGGATGATAATTAAGCATACTGACGTGTTTTAAGAAATGATACATTCACATCTGCTTAACAATAATAAACTTACACATGGATCCCTACATGCTCTCATATATTTATGTGATATACGCAATCTACATTCATTCATTGTGAATCCTAACCATTCTTGCATGGTGGTTGATTGAGCATTATTATATGGCACAAATATTAATTCCACATGTTTAACAACACTGAGAATATATTTGCCTCACCATATGGTTGCTTTCACCCACACACAAAATTAGGATACATATAGAAATCTATCTACATCTCTTGTGCTCATGTACTTTTCTGTTACACACTACACTAATTTCTCTTACCAGTGTTGGCACCTGTAAAATAGTTTCTTCTATGTGAACTAAGTATTATTAGTTTCCTAAATCTTAAATTACTCACCAACTTCTAAATCACTACTGATTAAGTTGAACTACTTAAGAAATATAATGTCCAACTAGGTCTAATGCTTATACATTAAATAAGTTGTTTACCTAGAAAACATAAAACTCACTGTGGTTTCCTAATATACAATTTACAGTTTACAGTTTACAGACTATGATAACTGAGTATATTATTTAGTTTCTACTAAATTAATTTCTAATAACTAACCACATGGGTTTTACGGCACATTGACTTACCACCAACTTCTCGAAAAGGTCTCAATGACTAACAAATTATAAAATAAATATTGTGTTTACCTTATTCTAAGAGAATGACTTCCAACACGACGACACTGAGTTCTGGATCCAAGCCTCGAATTTTCCTCCAAGTTCTCTGGTTGCTTATGGCATGTAGCTTATTTCTTCTCACACTTTGATTTCCTTTCAATGTTGAGGTTTTAAAATGTTGCTATGCCGTCAGACAGTGGTCCTTACTCTTGTGTTGGGCTGGTGATCAAACAGACCATTTTCCGCCTTCGTAAGTCGTAAATGTGTCGTTTTTCCCCGTTCAAGTTTTTCGTCGCATATGAGTTGTGTTGAATCTTGGATTGTAGTGGTACGGAACAAACCAGCACTAATGCGGTATCAATCTTGAATGTTGTACGGAAAATATTTACAGCAACGTTACGGCTTGTGAAATGATATATCGTACCTGTGAGCCCAGCAAGTGTATGAGTGGAGTAGGAAGTTCTGACCCACAATCAAATCCAAACAACGTGGACTTCTGACTATTGTTGTGTTGCCGGGGCCCATAAAGGGAAGCAAAGAATAGCAACACTGTAGCCTACCACGCATGTCGTAAGAGGCGACTAAGGAGGCTTGATGGTTTCGTCGCCCTGCTACTGAGTGAGTACGTGGCGTGACACTGTGAGCTGTGAGTTTCGTGTGAAATGCTTTTGAATCATGCCTGAGGTTGTTTGGAACGTAACTGCATGTTCGGAGTGATGGCAGGTGGCTATGTCCCAGAGTTGACCGGTTTTTGCCTTATGCAGAAATGCGTGGCTGCTGGGCTTCTGGTTGACTGCCACTGCCATCAGCAATGAACTGTATTTTCGTGGGCTGTGTGGGTGAACATCTAGGAAACATTCAGATAGGAAAATGACAGCCGATTCCATCAGAGATGAACTGGGTGTTTCGTGGGGGACTGGTGTGTTGACATTCTGGTGGCGGCATTATGCACAGTGTATTTGTGCGGGCTGTTGTTTGTCGAGACTCCCGTCTTTTTCACATTGGGCAGTGGGGAGCGTTTTGTGTGATATTCACTGGCACAGGAACGGAGCATAATGGGGACGACCCGTTGCTGTGAAGTTGGAACTGCGACTAACTAACTAACTAACAATGCTCGACTCCATACTGCCCATGCAACATGAAACCATCGAAGACCTCCTCTTTCAGTTTGTACCACATTCCCCATACTCGTTAGAACTAGCCCCAAGTTATTTCCACCTTTTTACACAACTCAACGAGTCAAAACATACTTAAGGTTTTCATTTGAAGCCTCCTCATATATCAGCACATCAATTGATACATTCTCGTAAAGAATGAGCTCTTGAATGCTGCTTGGTTGTGGACCCTCTGAAAGACTGAGTTTTAACTCTTAAGTTCCAAGCATTGGCGTTCAGGTAATTTAATCCATGAAAATGGCTGGCATCTCTCAGAATGGGGTTGGTGTAGAGTCTTTCCTCCAGGCATAATACCAAAGTATCGTCTCGACAGGGATTGTTGCAGAGTTCTCTCCCCCATCTCCAATCCCGGAAACCAGTAGGACATACAATACCGATATCAAAATTCACATTTACAGCGAGCGAGATATATCAGCCTGTGACCAGGTCACGGTTCAGCACAACACATACAGACAGGTTGGGATTGGACCTGGGTTGATCACGCTCTAGAAAAACTGGAAATGAAAAGATAGTTGATGAAAGAAATAAAAAAGAGGCAAGTAAAATATGTTGGCCACGTTAAAAGACATAACATTCTTAGACAAACCATTACTGAGGGTAAGGTTGAAGGCAAGCGAGCAAGAGGTAGACAACGATACAAGTGGGAAGATAACATCAAGAGATGGACGAACAGCAATTTGACAGAATGTTCAGAGAAAAAGAGTGTTGAAGTGCTACATAGAAGCTGTACTTTTGTATGGATGTGAAGCTGCAAAAACATCTGATGACTGTGGAAATGTGGTTTCTGAGGAAAATGCAAAGAATACAATGGACAGACAGAAAAAAAAAAAACAATGAACAAGTCCTTCAAGAAACAAGTGAAGCTCGTAAACTGATTAGAGTTATTAGAGGTAGACAGTCAAATTGTTTTGGGCGTGGTATGAGAAGAAATGAATTGGAGAACTTGGTGACAACTGGCAAGATCGAAGGGAAGAGACCAAGGGGAAAACCGAGAAGTAAATACCTGGATGGCTTGGCCACATGGCATGGTCGAGACAGGAACACGGAGCTGATCCACGACTCTGCTGATCGAGTGAGATGGCAAAACATGACCGCCTACGCTTATCGACATGGCACATGATGGATGGATTTTTGTTTTCTCTCCATCAGAATGGTTTATGCTACATTCCTCGGAAGTTATAATGCTCTCTGGTCTCACATTTACCTAACATGTTAATATTCAATCTTCTCATTTATTTCTTCTTATTATCAAAGTTTTGAGCCGGCTCCCTGGCCGAGGTGTTAGCAGCTTTCTCCGTTAATCCCGAATACTCTCGTGGTTGACGTGAGCGCACGATAATTAGAAGTGGTTCGAGTCGCACCAGTGACTTATGAGAGTATGGAGCCTGTCGCTCAGAAAGTCGTGGCGTGCTGATGAGCGTAATCTAGCCTAGAATCATACAACATACAGCTGAAAGATGCTGGTGTTGACCGCAATATCCTGAAACAGGATGGAAACGCGAAAAAAAAAAAAATTATCAAAGTTTGGGAAGCGTGGTGTTAATTTTCTTTAAATTTTGTGTGGCCCTAGGAGGCCAGTAAAAAAATGTTTCCCCACAAAAGGGGTGTATTTTAGACTCATCGCATGTAATCATTGAAAGTACACTATTAGCTATTAAACATAAATGTGGAACGTTAAAAGTTGATTATTAAATGTTAGTAAATATAGATTACACAATTTTTTAAAAGTATATTAATAGTATTAATAAGAAAGTTTGCAATTGCTGCTGAAGTAGAAGCTATATTTTTTAAATAAATAAAGATTAAGGGATTTAAGTGTTAGATAACGATATTATAGCTAGATATACAATTTCATATCTTAAATTCTAGTAATCTCCCTTGGAAAATTATTAGATGTTTACGTCCCCTACTCCTTGTTTATCTAGGTGTTTTTCTTTTAAATTAGTTAGTTAGTCGACAGATCACCCTCATTGCACATCGAACCATTCAGTACATAAGTGCTCGGATCCCCTCCTCAGCAAATCCCACAGCGTGTAGCGGCTGACGACACCAGTTCTGTGTTGGTTTATTAATTTTCTTTGGCTTCCTGCGTAGTGTTCTTGTTTGGCCACACCTCTTTTAACTTGCTGTTCTCGCAGTCTGACCATGGTTGTAGATTCACAGTCATCGCTTGATTCTCGTAAACGAATTACTTCTCGTAGAGCATTCAGAATATCTGCCTGATCCATGGGTCGTTCGCCTCCCACAGTAGCCATACCTGCAAGCCTGTCAGCCTGCTCATTTCCGTGTACACCCGCATTACCTGGCACGAAGATGAAACTAATCTTTGCCAGTCGTGACCGCTCCAGAGACAGCAACCACTATCTTCGGACCCACCCCATTTCTATCTTCCCGAGCATACTCATGTTCGACTTAATGACTGTGTCTCGAACCATGTTATTGCTTTACTTACTGCCATGACTTCCATAGTCAGGCTACTTGTGATAAAAGTAAAGTCTCTTCCTTCACAATTTTCCTTCCGGCCTGAGCCGTAAAGACCCATGAACTTCTCAATCCTCCAACGACTGACCCATCCGTGTAAATGACAGCATCATTCTCTAAAGAATTCTCGAATATCAGAGCCTGTGCTTCTGCCTCCACAGCAGCTGGATTTTCTTGTCTGCATTTCCTGTCTAGTTGGATGCACACTGAAAATGATGTTCAGAACTCTGCTGGCACTTGTACCCACTCCTCACCAGGTTCTAAGTCCTCAAGTTAACACCTGCTGAAGAATGTCTTCGGCTTGACCCATCCACGACTTTCCTCTTTTTAACCTGCTACCCTTTATCTTCTTAATCTCGCTGTGCAGTGGATGTTGTGTGTTTGCGTTGACTCTGAGATAGGCAAGTGCTTGGCAAATTTGTATTCTGTCCCTCATGGTTGGAAAATCATGAAGGTAGCGCATCACCCTGCATGCTGTATCTCTTGTACATCCAAGAATAATGCGCATAACTTCGTTCTGTATCCTTTCCATCCTTTCTATCTGCTTATGGCTGAGAGTCAGGAAAACCATCGCACATTCCAAAACATAAAGGACCAGACCGTTGTAAAGAAGACATAGATGGCGCTGCTCACAGTTTGCCGCCTCCATCACCCGCTTCGCAGCCAAACCCCGCTTGACCTTTGTTATAACATGGTCTACGTGCTCAGTATAAGCAAGGCTTCGTCAAATCGTATCCCCAAGTAATTCATTGCCTGCAGTTCTTTCCACAGTCTCGGAACCCAGATTTACAGTTGGCGTTGGGGTGTTGACAATATGGTTATTCAAAGAGAACCATGTCACTGTTGCCTTTGTTGGGTTGACCATTGCCCCATCTTCAACACACCAGGTGCTTATGCGATTGAGTTCTGTTTGTAGTTCCACAGCAACCTGATCTCCATCCTTATCCTGACGATACACTAAAACATCGTCTGCATACGACAATGTCCTCCCCGGTCCTATGATTTGCTCTCTGGTGATTCTCACAGTGTAAGCTTTGAACAGTACCGGAGATAATGGTGATCCCTGTGGTAGGCCAGGATAAATTGTTGTTGGTTCCGAAGTCCAACTGCTACATCTAAAAACTACTTTCCGATAGAAGAGGGCAGCAGCGATCCAACTAAGGAGGAAAGGACTTATCTTGAGTTCAAGAAGCTGAAGCATTAAAACATCCAATGGTACTCTGTTGTACGCGTCCTCGAGATCAATCGCTGCAGCAAATGTTTCAATGATTGAGTGGAAACCTTCATAGACATCATGGGCAAAGACTGCTGCATTGGTCCAAGTTTCTCTTTTTGGACGGTACCCTCCCAGGGTATGTGGGGAAAAAACCCTGCTTCTCTAGCTGGCTTGATAATTTTCTGGCAATTAACTTTTCCAGCAGCTTGCCTATAGGGGGCTGCGTAGTCTCGAGGTATGGTGTCCGCCTCGAGTGCTGGAGGTCTCGGGTTCAAGCCCCGGTGAGGACCGGGACTTTTTTCACGTGGACTTCTAGTAATACAATTTCCCCTGGTCTCTGGGTAGTGAGATTGGACGCCTATGTGTATTGTTGCGCACGTAAAAAATCCCTTGACAGTTGGAAATCGAAAAAGAGTAGCCTAACGGCGCTGCCCAGGCAAAATTTCGAGTTAAACACCTACCCAAAATTTGTCAAGATCCTCGCCGGTGTTACGGAGTTCATGCATTGAGCCGAGTTTCTCCAGACTCAGGTTTAAGTTAGGAGGAGAACGGAGCCCTTATGGGTTACACCCCGTGTGCCGTGATGTTGATCCATCGACTAAACTAAACTAAACTAAACTAAACTAAACTTGCTTATTGTATTCTGCATGGCTATTACCCGATATCCCTGAATTTTTGTGTGGTCTTTGCCAGACTTCGGCAAGGGAATCAGATAGCTGTGTAACCATTCCTCTTTGATGCTAGCACTCCATATACTAATGTTGTACATATCTCCTAGTTCCTCTAGCTCGTTGTCGGTACACATTTTGATGTCGCCATACCTTATGCCATCTGGCCCTGGAGCGCTGTTTTGTGATCGTTGAAGCACAGCCTTGATCTCTGTCACTGCCACTTCATTCAGAAATGTTCTGTGCCTTACACCTGTCTGAGGTAACCTCCTTGTCAAGATTTCGGCCTCTCATGTCTGTCTGGTTGCTCTGCTCTAGATAGCGTTCGTAGATGGCTTTGCCCTTGTTCTCGCCAGTCCTCTATCTAGTAATTCCGCAGAATGCTTGTATTAATAAGTGTAGTGATCAATCAAGGCATTACAATCATGTTATAATGATATTTTAAATATTCTCTAAGCAAACGTAATTGCACCAGCATTTGGCAGAGAGAGAGAGAGAGAGAGAGAGAGAGAGAGAGAGAGAGAGAGAGAGAGAGAGAGAGAGAGAGAGAGAGAGAGAGAGAGAGAGAGAGAGAGAGAGAGAGAGACTATTTGTTCAAAATAAATGAAATTTATAAACATAAATGACATTTCATCTGAACATAAAATGTGTCTACATAAACCCCATCAACTTGCACGGCCTTTCGCCAGTGCGAAAATAAGTGCACGCAGGCCTAGACTGTGTCAGACCAGGTTTTGTCCTGCTCACTTCGCCTATTAATATTAATCGTCATCTCTCTCATTCCTATCACCTAGGCCAGGGGTCACCAAATCTTTTTCACAGTGGGCCTGATAACTGACAAAATGATGAGCGCGGGTCGCATAATCATACTGTACTTGCAAGCCAGAACGAAAGCTCTGGGGGGAAAAGACGAAACACTAAGTTTAGCATTCCATGTTAACCATGGATGAGTGGCGTGCAATGCATAAAAACCAAAGACAACCAAAATATTTATTTACTTAAAATGTTATCAATTAAGGCGACGTTAGCAAAACGATAGTTACATCAGACCTACTGTGCACATATCCGAATCTCACAAACTAAGCAGCAAAACATGTTAGTGAAATTTGTGAAACTGACGTTTGGCTTTCAAGATATCATCAATGTTTGGTTTGGAATTGCTGCATCCAGTCAAGAGAATTGCTTTCAAATGTTCATCAGTCAATCTCGTTCGGTGTGTTGACTTCACATACTTCATTTTTGAAAATATTTGCTCATAGAAATAAGTTGTTCCAAACACTGATACCATTTTTTAATAGGATTGTTTTTTTCCCCCCATATCCTTTACAAGACATTGCTGTCAACACCAGCATTTTTCAGCTGCTATTGATGCCTTGGCAAGTTTTACGTTCAGTAGTTTGCCATTGCTTTCTGAACGACCGGCTCACATACCTCTGTAAGTAACCAACGCGAAGCGATCGGCTGCATTGATGCCATACCAGCGGCAAATTTCTTCAGTTTCTGAAACTCAACATCAGGTAAGCAATGGTAAAATTCAACTACGTTTTCCTTCTCTGTGCGTCTCTTTTAATAATTCGTTTGCTTGTAAATCAATGCACTCCAACTCACCAAGGTTACAATCAAACGGATTCTGGAAAAGAAAAATGTCGCTCTAAATTCTGCCAAGATCTGAAAATGTCTCAACAAAATGCTTCTTCAAGTCACGAATAATTTTTTTTCGAAAAATCGAAGTTGACATCTGCCAAGTATTATTCCATGGCATAGTTTAGCTCATTTTATCTAGGTTGTATTTTCCTCAATAACGAATGTGAATTGAACAGCAGAACTATTAAAAATTGTTCATGAACAACGCCGACACGCAGACCATATTTTGAGTCTGTATTGAAGCACTGTACTTTATACAACATGCAGAGAACTCCACATGAACTCTCTATCTCGCATTACATTGTATCTCCTTTCCAGTCCCTCATTAAACAGCACAAAACTAAAGTCTAGCATGTCATTGCCCTATGCTGTCACATTTATAGAACATCTTCTTACTTAAACTACTTACGCCACACTTGAAGCTTGTAACGTTATTCGTTGGATGACCTTTCGGTGACTCTGAAGCAACGGTCCATCAACTCTTCTTTTATTTCATTATCTTCTTCTTTCCGTGTTCTGTGCCGAATCTCTTTCTGTCCTCATTTCATCTCTGCTTCTTCTTGCATTTCTCTTGTCCATATATTCTTTGGATGTTCCTCCCTTTCGTCATTAGAATCCCAAGCTCTTGTCCCTTGATAACTCTGTGCCTTCCTCTCTTCCTGGATCATCCTCGCCATTCCTCTCTATGACGTTTTTTATCACCAAGTCAAGTCTGGTGCGTTCAGTATGCTGTCTTCTTGTTTTTCCGATTATTGCATTCTGCGACACATGGCAACATCTTCGGCGAATGTAGCGCAAAACTCTTTGAAACAGTGACAATGAGAAAGGTTTTCTCCTTCCAGTTGTTCTTCAAACAAAGATAGCTTTCTCTGAATTCCGTTGATGATTCCTGTAGTGATCACAAACGAGGTTATTCTTTCCTTGAAGTTTCAAGTTAAATTCATTCATGTGGGATGTAATGTCGACTAAAAATGCAAACTTTGACAGCCAGGTTGAATCTGACATCTGTGGATAAGCTCTATATTTTTCAGTGAGGAAAACATTTATTTCGTTTCGAAGTTTTTAAAAACGAAACACTGATGTGTGATAAGGCAAGTCACAGAAATTCAGAATCAGTTTCTTCAAGAAAAGCCTGGAGCTGACCGTGATTGAGTGCATGTCCCCGAATGAAGTTCACAGTATAAACGACTGGTTTCAGTACACAAGAAATATCTAAGTCTTTTCAACACCACGAAAATGTCTTCTCCAGTTGTTGTTCCGTGCATGTTGCAAACGGATGCTAACTCTTCCGTTATCTGAAAGTCCAAATTGACACCACGAATGAACATGAGAAGTTGTGACCTATTCGAGAGATCAGTAGACGAATCAAGCAGCAGAGAATACATTAACAAGTTCCTAGCTGTATCGCGTATAGCGTAGCACTATTTTCTCTGCAAGTTCTTCTGTTCTCCGCACAACTGAACTTGCCGAACTTTCCTAGCTTTATCGCGTATATGTAGCACTATTTTCTCTCCAAGTTCTTCTGTTCTCCTCACAGCTGAACTTGCCGAAAGGCTGGTGATAGTTCCAAACAAATCAGCTTTCTCAGAATACAAGTCATTTGCTGCTGCCATCACTCTTTGATGAAGTTGCCTTCAGTAAACGGTTTTCATCGTTCTGCCATCTTATGCACTATTTTGTAACTTGTACGAGAGACATATTCATTTTCAGCAAACTTTCCCATGAAGAGATTTATTTGTGTTTCTAAACCACATCTCATGGACTCATATTTCTCAGAACGTAACTTTCCAGAAAACGTTGAATATGTTGATAGATGTTTTGTTACATAGTGACACCAAAGATTGTAATCTTTCAAAATGGCAGCACTTTTGCTGCATATTACGCAACTGATTTAACGCAAGCAAATTCGAATACCGTCGGCGAATCTGATGAACTGACGTCATGGGCCTGATCCAACC
The DNA here is from genome assembly GCA_014155875.1 of Cepaea nemoralis. NCBI lineage: Eukaryota > Metazoa > Mollusca > Gastropoda > Stylommatophora > Helicidae > Cepaea > Cepaea nemoralis. The sequence continues at coordinate 77,367 of JACEFZ010014178.1, read as the reverse complement.
TGCGGGCCGTAGTTTGGTGACCCCTGGCCTAGCGGATGTTTTCCTTTGGATGGCTGGGCCAATCCCTTGGCTTGAGACGTTATTAACTGTTAGTCCATTGACCCACCTTAACAAAATATCCGGTTCATTCAATCCACTGATAGTCATTAAACGATTTGATCGTTTAAGACATATACAGTCACAACAAGGATACAGATAAGTAACCCTAATATTTTCATGTAGCGTTTCTCATGTGGTTGTGTCGGTTTGTATTTGTTTATCATGTGCTGACGAAGGCATTAGCTGCAACGTCTATTGTATTTCTTGTAATCGTATTGTAGTAAAGCTCACTATCTACTTCTTGTTTTTTTTTTTTTTTTGGTTTTTTTTTTTTTTTGGTGATTTAACTAATACCCATACTGAAATATCCAAATATAACCATGTCTGCAAAACGACAGAAAATAAACAGCATATTCACGCCAACCCTATGCTACCAATCTCAAACTTGGACAATAAATATCAAAATCACAGCTTTCGCAAAATCAACACCTGTGAGATGTGATGCCTTGAAGAGAACCTGCCAACTTAACAATCCGAGACCGAATAAGAAATGGTGTTATCAGACAGACAGAGGGATCAACACCTTGTGCCACATTTATTGAAAGACAGAAGATCAAGTAGTTTGACCATCTCGTTGGAATGCAATATCATCAACTGCCAGCGCTAACCCTACATCAAAGAAGATCTGCTACTACTACTAGAACAAGAGGACGCCCAAGAAGAAAATGGATTGACGACATCAAAGACATTGTACAATAACACGGAATGACATTATCCAATGAAACCAACCGGGCGCTGGAGCGCCAGTTATTCCTCCTCACGATGCTTGACGGCAGAAGTGGATGATGATGATGATGTTGCGATGATGATGATGATGGTGATGGATGATGATGATGATGATGATGATGATGATGATGATGATGATGATGACGATTGATGATGATTCATTGCCGTTAAAAACTAGCAGACGATATATGTCACGTGAGTAGCCTCCCCTGAGTGGGTCTCTTGGACTGGAAACCAGCAAATGGCCGGCAGACCGGGTTCACGACACGTCAGTAACATCATCAGCATTCTGTTGGCGACGTGAACCCACTTCACCTCCTCCAGATTCACCTGATTCCCCAGAAAACGTCTTCAGTGTTGAAATATCTCAAACAGCCGTGTACTATATGTGAATAAATATTGAAAATAGCTGTCTGTTATGAGCTATAAGACTAGATTAGTATATTATAATAATAAAGTTTTCAAATGTTGCAAATGTGCTAACTAACTTTAAACTTTACACAGTTAACACAGCACTGGACTTACTACTTACTACTTTTTTACTACTTACTTAAGTAAGTTACTATACTACTTACTACTTACTAGAGACAGAGATAGATTAGAAGAAGCTAAGAAGTAGAACTAAGAAGTGTCAAGAGTCTAGATTTCCGTGGCACAGCAGACGGAGACACAGAGTTCGGGAATCAGAATTAATTTAAGTGTTAGACTGTTAGTTAATCCTATTAGTATTTGTGTTTGTCAAGATTACTGGTCTGTAGTTTAAACTCACACTGCATTTAATTGAATACTGTCAATTCATTAAGAACTGTCATAAAATTAGACGAAATTAAACAAGCCACTGGTTTTGTTTTCTGATTAGTGTACAGTACAAGTTCAAATAAGAACTAAAAGAGTCAAGGAGTACTATTAGTGACTATTACTATTAAGAGTCTTAGTAAGACTACAGTTACAAGACAAGCTGTGTAGTGTAGAGAGTCATAGAAGATGGTCTTGTTAACAATGATAGCCAGACTGGCTGATGGCCTGCCCCTGTCAGCATCTGTTCAAGAAGATGAACAGGTAAGAAGCATTCATCATAATTGCTATCCTTGGCAGGATGTGTGATCATGTTCCTCCACAAACATCTGTCCTGTTTTCTGACTGCTTAGCTTGATCTTCTCTGCTACTTTGTCAACTCATCCAGTAATTTCTTCTTCCTCATGGTGATAACCTTCCTGCAGACTCTTGTCTCTATTCTCATAATGTTGACTTCATGTTCTTGACTTTTCTTTTTTGTTTTGCATATCCTATTTACAGGACATCGCTGTCAACACCAGCACTACTGTTATTGATGTCTTGGCAGGTTTACGTTCTAGTAGTTTGCCATTGCTTTCGGAACGACCAGCTCCCTATACCATCACGGTTAAAACCCAGCGCGACACTGGTCTGCTGCCAAATTGGTCGCAGCTGTGTTTCAAACGCAGGTAAATGGAATTATGAACCGCATCCTGTAATGCCTTTGCCACGGAGACTGGTGTCCTTGACTTGGGACATAAATTACAAGTACCTCGGATATCAGAATGGGTTTGCCTGATGGCGAGGGACACTAGTACTAGGAAAGCTTATTTACATGCAAAAATCAGTCTAGTGCACTAGAATGCTGATATTACTGATGTGTCGTGAACCAGGTTTGCCAGTCCAATTGTTGGTTTCCAGTCCAAGAGACCCACTCAGGGGAGGCTACTCACGTGACATATATCATCATCTGTTGGTTTTTAACAGGCATGTCAATTAATAAGGTGCCGTCTCCAGAGTGTATAAGCACGTGTATGGACTACACTTGAGTTGGTTTTCATACGATGGTAAGAGTTATGTCCGTTCAGAAAACAATGGCAAACTGCTGAATGGCTAAGAAATCACTAACAGTCAACAAATGCTGGTGTTGACTGTGATTTCCTCTAAAGGGTATGTAGCTGACATGTTCATAATATATTTTGTTCTTATTTGAGAAATGCTTTTTATTAACCTACTCATGAAATGTGTGTTTACCAGGCTTTAAATTACAAACTTAAAAGAAAACTGATCACATACATCTGATGGGAAGAGAAAAACTGGCTGATGTTGTTGCAAGTGGTAAAAGTTACTGAACAAAGATACAGAGCTGGACCATCCTGCCTCATGGCATGCAATTCCGAGGAGGCTGCAAATCAACACCTTAAAAGTGTGATAGAAATTATAATAATCATGCCATTGTCATGTAACCTGTCAATATTATTGTTAAGCATGTCAGAGCAGTCAAGCTGAAAAACATCTGATGGCTGCAGAAATGTGGTTTCTGAGGAAAATGCAAAGAATACCATAGACAGACAGAAAAACCAATGACCAATATACTACAGGAGACAGATGAAAATCGTAAATTGATTAGAGAAATTAGACGTAGACAGTCAAAATGTTTTGGACATGTTGTGATAAGAAATGGATTTGAGAACTTAGTGACAACTGGCAAGATCAAAGGGAACAGACCAAGAGGAAGACCGAGAAGATAATACCTGGATGGTTTGGCCACATGGACATGCTTGAGACAGGAACACTGAACTGATCCATGACTCTGGTGATCGAGTGAAATGGCGAGTCATGACCACCCACGCTTTCCGGCATGGCACATGATTGATTCTTCTTCTTCGCGTTCATCCGGAGTGTTTTTCAGATGTGATTGCGGTGTGTCTAAGTTATGCGCCCTTGGGCCGAAACCCGTAGGGCAACACATCCGACGTTAGCCTGCATTTTTGACCATGTTGCATTCCTGGGAGACTCTCATTTTTGTGGTGCCGTCCACATCCCAGCTTGTCAAGTTGGAACAGTCGAATGCTTTACGATCAGCCCTCAAGGGAATGCAGGGATAGTCCATGGCATTTTCCACCATCCAGGGTGGCTTCCATAGTTGCAGAGCCGACACATAGCGCCCTGGTGCTGGGCTCACATAGAGAATCATCACGTCCTGCTCATGGCTGCTTTAATTCCTCACTTCAATATATTGGGCATTTCGTGTGCTACGGGTCATTCCCGCTCAAACCAGGCCGGTCTGGAGACGGTATCCACTAAGCGAGTTTTCGATTCGGACTTGTGCTTGTCATTGTGCCCGTCAGAGCTGTTCCGGACATGACGAACATTAGGAAACTACCCAGACAGAGCTGTTCCAACCAGAGCATTCGGAGAACTAGGTAATCAGAGCTGGTCCTAGCACGAAAGACATTTTCACTCGGACGTAATTGTGTAATGCTAATTTTTATTTTGCCACCCGTAGGACGGCACTTCCGACTTCAGTGGGCATTTTTAATGAGGTTAGCCTTCCTCGGGTTTCGAGGTATGTTAGACTTTTTGTGGTGTCGCCCACATCTCAGCTGGTCAAGGTAGATAGGTCAAAAAACATCACTGATCAACACTCAAGGGAAGACAGGGGCAGACCATGGGCATTCCCGCTATCCAAGGAGGCTTCCATAATTGCAGAGCCGGCACATTGTGAGACTATGCTCACCCGAGGAATCGCCATATCCTGCTCATGGCTGCTTTAATTCCTCACTTCCATATATTGGGCATTTCGTTAGCCACTCCCCGTACAAACCAGGAATGGTCTGTCTGTGGACGACATCCACTAGGTAAGTTTTTGCTTCGGACTTCCACGTAATGGATTCGCTAGCCAAGCGTTCCATTTCATGTTAAAGAAGTGGTTTTCAGCCTTTTGCTGCACTCACTCTATGAGTATAGATAGACGTTTTTTCGTAACCATTTCGTGTGACTGGGGCACTTTTCTACCTTGAGCACTCGCTCACGAGGTAGGCTACATGCGCTGGCAGCTCAGCACCTTACTTCTTTGCATCAGTGAGCAAGAAACGGCCAGGCCCTCTCATCCGGGGATCCCTCATATCCCCCAGCTGAGAGCCTTTAAACAAGTATCTGAGCTAAGCATGTAGCATGCTCAGCATTTCACCTCCATTTTTCGGTTCGTGGGTATCAGCCAGGCTCTCACATCTGAGGGTTTATGGCTTAGAGGCGTTCAGCCATATCCCTCTGCTAGGAGCCTTAGAGTATGTGTCCGGACCAAGAATTAGCGGCATCGTGCGCCTGATTTAGATTTTGACTGCTATCCTCAGTCTACCTGCAGAGCAGCAGGTTGTCTCTCACTTAGTCTGGCCCCTAACCACCTCCATTTTTTGGTAGGTGGGAATCGGCCCGGCTCTCACAACCGAGGGTATATGGCTTAGAGACGTTCAGCCATATCCCTCGGCTGGGAGCCTTAGAGTATGTGTCCGGACGAAGAATTAGCAGCATTGTGCGCCTGATTTAGATTTTGAATGCTATCCCCAGTCTACCTGCAGAGCAGCAGGTTGACTCTCACTTAGTCAGGCCCCTAACCCAAGGCCTGTCCGACATGTTGTTGTGCTTCCGTCGACAATGCGCTTGAGATCACTGGGACATGCAAGGCCCCCCCCCCCCCCCACACACACACACACACTGCGACAAGGTGGAGACACATCAGAGGGGACATGATTGATTGATGTCAGGGGTGTTAAGCCTGTGACATAACGGTGCAGAGAACACAGTGACGTGATAAGAATAATTTAAAAATGGCCACCCCACTTTTGACATGCACCAAAGTTGAGCAGCATTAAATTATCCATTTTTTTTATCAGTGAAGGGGTGAAACCAATGCAAACTCATCAGCGAATAAAGGTCCTGTATAGTGATGCATGCCTGTGAGCCCAGCAAGTGTATGAGTGGAGTATGAAGTTTTGACCCACAATCAAATTCAAACAATATGGACTTCTGACTAAAGGTATCCTTTTGCAACACGACAATGCTCGACCCCATACTGCCAATGCAACGGTTGAAACCACAGAAGACCTCCACTGTCAGTGTGTACCACATCCTCCTGTACTCGTCAGACCTAGCCTCAAGTGATTTCCATCTGATTACACAACTCAATGAATCAAAAAAATATTTAAGGTTTTCATTTGAACCCTCCTCATATATCAGCACATCAATTGATACATTCTCGTAAAGAATGAGCTCTTGAATATTGATTGGTTGTGGATCCTCTGAAAGACTAAGCTTTAACTCTTTTAAGTTCCATGTATTGACATTCAGGTCATTTAATCCCTTAAAAAGGCTGGCATCTCTCAGCATGAGGTTGGTGTAGAGACTTTCTTCCAGGCATAATACCAAAGTACCGTCTCCACAAGGATGGTTGCAGAGTTCTCCCCATCTCCAAGCCTGAAAAATGACATACAATACCAGTGTCGACACTTCATATTGACAGAGAGATATATCAGCATGTGACCAGGTCAAGGTTCAGCACAACACATACAGACAGGCTGGGATTAGACCCGTGGTGATCATGTTCTAGAAAAGCTTGGAATGAAAAGGGAGCTGATGAAAGAAATAAAAGAGAGGCAAGTGAAATGTTTTGGCTGTGTTAAAAGACATAACACTCTTATAAAAACCATACTGAAAGGTAAGGTTGAAGGCAAGCGAGCAAGAGGTAGACAATGATATATGTGGGCAGATAACATCAAGGGATGGACAAACAGCAGTCTGACAGAATGTACAGTTGAGACGAGAGATAGACAGTGTTGGAGATACATTGCAGCCAACCTTCATTGTAGAGACAGCACCTGATTGATTGATTGATTGATTGATTGATTGATTGATTGATTGATTGATTGATTGATTGAATGATTGATTGATTGATCATATTTCCTCTGCAGGTTTAGGGTAAATCATTGTTAACAGACTCCTACCCAATTTCCAGGGGTAAGCAAAGGATCTTACTAATGATAATTGTTTTTTGGGGTGCTCACTCGCTTTAAACTCAAGCGTAGTCCATACATGCCACTTCTAGTAGCACTGGACTGAATTTTGCATGTGGATTAGCTTTCCCTATTACCAATGTCCCTCGCCATCAGGTGAGCCCACTCTGACTTCAGAGGTACTTGTAATTTATGTCCCCAATTCAAGGATGAGAAGTCAACATTTTAGTCCAACTGTAATGATAATTTAATTATATTTATTTACTCATTGAACATATCTTTATTTTCAGTCAGGTAGAAATCTTATGGAATATCAGACACAAGCAAAGCAGCTGTTCCGCAAACTGTCCCAAGATCCAAACCCACCAGCAAAATGCAGCCTAGATACAACAAATTACATGTTTCAGTGAGTGCGTCTGTGTCAGCTTTCACTTAGATTGTGCACTTTATTTCAGTGAGTGCGTCTGTGTTGGCTTCTACTTAGATTGTGTACATTATTGGTGGTGATTGTAACATGTTGATTAAGGGCAGGAAGATATTTTTTTTGTACGTTATTGGTGGTGATTTTAACATGTTGGTTTAGGGCAGCAGGAAGATATTTTTTGTGTACGTTATTGGTGGTGATTTTAACATGTTGGTTTAGGGCAGGAAGATATTTTTTGTGTACGTTATTGGTGGTGATTTTAACATGTTGGTTTAGGGCAGGAAGATATTTTTTTTTGTACGTTATTGGTGGTGATTTTAACATGTTGGTTTAGGACAGGAAGATAATTTTTGTGTTCGTTATTGGTGGTGATTTTAACATGTTGGTTTAGGGCAGGAAGATATTTTTTGTGTACGTTATTGGTGGTGATTTTAACATGTTGGTTTAGGGCAGGAAGATATTTTTTGTGTACGTTATTGGTGATGATTTTAACATGTTGGTTTAGGGCAGAAAGATATTTTGATGATGATGATGATGATGATGATTGGTGGTGATTTTAACATGTTGGTTGAGGGCAGGAAGATATTTTTTGGGGCATTTTCTCTCTTTGAACTCGAGCGCAGTCTCTACTCGCTACTTCTAGTATCAGGCAAACCCACTCCGATGTTAGAAGTACTTGTAATTTACGTCCCCAAGTCAAGGATGAGAAATCAACATTTTAGTCCAGCTGACTGGTGTAAGGGTTGAACCCGCTACCTCAGCATTACATGTTTCAGTGAGTGCATCTGTGTCAGCTTTCGCTTAGATTGTGTATTTTTGGGTGGTGTTTTTTTAAAACAAATTGGTGTAGGGCAGGAAAATGCTATTTGTATGTTTTTTGAGCGCTTGCATGATTTGAATTTGAGTATAATCCATACACGCTACTTCTAGTAGAAACAGACTGAATTTTGCATGTGGATTAGCTTGTCCCTGTCACATATATGTATATGTGAATAGGAAAGAGGTGCTATGAACAAGTTCCCAAAGACATAGTGATAATTAGACATCTTTTTACAAGTATTTTAAACAGTTAGCTGTCTTATTGTGATCACAGTTTGAGCTATTATTGACAATGCTGGAGGGCACAATTCAAGGAGAAATAAATACAAAAACATCAAAGAAACCGCTACATCACATATGAATTCAAGAACATTGAGAATAGGGAATGGAAGAAAGGGTTAAATTACTTCAATACCATTCTTAGGGCTGACTGACACGATGGTGATGATGATGGTGGTAGTTGTGATGATGATAATTATGGTGATTATAGTGATGGTTGTGGTGATGATAATGTTGTGATGGTGTTTGTGGTTATGATGATTATAGTGATGGTGTTTGTGGTTATGGTGATTACAGTGGTGGTGATGATCATGTTGTGATGGTGTTTGTGGTTATGGTGATTATAGTGGTGGTGATGATCATGTTGTGATGGTGTTTGTGGTGGATGATTATAGTGATGGTGGTGGTTGTGGTGATGATTATGTTGTGATGGTGTTTGTGGTTATGGTGATTACAGTGATGGTGGTGGTTGTGGTGATGATCATGTTGTGATGGTGTTTGTGGTTATGGTGATTATAGTGGTGGTTGTGATGGTGTTTGTGGTTATGGTGATTATAGTGGTAGTTGTGGTGATGATCATGTTGTGATGGTGTTTGTGGTTATGGTGATTATAGTGGTGGTGATGATCATGTTGTGATGGTGTTTGTGGTTATGGTGATTATAGTGGTGGCTGTGGTGATGATAATTTGTGATGGTGTTTGTGGTTATGGTGATTATAGTGGTGGTGGTGGTTGTGGTGATGATCATGTTGTGATGGTGTTTGTGGTTATGGTGATTATAGTGGTGGTGATGATCATGTTGTGATGGTGTTTGTGGTTATGGTGATTATAGTGGTGGTGGTGGTTGTGGTGATGATCATGTTGTGATGGTGTTTGTGGTTATGGTGATTATAGTGGTGGTGATGATCATGTTGAGATGGTGTTTGTGGTTATGGTGATTATAGTGGTGGTTGTGGTGATGATCATGTTGTGATGGTGTTTGTGGTTATGGTGATTATAGTGGTGGCTGTGGTGATGATAATTTTGTGATGGTGTTTGTGGTTATGGTGATTATAGTGGTGGTGTGGTTGTGGTGATGATCATGTTGTGATGGTGTTTGTGGTTATGGTGATTATAGTGGTGGTGATGATCATGTTGTGATGGTGTTTGTGGTTATGGTGATTATAGTGGTGGTGGTGGTAGTTGTGGTGATGATCATGTTGTGATGGTGTTTGTGGTTATGGTGATTATAGTGGTGGTTGTGGTGATGATGTTAATAATGTTGTGATAATGGTGACTTAAAAGTCAACAGGGTCGACTTCATTGCACCAGGATTTTATCCCAAATGGCTCAGTCTCTTTCCGCAGCGCGGAAAGCATCGCACAAAGCGCAAACTCCGTAGCTCTAGTGACAACCCACAGGAGTCTCCGAAAAATTTCACTCATGAATCGAAGGACACAGCCCAGAATCGAACCCACATCCTTTGGAGCCCGAGTCAAACGGCTTGACCACTTTGCCACTTCGGTGTCTCACTGATAATGGTGATAATAGTGATAGTGGTTGGGGTTATGATGATGGTGGTTATAGTGATAAAATTAATATTGTGAAGGAAATAAACAGAATTAGTATTTTTGTTTTCCTGTTTGTGTGGAGAGTTGTTTCCTTAATCATTTAAGGATTTATTTTCACAGCCTTTATGACTGACACGTGGAGGAGTAACTTAATTTGTGCCTCCTTGTTTTTTTCCAGTTACATGATAGAGAGAGGAGTTTGCTATCTGGTCCTGAGTGAGAAAACTTTCTCTAAAAGATTGGCATTCTCTTACCTGGAGGACTTGCAGAATGAATTCAATTCTCAGTATGGATCCAGATTGGATACAGCATCCAGACCTTACTCTTTCATTGAGTTTGGTGAGTATCGTATGCTAAACCAGAGCTGGATATGTAAGGGCACTGCTGGGTCATGTAGTCACGGTGAAACAAGCAAATGTAGCAGTTCAAAACAGTGTATTACCTTATTATAGTCAGGGTATTTGCACAGATTTGTGGAAAGAGAGATAGAGGAAGATATCGTGAGAAAAGTCTTCACAGTGTTGTGTCATGGCATGGAGGTGAGTCATCACACGAATTGATCCATGCTGTCGGAGATCACAATATGTGGAGAAACATGATCGCCCATGCCACCCGGCAAGTTACTGGATGATGATAATGATGTTTCCCTCATATAGTCAGATCTTAGTCAGATATGGCTGAGATAGCGGATGGCAGTAAACAGTACTGCATGCTTTCTGTTCGTCCCAATATTGGGTAGCGCTCACCAAACCTGACACCCCACATTGTGCAAACGGATGAGGGCAGAGAAACACAATTTGGAGGGTACAAGTATTATCCTGGTGTAAGAAAATGCAACCTAAAGACTAAATGTCATGGTGGGGAAGACCAGGTCCTAAGCCAAAGTCGGCAATTGGTCTAAGATGGAAGCTCCGACAGGTGGACAGTTAGAACATGGCTTTGCTGATCTGACAGCTTGTCTTGTTCCAGATGTATTGGTGTTACCTTTCCTCTGGAGTAAACTAGGCAGGACGAGGGAGGGATCATGCTACATGGGCAACACATGATCTCTAAATTCAGCCCAGGCGTTGTGTGGTATGGAGAGGTATAACTTTATTGTAAAAACTATTGTCTGTCAAGACGGCCAGGTGCTAGTCATTCCCTTAGTGAATTTTAACACAGAAGCCATACAATAATAGATGGCACAGTTTATTGCCTGGCTTATTTCGCTGTATCTCATCAGGAGCAAAGTGCAATTATATATCTTATACATTTTCTTTTTTGCAATTGCTCACTTTGAACTCAAGCGTAGTCCATACATGCGTTACTACTTCTAGTGGACTGGACCGATGTTTGCATGTGGATTAGCTTTGTCTATTACCAGTGTCCCTCGCCATCAGGTGAAACCCACTTCTGAGGTACTTGTAATTTACATCTCCAAGTCAAGGATGAGAAGTCAAAATTTTAGTGCAACTGACCGGTGTAGGGCTTGAACTTGCAACTTTGACATCAGCACACAGGAAGTTTCAGATTGTGCGCTCTTATCCACTCGCCCATGCTGATCTCCCAAATGATGATGGTAATTATGCTTGTGCAGAATAGGCCTTGATAGTACAACAGAATCATTCATATGGAATTCATGAGAAGTAAACAAATATCAGCCAGTCAGAGGGTGAAAAAAAAACAACAACATGGATAGTGAGAAAGAGGGGAATCGAGGCAATTATGCTTTGATTGCTGAAGTAAGTACAAGAGGCTGGCCATAAGTCTTTGCCCTAACTATGAAAAAAATATCATAGGGAACAGTTATTTTGTATAGTGTTTATTTTTTTTTATATTGCATATCCCTTACAGGACATTGCAGTCAACACCAACATTGTTCATCTGCTGTTAATGTGCTAGGCCAGTGTTACGTTTAAGTGTTTATTACTTATTAGTATTAGTCACCATTGGCATTGACACACTTATGCCTTCTCTGCTTGCCCTTGGAAAGACCTTGAGAATAGAACACCCTATGTTTTGAGCTAAGCCAGTTATCACATGCCAGAATGATTTCTTCATCACTGTCAGAAGGATTTCCTTTGAGTTGTTTTTTAAGATTCTGAAAAGAAAAAAGACTGATGGAGCCAAGTCTGGAGAATATGGTGGGCGTGGAAGAATCTTAATATTAAAATCCTTGGCTGCTAGCTACTCGAGCTGTGCTTTGTGAGAGGGCACATTGTCTTGAAGCAAAGGAAGATTTTGAGTGCGTGACATCCCTCATTTTCTTGTCAAAACCTTTTTTGCTTGGTAATGAGATCTGCATATCTACTATCCATCAACCATATTGTCACAAAGCAGATAATCTTTCACTGGGATGGCTTTGGCATCCAAATAAAAAATACAATTGGCTTCACTTTTTCTGCAGAAAATCCTTCTTAGTCATGGTAATGGACAAGCTATGTTACATATGAAAATTCATGTTATGTGAGTGAATCTCCGAGAAATAATAGAACATTGATATGTTTCAGACACATACATGCAGAAAGCTCGCAAATCATACATGGACTCAAGAGCCCGCCGCAACCTAGGCCAGATAAACACGGAACTGCAGGATGTTCAGAGAATCATGGTTCAAAACATTGATGATGTGTTGATGAGAGGCGAGGCATTGTCAGGTCAGTAATACATCAAAACATTGATGATGTGTTGATGAGAGGTGAGGCATTGTCAGGTCAGTAATACACTTAATTCTGGTCTCCTTCAGAGGTTGAGTTGAGTTAAGAACCGACATCACTTCACTCAGGATATTCCCATATGTGTTCCGTCCCCTCGTTCAACAGCCAGCAAAGAGTCATACTACTAATTGTTCCCACCACTACCTGATTGAAAGTTCTACTGTTCTTCACTCTCAGTTTTGAGATCTTCCAAAACCCCTGCCAACCCCCCACTATCTCATTCTTTCCACATACAGGTTCTCACTTTGTTTCCCCGCCTTCTCAACCTGGTCCCACAGGTGCACAACCACCTCTCCCTTGTCCATAGGTAATCTACCACCAAGAGGTGCATTCCCTGCCAGCCTATCAGCCTGTTCATTCCCCACACTCCCGCATGTCCTGGGCAAAAAATCCATACAATTCTCACAATCTGTGACCTCTGAAGGATAGCCAGTCCAGACGAAACATTCCCTTCTCCACCTTACTTAGCATACTCCTTGAGTCTGTAATGAATGCATTGTGTGTTGCAGCAGTCTCTAACAAACGGAATGCCGCTGTTACCGCCTCCACCTCTATTCTCATGCTGGAGGTTGTAGTCTCATATGCCAGACTCTCCTACCTCAAGAATTGTCCATTAGCTTTCGCAATGAAAAACCCAACCACTACGTTTGTTTCTCACCACTGACCCATCGGTGTAGATGTTGATGTGTGTCACTCTGGATCAGTTGTTACACCTCACACTCTTACCTCACACTCCCTTCAGAGGTCCTCCAAGGACCTTTTAGTTGTTATTCCACCTTGTCTATTCTATTGTGGTGTTGTAGTGGCTAGACTCAGGGCTCATGAGGGAAACAAAGAACGGCAACTCTGTAACCAACCAGAGGTGATTAAACAACATTGAAATGAGACTGGCTACCTCGACCCATATAAAACATTGGCTGAAAACCTAACCACCATGAACCAACCACTACAAAGAACTTGATGTGATTTAGTTGAGGACATTGTCCAAGTGGAGATGAAACTTGTATACTTGTATTTAAATGCTTAAAGCTAGCAGATATATTTCAACAGTTGTTTGTATGTGCCCCTTTGGAAACAGTCAATGTATTCTCACCTTTCCATGCCAGGAATGTTTTTATTGAATTTTTTTCAGTATTTCGGAAAGCAGTTTGAAGAATGAATAATTAGGCAAAAGAATGTGTATATGTTTAAGAAAGAAAGAGACTGAGTGAGTGCATTAGCCCATTCATCCGTCTACCTGTCTTTCTTGTTGGTCTCTGTCTACCTGTTTATATGTCTGTCTATTTTTCTCTCTGTCTTTCTATTCATCCCTCCATATTTCAGTTTACCTGTCCTTCTGTTCATGTCTGTCTGTCTGTCTGTCTGTCTGTCTGTCTGTCTGTCTGTCTGTCTGTCTCCATCCATTTATCTATCCATCTATGCATCCATATAACTGTCTTATCTAGCTGTCTGTCTATCCATCTGCCTGTTTATTTATCTATCCAACCATCCATCCACCCATCCTAGAGGATAGTACACTATCTCAACAACTCTGTGTCCTGTCAACCCTAGTTATGTGGCTGAACATGACTTTGGGGTCAAATCAGCCTTTAAAAATTAGCAACAGGGAATTCTCTAAGGACAGCTGGTGGGGAGTAAAACTGGGCACCCTACCACATCCTAACCTAGTATATATCATGTCCTTGACTACACACCTCAGCATTAGCAATTTAACACAATGTTAGTTTATATATGTTGGACACATAATAATAATTATAATTGTGATTTCTTCTGCCAGTTCTTGATTCCAAGGCCAGTAACTTATCTGCCCATTCACTGAAGTACAAGAAGGATGCCAAGTATCTCAACCTGCGTTCGTCATATGCTAAAATTGCCGCCGTCATTATTGTTGTCATTCTATTTCTGCTTTTCATCCGGTACTGGATTTTATGAACATAGTTTTTTTTTGTTTTAAACGTAAATTTACTTGGATAACTGTCATCATCTTGTTTCAGAGTGTATGGTGATTGGTTAAGTCGAAAGCAGACGGCAATAAGGGTCTAATCTCTTTACAAAATGGTGTGTTCATCATCGTCATCATGTGGCCGGTCTTGTGTATCATGTCACTCTCATCATGTTGCTGTCATGTCACTTTCATCATGTCGCTGTCATAACATCACTCTCATCACCTTGGTCTCATCACGTAGCTGTCATTACCTCGCTTTTATCACCTCTTTCTCATCTCTTCACAGTCTTCAGAAAGGATTCTTGATCCTTCACTATTTCCTTCACTTATTTGACCCCTACCTCATCTTCCAGGAGCCATAACTCCCATTACCTGAAGAAGTAATTGGGAGTGGTTGACTCCTGTCAAGAAGATAGTTCAAATAGTGTACTAGCGTCAGTTTGTTTTAATTACCATTTCTTTGATGAGCTTAACTGCATTATAAATTATTTCTTTATCCCCTAAAATTATGTTTGTGTTGATTAGCATTTACAGTTACTGTTTCTTAGTACAAATTCTAGTCTCTCAAGGGAAAATGTTCTTCATGCATTTTAGTCATTAGTGATTTGTTTGTACACAAACTTGTACTGGCAGTAACTCATTGTTATTGTGATAACTTGTTATTTTCTGTGTTTAAAAAATGTGTTATGTTTCATTGAAGATTTACTTTATAAATTAAATGTGAGCAATATTTCATTTCTTACTCACATGCATGCATGGGTGTATACATGTGCGTGTATGCATTTGTGTGTTTTTGTTAAAATTTTAAGCAATTATTATTATTTATCTTCCTTTAAAATACTTTGGTAGGGTTGTTGAGTATCTTCTACCTCTCATCTCTCAATCGAGCATTGTCCCTCAACCAACTCACACCAAACCCTTTGCAGATTTATTCATGATTGGCTTGATTGTGCAGCTGCAGGGATCCAGTCTCAAGCCAACCCTGCTTATGACATGTGTGGCAGGTATAGTCTTGCTGTACTTTGCTTCGTTTATCGACCCTAGTAATACATGGAGGATTATTGAATTTGGTGATTTTTTTGTGTGATAGCTTCGCCATCTGCAAACTAGATAGCATAAATTAACTCACCATTACCTTTAATCACCACATGATGTTTTCTAGCTGCTACATTTATCCTCTCTAAACAAGGACTGAATAAGCTTGTTGATGATAAACAACCTCATCTCATGCCGTTTCTGATTGGAACTTGACTGGCTATTCCTTCCTTAAGATTGGTTGTTGGACATTGGTTGTTTAGGAATCCTTTGTACATACTGAGCTTAACTCTGAAGTCTGGGGTATTGAGGTTGAGATCGTCGGAGTCCTGAAGAGGACCTACATTTATCGGAGTGAGGTTCTTGCGAAGACTGCCCTCTGTGCTTGGTAATGAAGTAATGTCTCAAAGCTCAGGAACTTGTGGTGGAAGCAAGACCAGAACTGGAGCTTCATCCATGGAAGGTTAGCCAGATTGTGGACAGTCTGTGGATAGGCCCGACTGAAGAAGTAATGTGGAGTGTTAGCCAGCGTGAGACAGATCTCTGACTTGATACCTTAGACCTTTATATAAAATCTGTTTACTGAAAAGCCATCAATACCTCAGGCCATGGTTTAGACACAGCTGCAGACGATTTGGATGCAGTCTGCCTTGTGCTGGTTTTCATACAATGATATGAGGGCTGGTTGTTCAGACAGCAATGGGAAAACTACTGAATGTTAACTTGCCAAGAAATCACAAACAGCCAAAAAGTGTTGAACTTGACTGCGACTTCCTGTAAAGGATATGCTTTTTACTGAAACACCGAGTAGCTTGTTATTCTGTATGAATACAAATGCTGGAGAATAATTAGTGAAATGATGGGGAAATCAGCAGGGATGTGGCTTTTAAGAAGAATGTTCAGAGTATCGTGGACAGAGAAGATGAAAAATGCTGAGTTAGACAGCCTAAACATATTGGGATAAAAAAGTTCATAATGTCGTCGTTGTTTTGTTTCTATATTTGCTGCTGCTGTTTTATTGTAAGATGTAAACGGAAATTGTAGTGCCATTTTATAAAACCTACCACATAACAAATTACTAACATATTTGATCTGTCTGTTTGTGCCTCGTACTCTGTCCTGCCATGAAACCTGTTCACAAACAAAATTACTAACGTGTTCAACCCGTTTGTTTATGCCATGACACAGCGTGTAATGTGAATTGTCCGTTTTATTATATCAGTAATCATGGCATTTATTTTAGATATTTACAGAATCGTGTTGTATGAGAATTGACGATCAATAAAATAATTGACTTTCAGCCTTATATATGATTGTTGTGTTTCATTACACAAAGTAACAACCAGTCTTGCCTCCCGATATTCATATTTTAAGAAAGTGTTATTGGCATAGAAGTTCTTTGGCAAGAGCCAAAGTCCACATAGAATTTGACTGGCATCTGGCCGTCTTCACAGATGATAGTTTGTAAAATGGAGTTGTATCTCTCCATAACGCAAAGACTTGGCTGAATTTAGAGACCATGTGTTGACCATGCAGCATGATCCATCTCTCGGCCCGTCTAGTTTATTCCAGAGCAAAAGTAACACAATACATCTGGAACAAGACAAGCTGCTGGATAAGCAAAACAATCTTTAACTGTCCGCCTGTCGGAGCTTCTACCCTCTTCCAAACATCAAACAAAACAGTCCTCTAACTGTCCGCCTGTCTGAGCTTCTATCCTAGATCACACAGAGTTACTTAAGCACAGTCTACTTACGACTAAACACTATTAAATAAATACTATGTTAAATATATACTATGTTAAATAAATACTATGTTAAATAAATACATCGTTAAATATATACTATGTTAAATATATACTATGTTAAATATATACTATGTTAAATAAATACTATGCTAAATAAATACTATGTTAAATAAATACTATGTTAAATATATACTATGTTAAATAAATACTATGTTAAATAAACACTACCGTATGATAGTAGACGGTACTACCTGCTTCTGTTAGCACAGAATGTTGGGCAGTGCTCACCAAACCCGACACCCCACATTGTGCCAACAGCTTCGGGCGGAGGAGTGCAATTTGGAGGATATAAGCCTTACCCTAGTGCGAGGAAATGCAACCTAAAGACTAAATGTCATGGCAGGGCAGACCAGGCCCTAAGCCTTGGTTGGCAACTGGTCTAGGATCGAAGCTCCGACAGGCGGACAGTTAGAGCATTGCTTTGCTGATCGGGCAGCTTCTGCAGCTTGTCTTGTTCCAGATGTATTGGTTTACCTTTCCTCTGGAGTACACTAGACAGGCCGAGAGAGGGATCATGCTGCATGGGCAACTCATGGTCTCTAAACTGAGCCCAGGTTTTGTGCTATGAAGAGGTTTAACTCCATTTTACAAACTATCCTCTGTCAAGACAGCAAGGTGCCAGTCAGTCTGCTCACGACCATGCACCAACTATCTTTATACAGTCTATGGTACAGTCTCTTTACACAACCATAGTTCTCGTAACTTGATGTTATGTCAGGCCATCGGGAATAAATATCTGTGGATGTTTGACAGGCTTTGTCAGACACACATAACTTGGCAATTCTTCAATACATTGACCAGTTGCTTCCTACAGCTTACCATGTTGACATTTGCATAGTGGATGTTTGACAGGCTTTGTCAGACACACATAACTTGGCAATTCTTCAATACATTGACCAGTTGCTTCCTACAGCTTACCATGTTGACATTTGCATAGTAACAGTGATGGATTGGTCGAGACATGTTGCAGACAAATGGAATATATTGTTCTCATCGATGAATATGATGGCGATGACACTGAACACAAATCCACAAAAACACCTTTCTCTGAACCGATCTTAGCAAAGAATGAACTAAGTCTGTTTAGCACTGTCGATCATTAACTATCGTGCGACTGTCAACCTGTATTATGCCAGTCACAAATTGTTATGTTTACTATAGACACTGACGGGTTGCTTCCAACAGCTCATGATATTAACAGTCTCATTGTTACAGTCGAATGGTTTGGCCATGTAATAAAGGTTACATACTAAACAGTATACCACAACAAGCAAAGATATACGGATAAAATAGAAGCAGAAGACGAGACCGACCATGTGAATGATGGACAGAGGGAATAGCAGAGTTCAATCTCAATACATGAAGCACATAAACCGGCACTCTCCCGCTGGTTATGCTTCACCTCGACATCACAAGGTACAAGAGGAACAAGGTGGGATTAGATGAGATAAAGTGATGGATTACTTGATAACAAGCAGTCAAGCATAGTGACGATAAGAATCTACAAAAACATCTTTCGCTCACCCAATCTTGTCAAAGAATTATATGATTCAGTGTCGAAGGATAATGTATCCCTAAATATGACCTCCCTGCTGGATAGAAGGACGATGTATTGCCATACGAAGGTCATTTTTTTTCCGTGGTATCTTTCGCCATTTTAAAGCCCGGTGTATTGAACTTTGCATTATAATACTTGTTTATTTGATTGTGTACCATGTTTGTACATTTTGTCGGCTCCGTGGCGAATAGATTTACGGACGCAGTTTGTAATCCCGCATTCCGCGTTCGAAACACACCTTCGGGAGATTTGGCAACAGATTGCCTTGCGTTGGTTTTTTACAAAATGGCATGGGTACTGGTCATTCAGAATCAATGGCAAACTTATCATCAAGTGCCATGCAGGATGGCGTAGGCGTTTATGACTCTCCACAGATTCAGTCTTTGGTTTCTGGATCAACTCCACTGTTGATACTCCTCCAAGCCACCATCTCAATCCATCCAGCATCATTTCTCTTGGTCTGCCTCTGCCTCTCTTCCCCTCGAATTCTTCCAGTTGTCACTGATGTTCTCCAATGCCTCTCTTCTCATCACATAAACACAAAAGATGTTTACATCTTTCTTATTGTTGTATATAATAGTTATAGTGTCATTGGCCTCTTTCAGGACAGTCGTTAGTTAACTTTGGCAGTACACATGGGATTCGCAACATTCGTCTCAGGAACCACATCTCTGTTGCTTCTAATCTCTTTTTAATTTGTTCATTTACATTCCATAATTCACAGCCTTACAGCAAAACAAGTTCTATATAGCACTTCAGCACTCTCTTTCTTACATTAAATGATAATGATGTATTGCTGACAATGCACAAGATCTACAACAATTAGTAGACGCAGTTGTTGTACACAGTGAGCAGCTGGGGTTGAAATTAAATTGTAAGAAGACACAGGTTATGGTCGTCACTAGGAAGAACGAAGTACCACAATGTAATATACAAGTAAATGGGAATATTCTTCAACAAGTGAATTGGTACAATTATCTCGGAACAGTCATAACATCTGAGGGAGATGCCTTGAAGAGATTAGAACAAGAATCGCCATGGCGAAAGTAGCCTTTAGCAAGATGAAAAACATTCTGACCAATAAAAAGATGTCAATTGAAATGAGAAAAAGAGTGTCGAGGGGATACATAGAGCCTGTACTTTTGCATGGATGTGAAACTTGGACAATGTGCAATCAAGCTGAAAAACATCTGATGGCTGCAGAAATGTGGTTTCTGAGGAAAATGCAAAGAATACTTGAACAGAGAGAAAAACCAATGGCCAAGTACTACAGCAGACAAATGAAAATCGTAAATTGATTAGAGAATTTAGACGCAGACAGTCAAAATTTTTTGGACATGTTATGAGAAGAAATGGATTGGAGAACTTAGTGACAACTGGCAAGATCGAAGGGAACAGACCAAGAGGAAAATACCTGGATGGCTTGGCCACATGGCATGGACGAGACAGGAACACTGAGCTGATCCACGACGCTGGTGATTGAGTGAAATGGCAAGTCATGACCGCCCACGCTTTCCTGCATGGCACATGATTGATTGATTGATGTATTGCATAAGATTAAGATATTCTTCATTTTCTGAAATGCAGCCTTTGCTTGCCCTATTCTGCTCTTAATCTCTATTCTGCATCTTCCATCTGATATTATAAATGCCCCTGGGTATTTAAAACTATCCTCTTGGTGAAGAATGTTCCCTTCTATCTCTATTTCACATTTGGGTGTCACCCTTTTCTGTGATATCACCATTGTTACTGTTTTCTTGATATTCAAGGAGAGTCCTTTCATAATGGCAAACTATGGAACAAAAACTTGCCAAGAAATCACGAAGAGCCAAAAAATGCTGGGATTGACTGCAATGTCCTGTAAAGGATATGCAACTAACTAACCATTTTGGTCTAAACCTACGTTCTTGTTTGACACTGAATCGGTTATGTCTGTTTGGCTCATCAACTTTTGTTATCCAGCGACTGTCAACCTGTATTATGCTAGCCACGTTTGTTATATTTACTGTAAAGTAATGTGTTGCTATATTTAGCTCTCTGTTGACATTGGTATCCTATACTGTATAAGTTTGTTGACACTGTCTCAACTCCACTTCATGCTGTTTGTTTATGTTACTGTCTCGTCTGCTTAACTAATTCCATCTCCTCTACTATTAACCCTTCATCTGAGTCTTGATAATTTTCATTAACCATGTTACTTATATTCTAAGTTTTAGCAGAAAACACTGTCTTAAAATGTTTTTATGTGTGGTATCTTATTTAACAGGTGTTTGTAAACTCTCACTACACTGTATGTAGAACAAATCTGAAAATTGAAGTACATGATGTCATCAAAAAATGTGCTACACGGTCCATCGTGAAGCAATATGCAGCGGATGGCTGTCGTCTGCTGGAATAATTTGTTGCACCCCAAATAGAATGGTGAATTACCATTCAAGAAATAACAACACATTGCAGAAAGTATATGACAATATGAAGAGATGTGTACAGTCATGTCTTGAAGGACGTGGTGGGCATTTCCGACATCTGTTATAATGAATACTTCATTGGTATTTTTCAGCTTCCCCAAAAACAGTGTTTGTAACTAATTTAATGAATTGTTTAGCACATTTTTTTGGATGACATGTACTTCATGTTTCCAATTTGATCTACATACAAAGCACAGTGAGACTTTACAAACACCCTGTATATATCTACGCTGTTGTTGAAAATGAGGATAAAGCCTGTGTAGAAATGTCTGGAATGCTTTGAAGTCAGTTCTTGACTCAGCTCAGCTTATATATCTATCCTGAACATTGTTTTGTGAAAGGCAAGTTCTATTTAAAAACAATATTTAATTAACAATAATATGACAGGGTTTTATTCGACAGTGATAACAAGAATTGCTCAACAAAATGTATTTGAGGAAAAGTGTTTATTATAAAATACAAAAAAGTCAAACCAAAGCATTTCACAATATTAACGCGCAACTGACGACACAAAATTAGTTGTTCAGTGGGAAGGTGAATAAATGATACAGATGAGCTCAGATGATTTAATTAAAAAGTGAAAACAAAACATATTTACTATTGTAATAATACTATTGTAATACAATGTAAACTAATGTACACAATTGCAAGATACAGTGTTTTTGCTGCCCTCAAACTTTAAAGATGTGTGCTGAAAATATATATGTCTGTTATCAAGAGTATAAAAACGTTCTAAACATTAATAATAGCGACTAAGGAGAGGTGATGTGAGACTGATTAACTTATTCCATAGAAAACTATCTGTAAAATCCAGCCAATCATGAATTAAACAATATTTCCCTGTTGTGAATTTGAATAATGAAAAAACAAATAAAACTACCCTGTTGAAAGTGAAAGTGTCTGAAGGTGCTGTATTTTTTTTGTTTTTTTGGCGGTTTAAAGGATTCATTATGCTGCTTCATTATATGAGAGGGCTTCAAATGAAAACTTTACATTTGCTTTTTCTTTGGGTGTGTGAATATATTCTGAAAAAGTAAAGAACAAATGTATCACTTTTCGATGTAGGCGCCACGGCTTTCAATGCAAGTCCTCCAGCGCCAATAAAGTGCTTGGATTCCTGTAGAAAAATTGACTCTAGGTTCACTACCTTTGTGTCTGACCTGGTCGTGAACAGTCTGTCACAGAAGTCACTTTCTAGTACCCTCATACACTTGCTTGGACTGACAGGCATGCATCACCATACTGGACCTTCATTTGACGATGAAATTCTATAGATGTCACCCCTTGACTGATCAAAAAGGATAACAGAACGCTGCTCCTCTTTGGTGCATGTCAACAGTGTCAGTCCAGCAAGTGTGTGAGTGAAGTCGGAAGTTTCAAAACAGTGTGACTTCCATGACAGATTATTCACGATCAGCTCAGACACACAGAGTAGTGACCCCAGAGAATTTTTCACTACAGCAATCCAAGCACTGGAGGACTTGCATTGAATGCAGTGGTGACTACATCGAAAAATCGTAAATTTGTTCTTGACTTTTTCAGAATATATTCACACACACACACAAATTAAGGTTTTCATTTGAGCCCTCTCGTATTTGTACAATGGTCTTTCCATTGATATTAGTATATATTTTTAATGTTGTGTGTCCCTTCCTGGATGTTGCAATCAACCCCAACTCCATATTGATTTTCAAGGAAATTTTACGTTCAGTAGTTTGCCATTGCTTTTTGCACGAGAAGTCAACCCTGAAGTCCAACTGCCTGTCATATGGAATGAACCATGTAGACCGTCGTCAGCAAGCATTCTTATCTTTTCTTTCTATCTTTCTTTCTTTCTTATCTCTATATATTCATATTAAGACCACAAATTAGTAATCAACAAATGGTAATTGCTTTATAGTTATATATCATATGTCATTTCAATTTTAATAGATATCAAAAGTTGGTCACAGAATGGATACATACCAACACAAAATACAGTAAGCTGAATAATAGTTTATAATATACAGAGTGGAAAGGCACTAGATTTTCATCTCATAGCATATCATATGTATATTTTATGTAATACATCACTTTCTTGAGATATAACATTTTAAAACAGCTATGTTGCATAACCTTTGCAGGATGTTGCAACCAACTGAAGGTTGATTTTCTAGGCAATTTTACGTGGAGTAGTTTGCCATTGCTTTCTGAACGAGAAGTCAGAGTTGACGTCGAACCGACCGGTGTAGGGATTGAACCCACAACCTTGCCGCCAGTGAACAGGAAATTTAACGCATTACACCCTGCGGCCATGCAGACCCAATAAATATACTGTATCACAGATTATCACATCATTGCAGAATTACAGAAAGACTTCATTTTTTTTTACAAGCGTATACTCATGTAGGAGCCATGGGGAGGTAGTTTGCATATCCTTTACAGAACATCATAGTTAACTTCAGTATTTTAGGCTTTCTGAACAACCGACACTCCTACCGTTCTATGAGAACATGCGCAAGGCGGTCTGCTTCTAAATCGTCTGCAGCAGTGTTTTAAACATGGTGTTCATAACACCTTTGCCACAGCACCGGCTGATTCATGGTAGCACAGTGGATAAATGCATGCCTGATAGCGTGGTGGTTATCTGTTGAAATCTCCATGCTGGAAAGTGGTTATAATTGACCTGTATTCCCAAGTCGACCCAGTTTAAAATAGGTACCTGGAAATCTGTAAAAGGATTTTTTTACTCTTTACTTTGTGTAAAAGGATTCTTTACTTTTTACTTTGTGTAAAAGGATTCTTTACTTTTTACTTTGTGTAAAAGGATTCTTTACTTTTTTCTTTGTGTAAAATGATTCTTTACTTTTTACTTACTTATAAGGGTGCTATGGTAATGCATTGACTATCAAGCTGAACAGTAAAAAGATGTCAATTGCAACGAGAAAAAGAATGTTGAAGTTCTACATAGAACCTGTACTTTTATATGGATGTGAGACATGGACAATGAGCAGACACAGCTGAAAAACATCTAATGGCAGTGGAAATGTGGTTTCTAAGGAAAATGCAAAGAATATCATGGACAGACAGAAAAACCAATGAGCAAGAAACAAATGAAAATAAGAGAAATTAGATGTCGATTATTTGGGCACGTTAAGAGAAGAAATAAACTGTAGAACTTGGTGACCACTGGCATGAGGAAAAGAACAAGTGGAAAGCAAAGAGTTAAATACCTAAATGGCTTGGTCACTTGCATAATCGAGACTCATGCGATCGGGTGAAATGACAAAAACATGAGACTACGCTTATTGTCATGGCACATGATGATGATGAACATGCTGGCATGATTGTCATATGTTCGAATCCCACTTGAGGAGTTTAAGAATTGACCTGGTCTCTCAGGTAGACCCAGCTTAACATTAATCAAGTGCTGTTTGGTTTAAACAAATGCGATACTATCACAATATAAGCTTCACTGCGTGAAAAATATACGCATAAAATAGCACTTCACATTTTTCAGTTTACATTCAGATCTCCAGGAATATTATCCAATGAACAATATAGACATAAAATATCACTTTGCATTTTTTAGTTGTTTACATTAAGATCTTCAGGAATATTATCCCATAAAAAATATACGCATAAAATATCACTTCATATTTTTAGTTGTTTACATTCAGATCTTCAGGAATATTATCCTATGAAAAATGTTCGCATAAAAAATCACTATGCATTTTTTAGTTGTTTATATTCAGATCTTCAGGAATATTATAAAAAGGGATAACAATTCACACATGGCAAAGTATACAGTAATATTCACGAGCAGTAAGGCACACATTACACAATGGGAGTTACCAAACAAGAAACACAAATACAAACAAACAAACAAAAACAATAAATAAATCATGAAATCATAATAAAATGAGTAAAATATTATAGAGTATTATTCAAATAGTTTTTTTTTTTTTTTTTTGCTATGATGCATTATGATAATTACATAAATACTTGAAGGTAATGGGAAGTTTAAGAGGCATCAAACTCAATTTAAAAACAACAAAAAAATAGAAAAGGAAAACTCAAACCATGGTTAAAAATAACATAAAGAGTTACACTATATATTTTTGTCTTAATAGGCTTGCTGATATTTACATGAGTAAATAAAGAAAAGATACAAGCATTAAATATAATTTTACTTGAATATTTTGGCATATGGTTTTTGTGTCGCTCCTCTGTCCCAAGTAGTCTTCATTTTCAGATAATAACACTTAAGCAGAAGGAATTAAGTCATTACTGTAATATATATATTAGATCAGTAATTAGCGTGTCTGTCTGCCAGTCCGATGGCCGTAAGTTCAAATCTCCTTCAGGACAGAGATGTGTTCATTGACTTAAGCTACCAGGTTCACACAGTCTACAAATAGGTACCACCAAATTTTATGGAAACAAAAGCCGCTCGTGTGATACTGACCATATCACCTATTGAGTGTCAATTGGTCTAAAAATATAAATACCACCTTATACCCAATAGTTTCATGGTGTGAAATGAAAATGGAACTATTACTTTTAGTTAGTTATATATTATATTCACATCATCATCCAGTGCCTTGCCGGCTGGCTTAGTTTAGTTTAGTTTAGTCGATGGATCAACATCACGGCACACAGGTGTAACCCATAAGTGCTCAGTTCTCCTCCTAACTCAAACCTGAGTTTGGAGAAACTCAGCTCAGTGCACAAACTCCGTAGCATAGGTGAGGATCCTGAAATACTTTGGGTAGATTTTTAATTCAAAATTTTGCCAAGAGATTTTTTACGTGCGCAACGATACACATGGGCGTCCGATCTCACTACCCAGAGACCAGGGGAAATTTTATTACTAGAAGTCCACATGAACAAAATCCCGGTCGTCACCGGGGCTTGAACCCGGGACCTCAAGTACTCAAAGCGGACACCATACCTTGAGACCATGTAGCCCCCTGGCGTGGGCAATCATGCTTCTCCACAAATTACCATCTCTGATGTCATGGATCAATTTGTGTTGACTAAATTCCATGCCATGACACAAGACTCAATAATTTTCTCACACTGTCTTCCTCTATCTCTCTTTCTACAAATCTTTCGGTTGTCACAAAATGTTCCAGTTTTTCTCTTCTCATAACGTGGCCAAATAACAATGTCTGCCTCTTTCTGATGTTTGTGATAAGTTGTCTTTGCGACTCAGCTTCTCTTAAAACGTCGTGATTGCTCAATTTGGCTGTTCAATTAATTTTCAGCATTCTTCTATAAAACCACACCTCCAAGGCTTTTATTTCAAAGCATGATTATCTTGGGAAAATACAGCGGTGGTTTACCTTTCCCTTTTGCCAGGTTTGTGTATGGTCGACTCCACTATATTCATATTGGTAATATATATCCACCCTGGTCTTCCATGTTTGTTGGTTTTTTTTTTGTTTTTTTGCATATCCTATTTACAGGACTATCACTGTCAACACCAGCATTTTACTGCTGTCATTGATGTCTGGGCAAGTTTTACGTTCAGTAGTTTGCCATTGCTTTTCTGAATGATCGGCTCCCATACCTAACACATTAAAACCCTAGCACGAGACATGGTCTGCTGCCAAATTGTTTTGAGCGTGCAGGTAAAGCGGCTCACAAATTGTGTTCGCAAGCCTCTTGGCCATGGAGACCGGCCTTCCATGTTTAGATCTAGTAAAATGTCATTTGTTGTCTTCTTCATGGTATTACAAGAATTTTCCTCTAACATTTAAGTTCAACAGCTGATTTTCTTCTTTAGTAATTGTGAAATTCAACATTCTGGTGGATATTTGAATAATGAAATATATTGCAAGCTTCTTTTTTTATCTCTTAAATATAACTGTGACAGGCATGCTAGTGAAGTTGTTAAAAACTCCATTGCTAATGACATCAGCCTAATGTCTGAGCGTGGTCGGACACAAGTTTGATGCCTAGGCTTATCATTTGTCACAATGAGGGAAAGAATGGCTGCCTCTTACTTCTGGCTCAAAGCCTACAAAATGTAATGGCTATTACATCACAGACGCATAGCAGGAAACTTCTATGGGACAATGAAATGTTGTTTCCCCAAAGGTTATTGTTGTCAAGCATTCACAATAGGATAACTTTATATGAATGTTTTTGTTTCATTTAACCCTAGTTATACATTTTAAATATCACTTATAATGTCGGTTAAAATTTGGATATAAATAAAACTGTCATTACTACCTACAGAAATTTGTGGTGTTGGACAGGGGAGGAGTGGGGGTGGTCTTAAACCATGGATATAATTCAGTCTTAACATTAACCAATGAAATTGGGGGTCTCTTTTGTGGACTGGTCAAGCTGTCTGGCAGACATGATGAAAGTCATGGCTTTGTTTTCGTGCTGTCATTCAGTTCAAGTGCAATTTTCTGAGAACCCTGGGGAATGTCATTGAAGTGTGTGATGCTCTAAGCAGGCGGCTGCTCTGTGGAGAGAAGCCTAGCCATACTGGACAGAACCCAGTGTTATGAATAAATCCACTTATTTTAATCCTTTAACTCTATTAAATTAAACCTTGGTGAGATAAAACCTACACAAAGAGCTCACAACCTTTAAAAGTCAATATATAAATTCCTTTGGTATATCAGGCAATTCAAGAAAAGAAAAAAACATAAATTAAGAGATGAGGAAAACACAAATTCAATTACAATATAATGCCAATATCTTGAGCCTCAGCGACATCACCACTTCTTGCTTTCCATGAATTTCTTAACCTCTACATAAACCTCATCAATGCCTGCTTCTGCAGAGATCTGGAAAAGTACAGAAACAAATTGCACTTAGCATGTGATTCAGAAAACATATAAATGTACTCAGTACATAAAGTACAGTACTATATATCTAAATGTTTACACTTTACAACAGCACTTGAAACAGAACATACCCCGACTCAGATGCCCAGAGAAACTTAGGACTGTACATAGGACAACACTGCAGGACATACCCCGAGTCAATGCCCAGAGAAACTTAGGACAACACTGCAGGATATGTTATTTGTTTGCTTAGTTTACACATGTATAGGACTAGCAGAGAGAAACAAAACCTGTCATCATCATTATGTGCCCTGCCAAGGGACATAGGCATTCACGTTTCTCCAAAAGTCTCAATCCTTGATGTTCTGGATCATCTCTGCTGATGATATACCTCCATGTTGCTGCCTATGTCCAGCCAGCATAATTTATCTTGGTCTGTCTCTTTTCTCACTGCTCTTTCCAGCTGTCGCAATGTTTTCCAATGCCTCTCTTCTCAGAACATGATTGAAGAATGCTGTTTGTCTCTTTCCTATAGTTGTACAGGATGTATTTCTAATGACTGCAGTGTTTGAAAATATTGCCGGTCCAAGTTTTGTATTCACCTATTATGTTGCATGAACTTTACAGAGGGTGAATACAAAACTTGGACCGGCAATATTTTGAAACACTGCATGGTCATTAATTAAAAATGCACCCTATATAAGATGTTCTACTGTCATTAGTCTCATTCCAGTCATCACAATGTTTTCCAATTCCGCTCTTCTCATCACATGACCAAAGCATGCTGTTTGTCTCTTTCCTATAGTTGAATATTCTGTTCTACTGTTATTAGTCTCATTGCAGTCATCACAATGTTTTCCAATGTCTCTCTTCTCAGAACACGAACAAAGAATGCTGGTTATCTCATTCCTATCATTGTATAAGATGTTCTACTTTAATTAGTTTCTTCCGGGCAGTAATTCTTAGTGCAGTCCAAGGTATTTACAACAAACAACATTTCCGTTGCTTCCAAGCTTTTCTAACTTGTTTATTCACATTAATTGATTCAATGTCATACAACAAAACAGGTTATTTATAGCATTTCAGCACTCTCTTTCTTATAATCAATGATAATGACTGTTTGCATAAGATTCTTTTCATTTTCTGATATGCAGCTTTTGCTTACCTGTTCTGATCTCATTCTGTTTACACATTCTTCATCTAACATTATACTTGCCTCTAAGTATTTAAATATATCATCTTGGTTAAGCATTTACCCTTCTATTATTATATCACACTTTGGGGTTAGTTTTTCTTTGATATAAACACTGTTTCTGTTTTCTATTATTCAGCGTACTAAACTATTAATTTACAGCTAATTATCCCTTTATTTTTACCTGTTTCACTTTTCCTAAACTCTTATAGTAAGAAATAACTGGTCTGGTCTGGTTGTGGAAGGTCTGGAAGCCTCTTTTTGATTGTTGCTTCGTTGTCATCACTACGACCACTACTCTTCCCTCTTTCTAAAATTCGAGCTGTCATTGTAGCATCCGAGACATCGAAGTACAAAACACAGTCGCAAGTGGCAATCTGTAGCAAGAACAAAAATAACACAATAATAATATAGATATATACAGACATCATCCTTTGCAGAACATGTTCTCATCATGGCATGTCTTTCTTTTTTCTTTTCTTGGTTGTTTGCTCGCTTTTGACTCAAGCATAGTCCACACACGTGCTACTAATTCTAGTGCACTGGACTGATTTTTGCGAGGGGATTAGTTTTCCTTATTACCAATTACCCTCGCCATCAGGCAAACCCACTACGACTTCTGAAGTACATGTAATTAATGTGCTCAAGTCAAGGACAATAAGTCAACATTTTAGCCCAGCTGGCTGGTGTAGGGGTTGAACCCGCTACCTTGACATAAGAAAATCGGATATTTAACTGATTAAGTGCCATGGGATGATTAATCATCTGAAGCGGCTCCCTGTATCTGACATGGGCTTATATATCACCAAAATGTTGTCATTGTGTTATAATACAACAAATCTGCTACCAAATTAAAAAAATATTTTAAGCTATAACTGTGATACACCTCTACATCCCTTTTTCCGCCATCCAAATTTTGAATGGTCAAAACCTATTTTTTGTTTGTCACAGAATCTGTTAAGAACAAGCACACTTATCAATTTGGCCATGCTAACCTCCATCCTGGTATGTCAAAAAGCTTCACAATCTCTGGCCATATTCTCCCACCTCATGCCCAACATGTCTCCATCTAAGTGCTGGTTGACCTCAGCTTCTCCTTTCAGGAGCCATGACATCTTCAATGTCCTCTCCAAGCCACTGTCCCATTTAATCTGGCCAAAGTATTTTAATTTTCAAGATAGGATATAGTTTATGAGCCAGGTTCCTTCCATTTTCAGGTCTTGCAGAATTTCATTACTTTTCTTCTTCCAGTCCAACATGCAAGTTAGGCGGTTGAACTGTTATGCCCTCTAGAGCAGTGGTTCTCAACCGGTGGGGAATTCCTCCCCAGGGGGGAATTTTAAGGTTTCCAGGGAGGAAATTAAGATTATTTCAAGATCGCGTTAATACAAGAACCAATTACTTGATATTGTTTTTCCCTTCTTACTGTATGGTTCTGTGCGTCTCACCCTTCTAAAATTCAATTTATAAAGTAAGTAGACCCACAAATCATGTTTTATGTGGACGTCTAGACTTGTTTTAGTATGTGCTATTAAATTTAGCTTCCATTATTACATATACTGTGTAAGGGCGGGATTTTTAGGAAGGAAATATGAAAGGAGGGAATGACGTTCTGAAAATGTGGTGAAGGGGGGCACGGGCCTAAAAAGGTTGAGAACCACTGCTCTAGAGTGTTTATGCTTGTGGCTACAGTTTGCTTATAAATTTTCCTCTTGTTGGACTGGTAGTACATGGTTCCACTGCCCTGCTACTGAGTTGAGTGCATAGAGTGAGACTGTGAGCTTTGAACTTCACGTGAAGTGCTATTACATCTGTCTGCAATTGTTTGTAATGTGAATTGCATATTCAGAAAAATGGCGACAGGCCAGTCACTGAACTAACTGGGTTGCCTTATGCAGTAATGAGTAGCTGCTGGTTTTCTAGTGACTGCCACTTCCATTGACGATTAACTGTATTTTTTGTGGCAGACTTTGTGTTGGCATTCTGGCAGCGGCATTATGCATAGTAAACCTGTGCAGGCTGTTGGTTTGTCACTTTTCACATGGGGCAGTGGGGAGCATTTTGTGTGATATTCACTGGCATAGGAATGGAGCATAATTGGGCGACCCTCTGCCGTGCAGTTGGAACCTGCAATTAACTAACTAACTAACTTTTCTTCTTTTGATTCCAGACAATTCTATGCATTTTTCTGGAACATTTCAGCTCAAAAGCCCCAAATTTCTTCTTTAGTGATTGAGAAAATATTCCAAACTCACATCCTTATGTTGCCGTGGGAAAGATGCACATTCACATATAAAGTAAACATATATAATAGTAGTATTTTGCAAGACATAAAACACACTTATAAATATAAAGTTGCCAAATAAAAGGGAACAGTTGTAAAGTCCTATTATCATCATCATCAAGTACCTTATGTAATGGCATGGGAAACAATGTTTCTGCATATTTTGGAATCTCCAACAACATGTGTCAGTTCATGTACTGACACTCTTCTAAGCAATGACAAACATGACAAACATGACAAACAAAGTTATTCCAAACATCTCAATTAAATAAAACATACAAAATAAAATGCTAGAACTTCACGACAATAGCTGACCTCACTCTCAAACTGTAACCCTTGCACCAACTCCCTGGGGTAACCGTCAATGAGGAAACATTTTGTTGTCGATACATTTGCAATTATGGCATCTCTCAGAAGCCCGAGTACGTCTTCCTGGATGAAATAATATTAAGTGACACATAAGTGCAAATCTAGGCTATTGCATAATTAACAGATTCTGCGTCGAACAAAAAGTAGGATTAGGCCAAACAAAAATGGACGGTGGATAATGGGAAATAGGGGTGTGTCACAATTATAACTTACAAGTTGTTAATATGTTAGTAGATATAGGTATTATAATGCAATGACAACATTTCGGCAATGTATAACTGGAAGTAATTTAAGATGATTAATTACTGTTTAGACCAAACAAAAATGGATGGCAGAAAATAGGAAGTAGGAATTTTCACAATTATAACTTAAAAGTTGTTAATGTGGTAGCAGAGATGTATTATAACGCAATGACAACATTTCGGCAATATAGAAACCTATAACAGATACGGGAAGTCAATTAAGATAATTAATCATCCCATGGCAATTAATTAGTTAAACCAGATATTAACTGCTTATTACTTATTGTTCTTGTATCTTTCTCTATTTTGCCTTTGTGCAGTGGCAGTGGCTAGCATTCTGACCCAGTGATCAAGTGTTCAAATCCTCATGGAGATGGGGTGTTTTAAATTGATTCAGGCTCTCAAGTTGACCTGGCGTAAAATGGTACCAGAAAATATCATGGGAAGTAAATGTGGCCGATGTGACATAGGCGACATCAGCCATCTAGTGCAGATTGGTCTATTCATGTATGTATCTAGCACTGTGTACCCACAATGCCTCACAACATGAAAATGTTTCTTTACTTTCACTTTCCCTTTTTTGTGTAGTTAATACTGACAGATGCCAGCTGCAGCCAGAACAAGAGTGTTGAAGTGCTACATAGAACCTGTTAAATGTTTGTGAATATACTGGAGAGGCAGGTTAGGCAGGGGTTGGGGGAGGCTGAGTGACACACAACTCTTAGAGGATCTGGGTGACATACAACACTTAGAGGATCTGGGTGACACACAACTCTTAGAGGATCTGAGTGACATACAACACTTAGAGGATCTGGGTGACACACAACATTTAGAGGATCTGGGTGACACTCAACATTTAGAGGATCTGGGTGACACACAACTCTTAGAGGATCTGGGTGACACACAACTCTTAGAGGATCTGGGTGAAACACAACACTTAGAGGATCTGGGTGACACACAACATTTAGAGGATCTGGGTGACACACAACTCTTAGAGGATCTGGGTGACACACAACACTTAGAGGATCTGGGTGACACACAACCATAAGAGGATCTGGGTGACACACAACACTTAGAGAATCTTGGTGACACACAACGCAAAGAGGATCTGGGTGACACACAACACTTAGAGGATCTGGGTGACACACAACACTTAGAGGATCTGGGTGACACACAACACTTAGAGGATCTGGGTGACACACAACACTTAGAGGATCTGGGTGACACTCAACATTTAGAGGATCTGGGTGACACTCAACATTTAGAGGATCTGGGTGACACACAACACTTAGAGGATCTGGGTGACACACAACACTTAGAGGATCTGGGTGACACACAACACTTAGAGGATCTGGGTGACACACAACACTAGAGGATCTGGGTGACACACAACACTTAGAGGATCTGGGTGACACTCAACACTTAGAGGATCTGGGTGACACACAACACTTAGAGGATCTGGGTGACACACAACACTTAGAGGATCTGGGTGACACACAACACTTAGAGGATCTGGGTGACACACAACACTTAGAGGATCTGGGTGACACACAACACTTAGAGGATCTGGGTGACACACAACACTTAGAGGATCTGGGTGACACACAACACTTAGAGGATCTGGGTGACACACAACACTTAGAGGATCTGGGTGACACACAACACTAGAGGATCTGGGTGACACTCAACATTTAGAGGATCTGGGTGACACACAACACTTAGAGGATCTGGGTGACAATCAACACTTAGAGGATCTGGGTGACACACAACACTTAGAGGATCTGGGTGACACTCAACATTTAGAGGATCTGAGTGACACACAACACTTAGAGGATTTGGGTGACAAACAACACTAGAGGATCTGGGTGACAAACAACACTAGAGGATCTGGGTGACACACAACACTTAGAGGATCTGGGTGACACACAACACTAGAGGATCTGGGTGACAAACAACACTTAGAGGATCTGGGTGACACACAACACTTAGAGGATTTGGGTGACAAACAACACTAGAGGATCTGGGTGACAAACAACACTAGAGGATCTGGGTGACACACAACACTAGAGGATCTGGGTGACACTCAACATTTAGAGGATCTGGGTGACACACAACACTTAGAGGATCTGGGTGACACACAACATTTAGAGGATCTGAGTGACACACAACACTAGAGGATCTGGGTGACACTCAACATTTAGAGGATCTGGGTGACACACAACACTTAGAGGATCTGGGTGACACACAACACTAGAGGATCTGGGTGACACTCAACATTTAGAGGATCTGGGTGACACTCAACATTTAGAGGATCTGGGTGACACACAACGCAAGAAGAGATCTGGGTTGGCCACACTAACATTTAGTAGGATCTGGGTGAGCACTCAACATTTAGAGGATCTGGTGGCACACGACTCTTAGAGGATCTGGGTGACACACAGACAGGCTTAGAGGATCTGGGTGGCACAAATACTCTTAGAGGATCTGGGTGACACTCAACATTTTAGAGGAGCTGGGTGACAGCACAACTCTTAGAGGATCTGTATGGACACGCAAAGCAGCTTAGAAGGATCTAGGGTGACACCAAATCTCGTAGAGGATCTGGGTGCCACACAACATTTAGAGGATCTAGGGGTGAACACTCAACAAGTTAGAGGATCTGGGTGACACACAACTCTTAGAGGATCTGGGTGACACACAACACTTAGAGGATCTGGGTGACACACAACTCTTAGAGGATCTGGGTGACACACAACACTTAGAGGATCTGGGTGACACACAACTCTTAGAGGATCTGGGTGACACACAACTCTTAGAGGATCTGGGTGACACACAACACTTAGAGGATCTGGGTGACACATAACACTTACACTTAGAGGATCTGGGTGACACTCAACATCATTAGAGGATCTGGGTGACACTCAAGATTTAGAGGAAAATGCAGGTGAATATTCAGTCAGGCTGCCACGGGTACCATTCGGAATAGGAACTCTTCATTGGCTACAGAAGAAGTGCATGAAACACACATGGGAATGCTCTAAGCGCAACAAAGCTGATTCTTAATGTTGTTTTCATTATAAATTCATCATCATCATCCACTTTTGCCATCAAGCGTTGTTGGGAAGAATAATTGGCTGTCCATCGCTAACTAAACTTGACTCTACTATTTTAAAAAGTTAATTTGGTCATTCTTACCATAGGATTGATAATTATTACCATTAGGATTAATCTTTCTTACCATAGGCACAAGTTCCCCTCTCTCCATAATGGCATTTAATCTGTTGCCTCTCTCTGACCCTGATTTGACTTCATCCCTCAAGAGATCTCCAGATGACAGATGGCAGAATCCAAAGTCCTTGACGATATTGGCACACTGAGTTCCCTTACCACTGCCAGGGCCACCTACAATACAAAGGTAGTTTTCTGGCTTAAAAAAAATGACTGGCACCTTGATAGTCGATTGTTTGTAAAATGGAGTTATACCTCTCATAGCACAAACCCTGGGTTGAATTTAGAGTGACATGTGTTCCCATGCAGCATGATCCCTCTCTCGGCCTGCCTACTTTACTCCAGAAGAAAGGAACACAAATACATCTGGAACAAGACAAGCTGCAGAAGCTTCCAGATCAGCAAGCAATGCTGTAACAGTCCACCTGTGAGATTATTTAGACCAGTTGCTGACTAAAGCTTAGGGTGCAGCCTGTCCTGCCATGACATTTAGTCATTAGGTTGCATTTACTCACACCAGGATAAGTTAGTACCCTCCCATTTGCATTCCTCCACCAAAAGCTGTTGGCACAATGTAAGGGTGTCGGGTTTGGTGAGCGCTGCCCAACATTCAGTGCTAACAGAGAGCAGGCAGTACTGTCTACTGTCATACAGTAGCTCAGTCACATCTGACTTAGACCAGGTAAAACAAAATAAATACATTTAAGGTAAAAACATTTAACATTCCATTAAAACATGCACTGAAAGCTGAGAAGTAGATTATGTTTAACTTAACAGCATAGAGAAAATAGTTTGTATGTTTAACTTAACAGTATAGAGAAAATAGTTTATATGTTTAACTTAACAGCATATATTCATGAAATCTTGGGACAACACAGTACTGTTTGTCTGTGTTCTGCAATGTAAATATTTTACAACTATTCTGGGAATATGGAATAGGAAGAGCTTGGAGGCAATGGAGTGTGGTTTCTGTGAATGGGATGTGGTTTCTGAGAATGGGGATGTCGTTTCTGAGAATGGGGATGTGGTTTCTGAGAATGGGGATGTGGTTTCTGAGAATGCGTTATAAAATGGAGAAGAAAGTTGCTGAACAGGTTGACCCTCTACAATGGTGGAAACTTAATGAACATTGATATCCAAAATTGGCATTCCTTGCAAAGACCATTCTTGTACTACCAGAATAACTAACAAGGATTGCCTGGAAAAGACTGATGAAAGTAGAACATTATTTACAAATATAAGAAAGAGACAGTGTTCTGTGGTCATGTGATAAGCAGCGAGGCCTTGTAAAACATCATGATAACTGGACAGATCAGCAGTAGAAAGGGCATGAAGAAGAAGAAGCAGATAGTGTGATACTATTTTACAACAAGATAATTACAGTGTGACACTTACTATCTTACATAAGATAACTATAGTGTGATATTATCTTACAATATAAGATAACTATAGTGTAATACTATCTTACAATATAAGATAACTATAGTGTGATACTATCTTACAATATTAGATAAGTATAGTGTGATACTGTCTTACAATATTAGATAAGTATAGTGTGATACTATCTTACAATATAAGATAACTATAGTGTGATACTATCTTACAATATTAGATAACTATAGTGTGATACTGTCTTACAATATAAGATAACTATAGTGTGATACTATCTTACAATATAAGATAACTATAGTGTGATACTATCTTACAATATAAGATAACTATAGTGTGATACTATCTTACAATATAAGATAACTATAGTGTGATACTATCTTACAATATTAGATAACTATAGTGTGATACTATCTTACAATATAAGATAACTATAGTGTGATACTGTCTTACAATATTAGATATCTATAGTGTGATATTATCTTACAATATAAGATAACTATAGTGTGATACTATCTTACAATATAAGATAACTATAGTGTGATACTGTCTTACAATATAAGATAACTATAGTGTGATACTATCTTACAATATAAGATAACTATAGTGTGATACTTTCTTACAATATAAGATAACTATAGTGTGATACTGTCTTACAATATAAGATAACTATAGTGTGATACTATCTTACAATATAAGATAACTATAGTGTGATACTATCTTACAATATAAGATAATATAGTGTGATACTGTCTTACAATATTAGATAACTATAGTGTGATACTATCTTACAATATAAGATAACTATAGTGTGATACTATATTACAATATAAGATAACTATAGTGTGATACTATCTTACAATATAAGATAACTATAGTGTGATACTGTCTTACAATATAAGATAACTATAATGTGATACTATCTTACAATATAGGATAACTATAGTGTGATAATATCTTACAATATAAGATAACTATAGTGTGATACTGTCTTACAATATAAGATAACTATAGTGTGATATTATCTTACAATATAGGATAACTATAGTGTGATACTATCTTACAATATAAGATAACTATAGTGTGATACTGTCTTACAATATAAGATAACTATAGTGTGATACTATCTTACAATATAAGATAACTATAGTGTGATACTATCTTACAATATAAGATAACTATAGTGTGATACTGTCTTACAATATAAGATAACTATAGTGTGATACTATCTTACAATATAAGATAACTATAGTGTGATACTGTCTTACAATATAAGATAACTATAGTGTGATACTGTCTTACAATATAAGATAACTATAGTGTGATACTATCTTACAATATATGATAACTATAGTGTGATACTGTCTTACAATATAAGATAACTATAGTGTGATACTGTCTTACAATATAAGATAACTATAGTGTGATACTGTCTTACAATATAAGATAACTATAGTGTGATACTATCTTACAATATAAGATAAGTATAGTGTGATACTGTCTTACAATATAAGATAACTATAGTGTGATATTATCTTACAATATAGGATAACTATAGTGTGATACTATCTTACAATATATATAACTATAGTGTGATACTGTCTTACAATATTAGATAAGTATAGTGTGATACTATCTTACAACACAATATAATTATAGTGTATTATAGTGTGATACTTATCTTACAATATAAGATAACTATAATGTCATACTATCTTACAATATAAGATAATTATAATGTGATACTATCTTACAATGCAAGATAATTATAGTGTGATACTATCTTATAAGATAAGATAATTATAGAGTAATACTATCATACAACACAAGGTAATCTATAGTGTGATACTATCTTACAACATAAGATAATTATAGTATGATTCTATTTTACAACACAAGACTAATTATAGTGTAATACTATCTAACAATATAGATAACTATAGTGAAGATAATACTATCTGAAACAAATATCTAAAACTTATATTTCATTTTTTTAAAATTCAGATACCTTTAATAGTTTTCATTAACATAACTATAAATGTGTTATTTTTCAAGCAGAATAGATTATAACTTACCAACTACAAAGACGATTTTTGCATTTTTCAAGGCTTGCTCTGTGGCTGCAAAGGGAAATAACAAAAAATGGTTATATGTTAACTACACATTTATCAAAAAATTTAAGAAGAATAAATAGAGTAACACATGACAAGATGAATTGTAATGAAACATACCAAAAGTTGAGAGACATAAGTAATTAAAAGCAATGTCTTCACATTGTAAACTTGAGCAAAGAAGACACAAAGAATAGATTCTAAACTTTATTGTCTGGTATAACCTACAGGTGCTGAAGCTGTCGCCATAAGCTATTGAAAACCATTGCTATGTAAGCAGAAAAAATATGACATGCATTTACATTGAGATGATTGCTCCACCATCCCTTTGGCTAAAATAACTATCAAGTTCAAGAAGACCAGAAAGTTCCAAGGACATGTGAGCCAAGGTCATGGCCACGTCATGCAAACACAGAAATTACCCTGGTGGTTGAGGTAACGCTGGTGGACTAGTATCACCACAGAATCAGCTTTGACAAATACCTTCTTGGTTACTTTGGCAAAGTGGGTATGTCGTTCTATCACTAGACCAACAACAAATTCCACAGCCCATCCATCAATGTGGACAAGCTGTGGTCACTGGTGAGTGAGCAATCTAGATCCAGATATCTGGACTAGCAGACTGAGAAGGCACCAGTCATTGATGTTGTTCAGGCTGGTTATTACAAGGTTTGGGGCAAAGGTCACCTTCCTAAGAGGTCAGTGATTGTCAAGGCCAAGTTCCTTAGCAAAATTACCAAAGGAGAATCAAGGAAGTTGGTGGTGCCTGCGTGCTGACTGCATGAATTCCTCAATAAAATAATTAACTTTACACACACAAAAGTGTAGTATCTGCGCGTCATCTTTCGAGGGCTACCAGCAAAGGCAGTCATCCGAATGGGGCCAATGGTGAAGCCACGAACACTTATTTTTATTTTAAATTACTCCACGATTATCTTTTAAAAACATGTTTGGACAACAATGACTCAGCCTTTTGGCTTAGATCAAAGTGTAGTCATCTGCACTTGTTCTGGCCAGGGCCATCAGCAGAGGTGGTAATCCGAATAACACACAGGGATGTGCTTCTGACCCATGGGGAACCGTGAGCTTTTATAAAATAAACATCAAAATTCAAGTAGTGAGTAGGTGTAGACCGTGTTGAGCTGGGTTTTAACCTATTAGTATGGGAGCTGGTCATTCAGAAAGCAATGGCAAACTACTGAACGTAAACTTGCCAAGACATCAACAAAAGCAGTAAAATGCTGGTGTTGACAGTGATGTACTGTAAATAGGATATGCAAAAAAAGTGAGAAGGTAATTTGCATCTTGCCATAAATGTAATATTATCATATGTGTATATGAATGTATTTGTTGTATCTGCAAGTGTAAATGAAAACACACAATGAACCTTGTAAATACACACTGTTTTTGTACGAAATGAAAATTATGTTTAAACAATTCAGTGAGAATATGTGTTGTGTATTTTAATATACAAGTAAATAGGGCATATTCTTAAACAAGTGAACTGGTACATTTATCTCGGAACAGTCATAACATATGATGGGAGATGCCTTGAAGAAATTAGAACAATAATTGCTATTGCGAAGGTAGCCTTTTGCAAGATGAAAAACATACTGACCAATAAAAAGATATCAACTGAAACGAGAAACAGAGTGTTGAAGTGCTACAAAGAACCTGTACTTTTGTATGGATGTGAAGCGTGGACAGTGAGCAGACAAGCTGAAAAACATCTGATGGCTGTGGAAATGTGGTTTCTGAGGAGAATGCAAAGAATACCATGGACAGACCGAAAAATCAATGAACAAGTCCTTCAAGAAACAAATGAAGATCATACACTGATTAGAGACATTAGAGGTAGAGAGTCAAAATTTTTTGGGCATGTCATGAGAAGAAATGAATTGGAGAACTTAGTGACAACTGACAAGATGGAAGGGAAAAGACCAAGAGGAAGACCGAGAAGTAAATACCTGGCATGGCTTGGCCATGTGGCATGGTCGAGACAGGAACACGGAGCTGATCCATGACTCTGGTGATCGAGTGAGATGGCAGAACATGACCGCCCACTCTTATTGGCATGGCACATGATGGATGGCTTTCAGTCAAAAATATACTTATCTATTCACTTCCTATCAAGTTAGAACAATCTTCTATATCCACACAAACTAGCATGTATTTACACATATGCAAAATACATTATTATTTTATACTAATATGCATACAAACTATATATATATATATATATTCATTCATTCATTCATTTAGTAGCATGTCCTTTGCAGAACCTCGCTCCCATAACAACCTTCCGGGAAACGTCCCGATCATAAGCAAGATGTCCCGCATCCGATACACCCATCTGGAGATCATCCACTACATCATGCACCCATCTTCTCTTTGGCTTTCCTCTTCCTCTCTTTCCAGGCATATACCCCTCCATTATTGTTCTCTCCAAACTTTCATGACGTTTCAAGTGACCAAAATATATCAATTTTCTTTTTTTAACATCTTTAATAGCCAACCCTCTTTAATATTCAGCTCTTGAAGTATGGATGCATTTGTTCTTTTCTTTATCCAAGATATTCTTAGAACCGTCTATAACATATTTGATCTCTAATTATGTTTAACAAGTCTTCTGGGTATTGCACAGCCATGTTTGAGAAACCCTGTCCTGAACTCAAGCAAACACACTTTAGCTCACCATTCATAGCAAATGATGTCTAAAAACATGAAATAAAAACATTTATTTACTGGTCATGTTTCCTCAAGGCAAACAGGTGTATAGAATGTATGATCTGAAATTTTCTTTCCGCTGTTTGGATCAGATAGGCTGCTTAAGCTTGACTTTCAAATCAGAAAATATAAACTAACAAATGAAATAAATTCTATCGAGATCTGAAGATTGTACGGTAGTGTTAAAGATGGAATTGTGGTAATGAAACTACACATTACAGTTTTTTAAATTCTAATTTAATAATAAAAACACAAATAATGATACAAAATAATGATAATGACAATAATAATAGTAATAATAATAATAATATCAATAACAATGAAGAGAAGGAAAAGAAGCAAGAGGAGAGGAGAGAAAGAAGATGAAATAGCACAAGAAGAGGATGGAAAAGAGGAAAGTGAAAGAAAGGAAATGATAGGAGAAGAAGGAGAAGGAAGAAGAGGAGAAGGCGCATAATAATAATAATAATAAATATAACACTACTTTGTAAACACTGTAACATTGCCGTACAAACACTATGTAACAGGACCTGAATTACAGCACAGTTCTAAAATATTAAAACATTGCTTTACTAACAAATAGGTGATGATTATAATACTGTCTTATTAAAGTTACTTTTCGGCTACCATGATAACACGTTTTACAACTACTATAACACTGTTTCACTGACATTCATTATGTATGTATGAATAACACTATAAAATCATAATTATATGTGGAGAATTGAGTTGCAGACTAGGTATATATATGTTAATCCACATTGAAATGTATAAAAAACTAATGCTGTCTTACTAATACAATCTTACTATTATTAAAACCACTGTCTTACTGTCACAAAAACACTGCCATGGAAGATTACAACACTGTTGCACTAACATAATAACACCTGACAAATAATACAACACTTTCCTACTAACTTTATTACATTACTGACTTTAACAATATGACAATGTCTGGCTATTAAAACACCTGTGCTAACAATATAAGAATATCCAATTAACTATATAACATTGCCCTACTAAAATACAATACTGTCCCATTAACAATACTATACTGTCTTGCTAACAATATAACATTGTCTCATTAACAATATAAACTGTTACATTGAAGCTGTTTATCACAATGCTCAGAATAGTCTACTCTTAAAGTTAACAGCAATTACTCTTAAAGTTAACAGCAATTGCAAAGAACTTTCTTAGTTTTAGAACATACTAGTGTCTACTACCCTATCATGAAACGTAACAATGACACTTCTTTTGGATTCAGCATTGAAACATGTACAACATAGTTACATACTACAATGCAATAAAATGAAAGTCACCTTTGTAAATAATAGATGATGAAGGTTATATCAGAAATTATTACCTCATAATTATTAGTCCTAGGGGTATCTGATAGCAACATTACATGGACATTTTCACATTAATGTGTGTATTATATGTCACTTGTAACCTGTTGCCCTTGTGTGTTTAATACTGGTGCAGTTAAGAAAACATTATATCTTTAATACACCACATGCCACTTGATGAGGTATATATTTGGCTTCATTACTTATTTCAGATGTTGACTGTATTCTTAGCCTCTTCTATCCCATAATCCTGTCTTGTGGTTGCCAGGGTGCCATGATGGATTGCAGTCCATTATGGCATTTCAATGGAAAATACTTTGGTTTGGTTTTTAAAGGATCACTTTTGTTGCACGAGAATCATCATCATGTGCTATGCTGATAATTTCACATTTCACACATCATAACTTCATATTTCACACATCATAACTTCATATTTCACACATCATAACTTCATTTTTCACACATCATAACTACATATTTCACACATCATAAC
The DNA here is from genome assembly GCA_014155875.1 of Cepaea nemoralis. Classification (NCBI taxonomy): domain Eukaryota; kingdom Metazoa; phylum Mollusca; class Gastropoda; order Stylommatophora; family Helicidae; genus Cepaea; species Cepaea nemoralis. The sequence continues at coordinate 34,004 of JACEFZ010014178.1, read as the reverse complement.
TTCACATTTCACATACAAAAACTTCAAATTTCACACATCATAACTACATATTTTACACATCATAACTTCATATTTCACACATCATAACTACATATTTCACACATCATAACTTCATATTTCACACATCATAACTACATATTTCACACATCATAACTTCATATTTCACACATCATAACTATATATTTCACACATCATAACTTCACATTTCACATATAAAAACTTCATATTTCACACATCATAACTTCATATTTTACACATCATAACTACATATTTCACACATCATAACTACATATTTTACACATCATAACTACATATTTTACACATCATAACTTCACATTTCACACATCATAACTACACATTTCACACATCATAACTACATATTTCACACATCATAACTACATATTTCACACATCATAACTTCACATTTCACATATAAAAACTTCATATTTTGCACATCATAACTACATATTTCACACATCATAACTATATATTTCACACATCATAACTTCACATTTCACACATCATAACTACACATTTCACACATCATAACTACATATTTCACACATCATAACTTCATATTTCACACATCATAACTACATGTTTAACACATCATAACTTCACATTTCACATATAAAAACTTCATATTTCACACATAACTTCACATTTCACACATCATAACTTCATATTTCACACATCATAACTTCATATTTCACACATCATAACTTTCTATTTCACTGATCACAAATGCACATTTCACAGATATTTCAAACCATTTTGTTGTATCAATCATTACAATAAACTATAAACAAACAAACAAAAAACTATACTTACGAAGGAAGCTAACTCACCAATTAATCTATCAAATATTGACTGAACTTCAGCAAAAACTTCATCTGTTCCACCTTCTGCTTTCACCTACAAAATACCAGAAACTTTCATGAAACCATACTAAAGCAACAAAGACAGTGATATGTTGAAATTACTGAAACAAGCTACAATTTATGTTGCGTACAAGGGAGCTTTAAATGAAAACCTTAAATGTTTTGGTTTATTTTTGTGTGAATATTTTCTGAAAAAGTAAATAACAAATGTATCAATTTTCGATGTCGTCACCACTGCGTTAAATGCAAGTCCTCATACACTGATAAAGTGCTTGGTCGCATGTGTAACTACTCTTGCACCACCTGCTGTACCTCTTCACAGAAGTCATGCCATTTTGAAACTGCCTACTTCACTCACTACACTTACTGGACTGACAGGCATGCATCACCATACTGGAACTTTGTTCGTCGATGAATTTCTATAGGTTTCACCCTTTCACTGATCAAAAAATCGATAACAGAATGCTGCTTCTCTTTGGTGCTTGTCAAAAGTGGGGCAGCCATCTTTAAACTTTCATGATGTCACCATGTTCATCTGCACCATGATGTCATGTGCTTAACACTCCTGACATCCTTAACAAACATATTGACAGGTACAAGACAAAGGTATGGTTATTGTAATTTCTATCACACTTTCAAGGTTTTCATTTGGAGTCCCCTCGTATAAGCAAGTGTACTATAGGGTGTATTTTTAATGACTGTGGAGTTTTTGAAAATATTGCCGTTCCAAGTTTTGTATGAATTCATGCAACATAAAAGGTAAATACAAAACTTGGAACGGCAATATTTTCAAAAACCCCAGTCATTAAAAATTCATCCTGTATTAGCTGAGAAAATGTGTTTTTCATTGCACTGGGCTCCCAGCTGGACCCAGCCTACACATGGGTGCCCAGAACTTCTCTGGGCTCCCAGCTGGACCCAGCCTACACATGGGTGCCTGGAACTTCTCTGGGCTCCCAGCTCGACCCAGCCTACACATGGGTGGCAGAACTTTTGTGGGAAATAAGAGCGGCTGGCATGAAATTGGCCATGTTGCCTTTTGGTCTAAAACTGTGAAAATGTGACACCAGCATACTTTACCCAGAATGTCTCACGGTGAGAAAATGGGGAATTGACTTGACTTGACTTCACTTCACTATACTTGATTTTACTTGACTTGACTTTATGTCACTTCACTCCACTTTCTTTACTTTACTTTACTTGAGAAAATGGGTACTTGACTTTATGTCACGTAACTCCACTTCCTTTACTTTACTTTACTTGAGAAAATGGGTACTTGACTTGACTTTATGTCACTTTACTCCACTTCCTTTACTTTACTTTACTTGAGAAAATGGGTACTTGACTTGACTTTATGTCACTTCACTCCACTTCCCTTTCTTTATTTTACTTGAGAAAATGGGTACTTGACTTCACTTGACTTGACTTGACTTCACTACACTTGATTTTACTTGACTTGACTTTAGTTAGTAAGTTAGTTAGTTAGTCAAGGTTCCAACTTCATGGCAACAGGTCGTCCTCATTATGCTCTGTTCCTGTGCCAGTGAATTTCACACAAAATGCTCATCACTGTCCAATGTGAAAAGTGGAATAGACAGGAGTCTCGACAAACCAATAGCCCGCACAGGTACACTGTACATAATGCCGCCACCACCAGGATGCCAACACAAAAGTCATCCATGAAAATTACAGTTCATCGTTGATGGAATTGGCAGTCACCAGAAAGACTTCATTGACCCGGGCTTTCTCACATGGCTCGGTCTCTTTCTGCATGGTGACCCGCCGAAAGCACCGCACAAAGCACGAACTCCGTAGCTCCAGCGCCGACTCCCAGGAGTCCCCTGACAAATGCACTTGTGAACCGAAAAGGCAAATCATTCAATTCAGCAACAGCCCGTAGCCATTGTTCTGAACATGCAGTTCACCGTACAAACACAAGCAGACAGATGTAAAAGCATTCCACATGAATTTCACAGCTTACAGAGTCGCGCCACGCACTTACTCAGTAGCAGGGCGATGGAATCATATACTACCAGCCCAACATGAGGAAATTGTGAATGCCAACCGCATATTCCAGAGGCTGTAGCGGTTCAGTGCCTAACTTTATGTCACTTCACTTCCCTTCCTTTACTTGACGAGGAGTGACGAGGGGATCTGGCTGACGCTCAGAGGAAAGGTGAGACGGACATATAATCAGATTGCTACTGGTACTATTGGTGTTGGAACTCTTCACTGACTGCTGAGGATGGGGACGGAGCGCTTATGGGAATGCCCCGAATGCTGTGATGTTGATTCCTAAATCAATCAATCAATCCTTTACTTTACTTTACTTGAGAAAATGGGTACTTGACTTCACTTGACTTGACTTCACTTGACTACACTTGATTTTACTTGACTTCATGTCACTTCACATCACTTCCCTTCACTTTACTTTACTATTAGCCATCTTGTATGCATGCAGAGGAATAAATTATTCTAAATTTTAAAACAGAAAATACAACCACTTCAATGTGTTATTTTTCCCCAATTGTTTGCTTTGAACTCAAGTGTAGTCAGTACACGTGCTACTACTTCTAGTGCACTGGAATAATCTTTGCATGTGGATTAGCTTTCCCTGTTACCAGTGTCCCTTGCCATCAAGCAAACCCACTCTGACTTCTAAAGTAATTGTAATTTACATCCCCAAGTCCAAGACGATAAGTCAACATTTTAGTCTAACTGACCGGTGTAGGGGTTGAACCTGCAACTTCAGCATCAGCACACTGGATGTTTAAGAACAAGCCCTCTTATCCATTCTGCCATGCTGACCTCTCTGCAATAATATAAGATGATACATCTGTTGCCTGTTATTCTCCATTGAGACAGACTCTCAACCAACCCACACCAAGCTGTCCCATCTCTTGCTATCTCCTGTAGCTACCTCAACCAACCCACACCAAGCCATCCCATCTCTTGCTATCTCCTGTAGCTACCTCAACCAACGCACACCAAGCCGTCCCATCTCTTGCTATCTCCTGTAGCTACCTCAACCAACCCACGCCAAGCCGTCCCATCTCTTGCTATCTCCTGTAGCTACCTCAACCAACCCACGCCAAGCCGTCCCATCTCTTGCTATCTCCTGTAGCTACCTCAACCAACCCACGCCAAGCCGTCCCATCTCTTGCTATCTCCTGTAGCTACCTCAACCAACCCACGCCAAGCCGTCCCATCTCTTGCTATCTCCTGTAGCTACCTCAACCAACGCACACCAAGCCGTCCCATCTCTTGCTATCTCCTGTAGCTACCTCAACCAACCCACACCAAGCCGTCCCATCTCTTGCTATCTCCTGTAGCTACCTCAACCAACCCACGCCAAGCCGTCCCATCTCTTGCTATCTCCTGTAGCTACCTCAACCAACGCACACCAAGCCGTCCCATCTCTTGCTATCTCCTGTAGCTACCTCAACCAACCCACACCAAGCCGTCCCATCTCTTGCTATCTCCTGTAGCTACCTCAACCAACCCACACCAAGCCGTCCCATCTCTTGCTATCTCCTGTAGCTACCTCAACCAACCCACACCAAGCCGTCCCATCTCTTGCTATCTCCTGTAGCTACCTCAACCAACCCACGCCAAGCCGTCCCATCTCTTGCTATCTCCTGTAGCTACCTCAACCAACGCACACCAAGCTGTCCCATCTCTTGCTATCTCCTGTAGCTACCTCAACCAACCCACACCAAGCCGTCCCATCTCTTGCTATCTCCTGTAGCTACCTCAACCAACCCACACCAAGCCGTCCCATCTCTTGCTATCTCCTGTAGCTACCTCAACCAACCCACACCAAGCCGTCCCATCTCTTGCTATCTCCTGTAGCTACCTCAACCAACCCACACCAAGCTGTCCCATCTCTTGCTATCTCCTGTAGCTACCTCAACCAACCCACACCAAGCCGTCCCATCTCTTGCTATCTCCTGTAGCTACCTCAACCAACGCACACCAAGCCGTCCCATCTCTTGCTATCTCCTGTAGCTACCTCAACCAACCCACACCAAGCTGTCCCATCTCTTGCTATCTCCTGCAGCTACCTCCATCTTATCCCCATATTGAATTAATCTCTGTCTTTAATTCTTGTCTCCGTGTATTTTTAGGTTTCTGACTATTTTGTATGCATTTGTGGTTTCCAAATAGGCGAGTACCAAATTATACTACCCTCAGGTTTTCTCAATGTGTGTTGTAATCAGTGCCAGCATTTTTTCCTCTGCTCATGATTCACTGGCATTTGTCTAGTTCTCTCTATGATCTTCACGTCTGTGATTCTGTCCTATCATTTCAGTCCTACTGTTTTGTGCAACCACTAATTAGTGAATGTTTGTGGTTTATCAGCATTTATTTTAATTTATTAATTGTTCTGCATATTTTTGATCCATCCAGTAGTGTTGATTTAACATTACATTCTAAGTTTACTGTTAAATTTAGTTTGCTTTGATTTCCACAAGTTTCCAAGTGCCTCTTGCCTTCTGTAGTCTTATTTTGATAACTATCTGTTCCCCTGTCTTTGTCTACCTGACTTGGAGACTGTATTGTGTGACGATTTTCTCTCACCAAACAGTCCTGTTCTCAGATGCACTTAAACAAACTGCTATAGAAACTAGTTAAGTACACTCCCTGAAAGTTAGATAACTAGTCATAATACCTAACTAAAAGGGAAATCAGAAGGCAATTTTAATGATTCTTTAATGATTCATTAATTCAGTAACATGTTCCTTTGCAGAACCCGGCTCCTTTAACAAACTTCTGGAAAACCTCTCGATCATAAGTAAGATGTCCTGCGCCTGATACACCCATCTGGAGATCATCCACCACATCCTGCACCCATCTTCTCTTTGGCCTTCCTCTTCCTCTATTCCAGGCATATACCCCTCCATTATTGTTCTCTCCAAACTTTCTTGATGTTTCAAGTGACCAAAATATTTAAATTTTCTTTGTTTTATCGTCTTTAATAGCCAACCTTCTTCAATATTCAGCTCTTGTCGTATGGATGCATTTGTTCTTTTCTTTACCCAAGATATTTTAGAACTCGTCTATAACACTTATATTCAAAAGCGTTTATGCGCTGTTCAGCTTGTTTAGTAAGTGTCCATGTATCACAGGCGTATGTTGCAATGGGAAAGATGCATGCTCTTAAAAATCTAATTTTTGTAGTTCTGTCTGTCCCACTCCACAATTTATTCAGTTGTGTTAGTATTTGAAGATCAATAGATATTCGTCATTTAACTTCTTTCATTGTGTCACCATTGTTGGTAATCAATGACCCAAGTTATTCAAAATGTTCGACCACCTCCAATTTTTCCTCATTATCATATATTTCTTTCTCCATAGTAGTTTTATGTGTATGCATCATCTTTGTTTTTGCTATGTTAAGATATAATTTTAAAAAAAAATAATGATACAGATAAATTATCTTTTCACATCACTTTTGAAAGACATTGTCTCACCTACTTTTTTTACTTTCTGCTGCTTTGTGTAGTGTTCAATAACTGGACGAGTCACATCGTGAAATGTAACCAGCCTCTTTTTTATAGTTTCAGCGTTGTCGTCTTCTCGGCCACTTGTCTTTCCTCTCTGCAGCAATCGTTTTATCATTGTGTCGTCTGCTACATCAAAATACAGCACAAACTCCGGGGAACATATCTAGACAGACAGAAAGTAATTTACACTATCATTATTTGCTCAATCAAATAAAGAATGTAACACAAATCAAGGCCTAGAAGGAATGATAACTTGATAACAAATAAGCACATTAGAAAGATGTTTTTAAAAAGTTACTTGCTTGTCTGTTTAAAGGATATCACAATCAACTTCAACATTTATTTCCTCTTAGTGATTTAGTAGGCAATTTTACGTTCAGTAGGTTGTCATTGCTTTCTGAATGGTTGGCGTGCATACCATCAAATTCAGTGCAAAGCGATCAGCTCCCAAATTACCCGCAACTGATTTTGAACCCTCGACCCAGTATGTCAGGAATTGTAAAACTCCTTCACTAACCTCTAAGCCACACGTCAACAGAAGGATGTAACGTAGACAAAATGTAGACAAAATTTTATCCTCTTTGACCATTTCTTATCATAATTTTTATATCCATATGGATAAAACTGCAATTAGCAAAGACCCTGATCATGGTGATAATGATGATGATTTATACACAACTATTAAAGAAATCTAATGAGGCATTTTATGGACAAAATGCAGTGTATGTATAAAGAATAATAAAGATAATATTTCCACTCATTGAGCATTGAAATTGTTGAAGATACCTGGAAATAAAGGAAATAATATGAAGACCCTTGTATGGTGATATATCATCCTTCTGTCCTAATGGGAGGTCACATTTGCCAATATATTATCCTTTGGCACATAAACATCCAACATTCCACAGTATAATACCTCACATAATCAGTTAATAATGGACAACCCAACAAGATAAAACATCCAACATCCCACTGTAGAATACCTTACATAATAAGTTAATAATGAACAACTGAACAAAGTAAAACATCCAACATTCCACTGTAAAATACCTCACATAATCAGTTAATAATGAACAACCCAACAAAACAAACATCCAACATTCCACTGTAGAATACCTCCTTCTCAAACCGGACACCCTGCTCCAGCTCCCTGGGATACCCGTCTATCAAATATCCCTTGCTTGTTGTCACCGTCTTCAACATGGCTTCCTTCAGCAACTCCAGGACTGTGTCCTAAAAGTAAATGAACACTTGCATTGGTACATGAACGATAAGTCCACAGATACTGATTAGCACTCATAGAAGTAAATGGAAGGAATTGAGATCAGAGGGCATATTCGTCATCATGATGTGCCTTGCCGACTAGTGTGGGTGGTTCTGCTTCTCCATATCTTGAGGTATCCGTACAATGACACAAGACTGTCAAGAATTTTCACACTCTGTCTTGACAAGTTACTGTAAAAATGTCAAGACTTTAGTACTTCAGTATATTACGAGGGAACATAATTAAGTAACAGGCATTTTATTATAAAGTTCATGGAAGTGTATGGACATTGAAAAATCATATTTCAGGACATGAAGTGACTGTTAAGTAATACCCCATGTAGCGGTCGTAAGGATCGAGTAATCTGTGCATGTGCAGTAGCTATTACAACATGCGTGCCCCACTATCAACTTGCACCATGGAAGAACAACGTGGCATTATTCATTGTTTGTAGTCGGGGGGTATGAAACACCATGAAATCTACAAAAGAAATGATGGTTCAGTACGGCGACAGTCTTGGGTGCATCGTTATGATCCAGAGAGTAAGAGGCAGTTGATGCAGTGAAAACACCCGCTGTCTCCAATTAAGAAAATAATTCAAGACACGGGAATCCACTGGGAAAGTCATGATGACCATTTTATGGATATCAAGGGCAACATAATGGTGCCTATCCAGGAAAGAGGTGAAACAGTCACTAGTGCTGGATACAGTGATATGCTAATGAACAAACTGAAGCCCGATATACGATCAAATCGCCAGGGATGTCCCTCAAAAAAGGATTATTCTTGCAGCATGACAATGCCAGGCCTCATACGGCTGCACATACAGGAAATACACTACTTGCTCTGAAATTTTAGGTCTTGAAACATCCAGCATATAGTTCAAGCTTGGCAGCATTGTACTTCAACTTGTCTGGACTCTTGAAAGAACAACTGTGAGGTCAGATGTTTGCAGACGATAACAAGGTACGAACGAACGAACAAACGAATGAACGAATGAAAATCTTTATTTTCAAAGGGTTAAGAATTGGGCATGCAGGCCCGTCTGACATTCTGCCCTTCATCTCTATTTCTTCTCATACATTCTTTCATTCAACATCTCTTATGAAGCAATTCTTCGAAACAAGAACAATAAGCATAAAAACGCATGAAAAATAATCAATAATACATGACTCGTTGAGGCAATGTTTAACATGGGCATCATAAATACCCAAGGTGGGTGTATATATGCCATACATATGGGAATGTTTTTTTGTGTTTGCTAGTTGTCGATCGAGATAATTTACTATTATTATTGCCTTTGTTGCTGTTTTTTTTTTAAGGGGGCATGTAGTCTGTCCTGAGGTTGTGTTCAAACATGTTGCGACTGTATGTATAATGATTGGTGGTGTCTTTGATTTCTTGTGGAAGATTGAGGAAGATTGTAAAGGTAAAGAAGACAGTGCACAATTTATCTAAGGAACACCCAAAAACTTTCTCAGAAGGCATCAACAGGCTAGTGGACACGTATATATTTACTTAAAACTGTTAAATTATTGTAAATTACATACCAGAGAGACTAACTCTCCTTTCTTCATGATTTCTGCAAGCTTCTTGCCCCGCTCAGATCCTGACTCAACCTCTGCTCTTAGAAGATCACCAGACGACAAATGAGTGAAGCCGTACCTCTGGACAATAAGGTCACACTGGGTACCTTTGCCACTACCTGGGCCACCTGAAGGTCAACATGTGCAAACACACAAATTGTCATTGACAAGAAACAAAAGTAACAAAGTACAAATAGGGAGACGAAAGGACAACTTCATTACATTGGATTTTCCCCCATATGACTCAGGGTGACCTGCCGAAAGCATCACACAAAGCACGAACTCTGTAGCTCCAGCGACGACCCCCAGGAGACTCCGAGAAAATTGCACTTGTGAATCGAATGACACAGTCTGGAATCGAACCCACAATTTTCAGTGTGGGGCAAGAGGCCTATCTACTTCACCACAAAACCCCCCTAAACAGAGAGATTTCATTGTTGTACATCATCATCATCATCATCATCATCCCCATCATCATTATTATCATCATCATTATCATCATCATCACCATCATCATCATCACCATCATCATCATTGTCATCACCATCATCATCACCATTATCATATCACATATTCGCTTCAGGATGCTGTCTCCATCACTGCTGAGTTTGAAGTATCCCAGTCTTGAGACAATGTCATGCATCTATGATCATCATCATCATGTGCTGTGTTGACTGGTGTGGGTGGTCGTGGTTCGCCATCTTGGATCAGATCTGTTTTATTATATATTATTATCCCAATCATGCCACATGGCCAAGCCATCCAGGTCTTGTTGTCTTTCCCTCACTCTTTTCCTGCGAAATTTCATCTGCATCTGTCAGCAACAATGTCCTGAATCCACTTTTATGGAGGTTTCTATGTGTGTATGTATGCATGTATCAGCATGTGAGTGCTTTCTCCTACACTAAATACATATGACAAAATCCTATTTTCCTCTATGCCCTAGTGTGAAAGAAGAGAAACGAAATAGTTAAAGTTAGTTGCATAGTCTTTACATGACGTCACAGTCAACCCCAGCATTTTTTTTGCTTTTTGAGATTTCTTGGCAAGTTTACATTCAGTAGTTTGCCATTGCTTTCTCAACATCCAGCACTCATACTATTATATGAAAACCAATGCAAGGCGGTCTGTTGCCAAATTGCCCACAGCTGTGTTTTGAACACAGTATGTGTGATTATGAATTGCGTTTATAACCATGGAGCGGGTAAACATTTAGACAGAGAAAAAAAAGAAAGCCACAAACAGACAGGCAGACAGACTAACCGAAAGGTTGTTATCATCAATTGCCTTGCCGACTGGCATAGGTGATCATGCCTCTTCATATTCTGCATATCTCCAGTGGGCATGTTTGATTTCATATGTTGATTTCCTTCCATGTCATAACACAAGACGGTCAAGAATTTGCTCACGCTGTCTTCCTCTATCTCTCTTTCTACAAATCTGTCTGCTTGTCACATGTTCCAGTTATATTGTCCTGTCCCAAAATAACATCATTTATTTTAATTTATCATTTAGGCACGATCTGTTTCTCTGATATCAGAGAGATAGACATATCAGTCATTAGCGTGTCGATCATGTCCCTGCACAAATTGCAATCATGTATCAATTCGTGTGTTGACTCCCTTCCGTGCCCTGTCACAAGACTGTCAAAAATTTTCTCACTCTGTCTTCCTCCATCTCTCCTTCCACAAATCTTTCCTGTTGTCACAACATGTTCCAGTTTATTTTCCTTGCATAATGTGGCCAAAAATAATGGCTGCCTCTTTCTATTGTTTGTCATAAGGTATCTTTGCGATTTAGCTTCCAACAAAATGTCCAAGCTGCTCATTTTGGCTGTCCAATTAATTTTCAGCATTCTTCTATAAAACCACATCTCTAAGGTTTCCAGTGATGTTTTCGCCTGTTTTCTAATTGTCCAGGATTCTCAGCCGTATGTTAAAATTGGTTCTATGTACCATGCAAGATCTCTTTTTCTAACATTCAAGGACAAGACTTATTGCACAGAATGTTCTTTATTATACACACTTATAGATTATCATAAACTGTCAATAGAAATTTAAATAACATGTACAGATTAATCATCATTCATCATCATCATCATCCAGTGTCATGCTGGCTGGCATGGGCGATCATGCTTCGCCACAAATTACGATCTCCAACGTCATGGGTCAATTTGTGTGTTGACTTCCTTCTGTGCCATGACACAAGACTATCAAGAATCTTCTTACGCTGTCTTCATCTATCTCTCTTTCTGCAAATCTTTCCAGTTGGCACGACATATTCCAGTTTTTGTCTTCTCATAACGTGGCTAAAAAAACTATCACTGCTTCTTTCTGATGTCTTTGTGACTTAGCTTCCCTCAAAACATCCTGATTGCTCATTTTGGCTTTCCATTTAATTTTCAACATTCTTCTATAAAACCACATCTCCAAGACTTCTATCATCATTTTTTTTGGTTCACATATCCTTTACAGGACATCGCTGTCAACATAAGCATTTTTCAACCGATTGTTGATTTCTTGGCAAGATTACGCTCAGTAGTTTGCCATTGCTTTCTGAGCGACTGGCTCACATACCCAAAAAGTTACCGACACGGTGAGAACCGCCACCGATTCTCATGCATATCATGTTACTCACGAGAGTATACAGGATTACGGAGAAAGTCGCTAACCCCTTGGCCAGGGAGACTGGCCTATCATCATTAGAGTGGTAATAATAATGGTGGTGAATACATTCCCTAATATACATTAAAATAAAACAGACTCTTAATATTTCCGAAGCTTACCTACAACAAAGACAACTTTTCCAAAACAACCTGCAACAAATAAATGATGGACAATCATTACAGAAGAGGGCAATGTGTCTAACCAAACTAGCAAATTAACTAATATAAAATAACACAAAATAATGCAGCTTTACATAACAAAACTACAGAAAACATAGGACGTCATGGTGACTAGCTTTCATCAGCAAACAAGAAGAAGAAAACACAACATATAAACATGACAAAGACACTACAATGACCAAGGCCAATTCATAAAATAAACATATAATGATGACAGGATGAGATAGTATAAACATTTCCTTATATGACAGTCTTTATAGCAAAAGCATGTTGCTTCTGCAACGGCATTTTGGATAAATGAAGATAGCCCTGAGGAGTGGCTGGCCGAGTGGCTAGAATGCTGGATTCTTCTTCGGGTTCAAATCCTTGGTAAAGTGTGGATTTTTTTTTTCTGTCGGGGGCAAAGAAATCCCTAACCTGCACAGTTTGAGGTGACTGCACTAGCCAGGCAGTCTTAATTCCTCAGGTTCAAGACACCCTTGTCATACACCGCGAGGTACTATATTGGTAGTAAATGACAGACTGACAGATGATAGCTCTATATTCTTATAGACCAATCAGCCCTCGATGAGTGATATTGGCCATATTACTTTAGTCACTTTACTTCCCAGAACATTTGCTTGTACCTGGGAGCCCAAGTCAATTAAAAAACATCCCTACCTTAAGAGGAATTCAAACACATAACCATTAAGCTGGGAGGCATGTGAGCTAGCCACTCTGGCACCATGACTCCTGCTTCTAACTGTACTAGCAAATGAACTATATATTCCCATATATAACATTATTTATAGCAAAATCATATTAGTTCTACCCGTACCAGCATATGAATTATATATGTTCATAGAAGACATTCTTTATAGCAAAAACGAATTACTTCTACCCATGCTAGAAAATGAGCTATATATTTTTGTAGAAGACATTCTTTATAGCAAAAATATATTACATTTACCCATGCTAGAAAATGAATTACCTATTTCCTACTAGAAATTTGACTTGGCATTTTAAGAATTTGTCTGAGGTTTGGTAATGAATGTGATGGATAAGCTATCAGAGAACAGAAAAGATAACCAGTGATAAACTTTGTTATCATGCTATTCTTGTCAGCTCAATGGGTGCCAATAACAAGTATATATTTATTGATTCACTCTGTACCAAGGAACTCATCATATGTTGTGTGGCTACCCCATTATCATCGTGCTACAGTTCCTTTGCAGAATGTAGCTTCCATCACAACCCACCAAAAGATGATCTTTTCCCATTCAACTGTCCCTGTCATCTACTGCCTATAGTACCTTGCAGTGTTGGACAGAGAAGGATCTTGACTCTGAGGAATTAAAGCCGCCTGGCTAGCGCAGTTGCCGCACAAAGTACAGATAGTTTTTCCTTATTTCCCCACACAGAAAAAAATCCACACCTAACAGATGAATTGAACCCAGGTCTTCCAAAAGAGAAAACCAACATTCTAGCCACTCGGACAGTTGATCCTCGTTTGTTCAAGCGTAGTCCATATACGTGCTACTGCTTCTTGAGCACAGGACTGATTTTTCCCCCGCCATCAGGCAAACCCACTCCGACTTCAGAGGTACACAAAATTTACGTTCCCAAATCAAGACGAGAAGTCGTCATCTTAGTCCAGCTGACCCATGTAGGTTTGAGTTAGGAGTAGAACGGAGCACTTATGGGTTACACCCGTGTGCCGTGATGTTGATCCATCGACTAAACTGAACTAAACTACACTAAAACTAAACTAAACTAAACTAGACCCTTGTAGGGGTTGAACTCGCTACCTCAGCATCAGCACACTGGATGTTTAAAAATGAGCATTCTTATCCATTCCGCCATGCAGACTTCCATGTCTCTTATATGTTATAAATGGATTTATAAATGATTGCTGAGAAGTTTAACTCACTAACTACGAAAAGCCACTATTAGTGGTTTGCTTCATTGATCTCATCCTTTAGGAGTAACAAATCAACAGTAACTCCTTGAAATGTTTCGAGTAACACAAGAAAAAATGCACTAAAAATTGACAAGCAAAAAACAAACATACAGACACATCTTTAATTGAGAAATGTAAATCACACAATTACACCACAAAACATTTTCAATTTCTGTCGCCTGTTAGATAAGTTAATAATAAAATAAATAAATTACCTTTAGAATAAGGGATTTTCTCATCAGTAAACACCTTATCCACAATTTTAAAAACATCATCTGCGCTGCCTTCTGCTGGTATCTACCAAGAAAATGTAGTGCTATGAATTAGTGATACATGATTGTAATAATCAATAGCAAACACAGACTTATACTTCGAGTGGATAAATGATCTTCATATGAATAGTAAACACTAACTAATAATTAGAGTAGCTAAATAATACACAGATAACATCAGATGGAAGATGCAAAACTGAGATAAACAACAGAACAGGACAAGTAAACATTGCATTCTATCAAATGAAGAAAGTTTTGTGCAATAAGCCATTGTCCTTGAAAGTTAGAAAGAGAGTTCTTGCATGTTACATAGAGCCAGTTTTAACATACGGCTGTGAATCTTCAACAATTAGTAATCACGCGACAAAACGCCTGGAAGCCTTGGAGATGTGGTTTTATAGAAGAATGCTGAAAATTAATTGGACAGCCAAAATGAGCAATCAGGACGTTTTCAGGAAAGCTAAGTCGCAAAGACAACTTATTACAAACATCAGAAAGAGGAGGTCATTGTTTTGTGTGTTTTTTTTGGTGGGGGGGGGGGGGGAGGGTGGGGGGGGGAGGTTATGAGAAGACAAAAACTTGAACATGTTGTGACAACCGGAAAGATTTGTGGAAAGAGAGATAGAGGAAGACAGAGTGAGAAGATTTTTGCCAGTCCTGTGTCATGGCACAGAAAGAAGTCAACACAAAAATTGATCCATGACGTCGGAGATCATAATTTGTGGAGAGGCATGATTTACCAAGCAAGCTAGCAAGACACTGGGTGACGATGATTAAATGATTTTAAAACACCTAAAAATTCGCTGTTTTCATTTATTTATTTGTTTGTAATGTCTAGTTCTAGCAGTGGTTAAAGTTAACTGAATGTCCTTCACATGATGTCGCAGTCAACCCCATTATGTTTTGACTGTTTATGATTAACTAGACAATTTTTATGTTCAGTAGTTTCTCATTGCTTTCTTGGTGGTTGGTACTCATACCATTGAAATCAACGCTAAGTGGTCTGTTTCAAAATAGCCTGCGGCTGTTTTCAGAGCCTTGACTTCGAAAGTCAGGGAATTATAAAGCTGCATTCATTTCTCCAAAGCCATAGATTTTGGCAGTTGTAGGGTATTACAATTTCATTGGATGATAACAAGATAAAGAGATCTAACCAATAAGAATCTCCGTACCATTCTGACTTTTCCCTTTTTACTGTAGTAATCAATCACAGGCTGTGTCACATCATGGAAAGTTTTCAGCCTCTTCTTGATTGTCTCCTCATTATCATCAACACGCCCACTGCTCTGGCCACGCCCTAGTAGACGTGTTGTCATGGTTTCATCCGAGACATCAAAACACAAAATAAACTTGCCAGGAGCAACCTATATAGACATTGATAATAAATTGGCTGTGAATGTGAACAGTTTAAAGAAACGTCACCAAAACAATAATAACACGAAAACAATTTGATAGTTATGAGTGCATAGTAACAATGAGCACATAGTAACAATGAGCACACAGTAACTCTGAATACATAGTAACTCTGAATACATATTAACACACTGAACATATAGTAAATATGAGTACATTATAACACTGGGTACATAGTAACTCTGTGTACATAGTAACTCTAAGTAAATTATAACACTGAGTACATATTAATATTATTAACTCTGAGTACATAGTAACAATGAGTATATAATAATTCTGAGTACATAGTAACTCTGAGTACATAGTAATTCAGAGTACATAGTAATTCTGAGTACATAGTAACTCTGAGTACATAGTATTTCTGAGTACGTAGTATAGTAACTCTGAGATATAGTAACACCAAGTACATTATAACTCTGAGTACAAAGTAACTCTGAGAACA
Organism: Cepaea nemoralis; assembly: GCA_014155875.1. NCBI lineage: Eukaryota > Metazoa > Mollusca > Gastropoda > Stylommatophora > Helicidae > Cepaea > Cepaea nemoralis. The sequence continues at coordinate 17,855 of JACEFZ010014178.1, read as the reverse complement.
TAGTAACTCTGACTACATAGTAACAATGAGTACATTACAACTCTAATTACAAAGGAGCAATTAAGTACACAGTAGCATAGTAACACTGCACACAGAAGTAACACTTGTGTACAGAAGGAACAGTGAGTATAAAGTAATACTGATTACAAAATAACAGTGAGTACAATATAACACTGCATATAAAACAAAACTGAGCACAGCTGAAGCTAAGTCTATGGTCACCTCTTTCTCAAAGCGAAGGCCCTGCTCCAGTTCTCTAGGGTAGCCATCTATTAGAAATCCTTTACTGACAGAAGCACGAGCCTCCATGGCTTCCTTCATCAGTCCTAGAACTATCTCCTGCAGAAAAACACAGAAGTTAAAAACAGATCCTACAACAACAAGAGCCACTTTCTAGTCCAAGTGGGTAAGACAAAAATACAAACCATGCACGAAGTAATGCACACTAGGAACCATCCAGCAAAGATCAAGTCTAATCATTTTATAACTACATTAAAGGGACACAATAACCAGAAATTCCTATTATTGGTATCATCATGTGCCACACTGATCAGCACAGGTGTTCATTTTTTTGGCATTGCACAAAATCCTTCAGATTTTGGATCAGATCTGTGTTCTTGATCCAATTATGAAATATGGCCAAGCCACCACGGTTTACAGCTCTTTGTCTTCCTTTTGATCTTGTTCAGTCGAGTTTGCTAGTTGTCGCTAAGTTTTAAAGTCTATTTCTCCTCATAACATTCCCCCACCTAATAACGTTGCGTGTCTGTATCTAATTTCACTGGTCAATTTATAGTTTCATCTGCTTCTTGAAGGGTTATCTCATTGGATTTTTCTGACTATCGATGATGTCCTTTTCTTTTTTAGACCATTCCTAGTTTTTGTATTAATCGGATGACTTTGAGAGTTAAGTATTCTTGTGGTTTGTCTGGTTTTTGTTGTTCATAGATGCAGATTTTGGTCAAAACTCGGCCAGTATATCTAAGTGTTTTCCCTTCTGGCAAGCTTCCTAGTCATATTTTGTGTTTTATGTGAACTATAATATACATCACATAAACGAGCAAAGAGAAGCAAATGAAAACCGTAAACTGATTAGAGAAATAAGATGTAGATAGTTAAAATATTTTCGTCATCTTATGGGAAGACATAAATTGGAGAACTTAGTGACAACTGGCAAGACTGAGGGGAAAAGAACAAGGGGAAGGGGGAGAAGTAAACGTTTGGATGGTCTGACCACATGGTATGGTCGAGACAAGAACACAGAGCTGATCCACAACTCTGGTGATCGTGTAAGAAAGATGACAGCCCACGCTTATCGGCATGGCATCTGATGATGATGATACATAACGTGTTATCTTTATTGGTTGTGCTATTTCTCATATTCTCATAACAGAAGTAAGCTCTTATGTCCCTCGGTTTGAATCTTGTGTGTGAGAGAAGGGACAGAAGGAAGTCTATATTCTATCTTTCCTCATAAACTTGACATAATGCTTATGCTATTTCTCAGGAATTACCCTTACGTTTGGAAATGCTAGGCAAAATAAGCTGAGGAAGAGAGAGAGAGAGAGAGAGAGAGAGAGAGAGAGAGAGAGAGAGAGAGAGAGAGAGAGAGAGAGCGAGAGAGAGAGCGAGCGAGAAAGAGAGAGGAACAGAGAGAGAGAGAGAGGAACAGAGAGAGAGAGGAACAGAGTGAGAGAAGAGAGAGATAATGGAGATAGAGGGAGAGAGAGAAACAAGGAGAGGCAGACAGAGACAGAGAGAAAGATAGCGAGATGGAGAGAGACAGACAGACAGAAAGAGGGAGAAAGACAGATAGAGGAGAGAAACAGAGAGAAGGAGACAAGACAGAGAGAGGAAGAGAGGCAGTGAGAGGGAGAAATACAGAGAGAGGGAGATACAGAGGGAGAGAGACAGAGAGAGAGAAGGAGAGAGACACAGAGCGGGAGTGAGACACAGAGAGAAACAGAGAGAGGAGAGAGAGACTGAGAGAGGGGGTGAGAGAGAGGGAGTGAGAGACAGAGAGAGAAACAGAGAGAATGAGGGGAGAGAGAGTGGGAGAGACCGAGAGAGGGAGAGAGACCGGGAGAGGGAGAGAGACCGAGAGAGGGGGTGAGAGAGAGGGAGTGAGAGACAGAGAGAGAAACAGAGAGAATGAGGGGAGAGAGAGGGAGAGAGACCGAGAGAGGGGTGAGAGAGAGGGGAGAGATAGGAAAAGCGAGAGAGAGAGAGAGACAAAGAGAGGAAGAATGACAGAGAGGGAGAGAGAGATAATATTGGACAGTCATGACCGATCGTCAGTATCTACTACTCCATACCAGGCACCAGAAATGATGAGGGGAAAAGAAATAGTTAGTATGAGGAGAAGAAGATGAGCAAGAAGGCGAAAAAGGAGAAAACGAAAAGTTTTTTCTAATGATAGCTGATCATGTGACTACTTTCACGCGCCAAGCTTACGGTGTACAACCAGAAATACTTACCATTGGCACCAACTCTCCCCTCTCCATTATAGCTGTCAAATTCTTGCCTCTCTCTGACCCAGAAGCGACCTCTGCCCGCAGGAGGTCACCAGAGGACAAGTGGGTGAATCCATACTTCTTGACGATCTTCTCACACTGGGTGCCCTTACCGCTGCCTGGCCCACCTACAAGTGAGGTTACAAGTGCATTTGTCAAAATGTAACTCTAATTGTAAACTTGTAAGGTATTCATTATCAAGGGCAAAGGGGAGCGCTCGCTCTAAAACTTCCAGTATTCTGACGACGGCCTAGGCGGTTCAACCCTTACACCAGCATTAACTGATTCAGCGCCAAACAAAAACAGTACGTAGATTTGGACCAGACATCGTACACAATCAAATTAACAAGTATTATACTGTACATTGCCTTTCACTGAGCATTGAAACTGCGGAAAATACCATGACACGAAATAATTAACACGATAACCCCAATAAAGGCGATATATCATCCTTCTGTCCAAATGGGAGGTCACATGTAGCGATATATTATTCTTCGACACTGAATCAGTTAAGTTGAGCTTAAACGTTGACTTCTTGGCCAGAAAGCAATGGCGAACTTAAAGTTAGTTCCATATCCTTTACGGACGTAGCAGTCAACCCCAGCATTTTTTGGCTGTTCGTGATTCCTGGGCAAGTTTACGTTCAGTAGCTTGCCATTGCTTTCTGAACGACCGGCACCCATACCATTTTATAAAAAAAAATAAACACAGCTGTGTTTCGAACGCGGTACGCAGGATTACGAATTGCGTCCGTAACCCCTCCGACACGGGGGCTACAGAACGTAAAATTACCTTGAAAATACACCTGGGGTTGACCGCAACGTCTTACCTAGGCACATGCAGCATTTAAAAGGACAAAAGGGGGTGGAGTGGCTCACAGGCATAACGTCCACCTCAAATTTACACACAGTCTTGTTCGATTCTCAGAGTAGACTGTTTGGAGTTTTCTTCTTCTTCTTCTTCTTCTTCTTCTTCTTCTTCTTCTTCTTCTTCTTCTTCTTCTTCTTCTTCTTCTTCTTCTTCTTCTTCTTCTTCTTCTTCTTCTCCAGCGTTCCGAGCCATTGAGGTTCTTTGCTGCAGCAGATACAATCCGTCTCCATTCGTCTCTCTGGTTGACCTTCTCTTGCCAGTCGTTGATTCCAAGTGCTTGTAGGTCTGTATATATATATTATCTCTCCACCGTCTTCTTGGTCTACCTCGGGGTCTACGGTCATTTATTTCCTGAGTGTAAGCGAGTTTTGTTTCCCTATTATCTTCCATTCTTTATATATGCCCCAGCCATTGCAGTCTGTTAGCCTTCGTGATACCAGTGATTAGCGGGGACTTAAACAGATCATAAATGTCTTTGTTGCTTCTTCTTTTCCACTCTCCACTTTGTGTATCCCTAATGGGTCCAAAGATACGTTTGGAGTTTAACAAAAGCAAAAATAAAAACAATGTGGTTTACTCCCCGCCCACAATTGTATTATAAATATGAATTTATATTAAGGAATCATAATAATAACGTACAGTTTGAGGGACAAGTGAGGAACATCTATTACGGGACAGACAGGAGGACACATACGAGCACATAACGGGACAGACACGTATGCTCATCGTCGGCTGCTCACTGCCCGTCCGCCTGTATTGCAGTGTCTCAGGGGACAGGCAGTGCCAAGCAGGTTGGGAGTGTACGACTATACGCGTTGCAAAAGCGTAAGCACATTTAGAGAAGCGTTCAAAGCAACACAATTACCAAATAAACATGCTAATGTTTCAGTTGATAATTGTGTATGAGCCGGAAACGATGTTACAAATATCAAAATGGTCTCTGACAGAAAAAAAGGTTCCCCACCCCTATGTTATGACGTAATCTAACATAGTATGTATATTAAAACAAGTTGACTTACCAATAACAAACACGACTGGGACGTTCACGGTATCTGTAAATGACGTGAAGTAAATCAATGAATGAATAACGAACGTTCACAATATTTACATGACATGAAGTAAGTCAGTTAATAACTAGTGAACGTTCACAGTAATTGTAAATTATCTGAAGTAAATCGGTGAATAATTATCGAACGTTAATAATATCTATAAATGACAGTAAATAAATCAAAGGAATAATTAAGAAACGTTAAAACTTTATGTAAACGACATGAAGTAAATAAATATATGATTAACGTAGCTTCACAATATATGTAAATGACATTAAGTAAATCAATGAATAATTAACAAACGTTCACAATATCGGTAAAGAACATGAGGCAAATCAATGAAACATTAAAGCACGTTCACTGTATATGTACATGGCATGGAGTAAATCAATAAATCTATCCATCCATCCATCATGTGCCATGCCGATAAGCGTGGGCGGTCATTTATTGCCATCTCACTCGATCACCAGAGTCGTGGATCAGCTCCGTGTTTCTGTCTCGTCCTATGCCACGTGGCCAAGCCATCCAGGTATTTACTTCTTGGTCTTCCTCTTTGGTCTCTTCCCTTCGATCTTGCCAGTTGTCACCAAGTTCTCCAATTCATTTCTTCTCATATCATGCCCCCCCCCCAAAAAAAAATTGTGACTGTCTACGTCTAATGTCTCTAATCAGTTTACGATCTTCATTTGTTTCTTGAAGGACTTGTTCATTGGTTTTTCTGTCTGTCCATGGTATTCTTTACACTTTCCCCAGAAACTACATTTCCACAGCCATCAGATGTTTTTCAGCTTGTCTACTCATTGTCTACGCTTCACATCCATATAAAAGTACCGGATCTATGTAGCACTTCAACACTCTTTTTCTCGTTTCAACTGATATCTTTTTATTGGTCAGTATGTTTTTCATCTTGCAAAAGGCTACCTTCGCAATGGCAATGCTTGCTCTAATCTCTTCAAGGCATCTCCCGTCACATGTTGTGACTGTTCCGAGATAGCTGTACCGATTCACTTAATTAAGAATATGCCCATTTACTTGCATATTACATTGTGGTATTTCTTCCTTCCTAGTGACGACCATAATCAGTGTCTTCTTACAATTCAATTCTAACCCTAGTTGTTCACTGTTTGCAACAACCACATTAGTTAAGTTTAGTATCGACTAAACTAAACTAAACTATATTTCTGAAAATATTTTCACGGTACAGGGAAAAAAGAGTATAATATATTGTATTCAGGAGTCTGGTAACTTTATCTATTCCGTATTCTTCTAAAGCATTAATCATTTCTGTTGTGATTCTGTCTGAACCGAGGGTCTTGCCATTTTCATATGGTTAAGAGCATTCTGAACCTCCATCTTCAATGGTCCTTCATTATTATTTCGAATATCAATCTGCTCTTCTCTATTATCATCATAAAGGTTTTTCACATAATCTGTAAATATCCCACGTCAAATAAATGATGACTTATACATTAGTGATTCTCTTCCTTGTCGTTTTGATGTCAAATATTTCTCGGATAAGAAAAACTAACGTTTCAACAGAGAAACAGTAACAATCGTTGGAAATATTATTACTGAACATATTAGAAAAGTGTGAACATTTGGTAATTTGGTTACTACGGAGACTCAGTATGTGCAGGGAGTAAGCTGAAAAGATCAAGGGCGGGGAACTTCGGCACGCGGGATAACAAGTTTCATTCTCAGTTCTGATCCTCTTAGCCTCAATCATCTGTCATTCTCTATCTGTGTACTCTCCCCTTTCTTTGCTCTGTGCGCATCTCACTCATTGACTCCCTGTAATGATTGACCATTCCTTCATCCCACTCATTGACTCCCTGTGAAGGATTGACCATTCCTTCATCCCCATTTCCTCTTGTTTCAACTTTACCTACTACGTCACTTCAGATCGGTTGCTCTACGAACATCGCGGCCCTCATTTTAAATTTTTGCGACACAGGATTCGTACGACTCCAGGACCTCAGTTAAGATATACTAGCCTCCTCAGTCATTTTTAATGTAATTGTATCGGTGTAGTTTTGTTTTGTGTGTGTTGACGAAGGTTTTCTAACCGCAACTTCCATTCATTAACTTGTACTTGTGTTCTTGTAAAATTGACCAATTCTACTTGCCTTTTTTGTTGATTTATTCACAATGATGCACATAATCCGCACCCAAGTCTTGCACCCGCCGCCAGGGTAGCTCACATACATGATTGGAACTAATATGATGTTTGCCCATTGTGTGGAAACTAGGTCATCAGCGCCATCTCATCCTTGGACGTAGGTCACAGCGTTGTCATGAATGGGAGCATATCCATAATCAAAATCCCCCACTGATCTATATCCTTAGCAACATGAATGCGTGAGGAAACACATCACTTGTCCAGTCTATAATGTTACCAGTCCAGGATTTACTATGCCTTATTCTTCTGTGATGCTTTCAAGTGTTTTCTCGAGAATTCCGTCGGGAGATGGTGTCATGATGGAAGCACCCCTAATCAAAATTCTCCGCTGCTTTACATCCTTAGCAACATGGCCACGAGTGGACCCACTTTACTTGTCTTCAGCGATATCACTTCACACTTCATGGCTTTCTCTGTTTTATTCTTCTCCGTTTGTCCTCAATTGTTCCCTGGAGAATTCCATTGGAGAGGGTGCCATGATGGAAGCATCTATAATCAGAACTCGTCATTGCTCTATATTCTTAGCAAGATGCGAACGTGTGGATATACTTCTCTATCTGTGCACTGTCTCCCATTCTTGGTGCTGTGGCCTATCCCACTCGTATCTTTCCACTAACGGCTCACTTTTCCCCAACCCCTAATTCCTCCTGGCTTACAACTTCTCTTACTATGTCACTTCCGGTCAACTTGTCTACTGAGCACATGTTCCCAGTTTAGAATATTGTGCTCGAGGAATCATTTAGATTTCTGTGCCCTGGCATTCAGACAACTTCTAAAACCTTAAGTTTAGTGAATTATGTTTTTTACAATTTAAAAATGCAATGAAGACAAATGAAACTAGAACACTATATACAACAATAAGAATCGAGACAAATAGCTTTCTTTGGTCATGTGATGAGAGGAGAGGCATTGGAGAACATCATGACGACTGGAAAGATCAAGGGGAAGAGATGCAGAGGCAGACCAAGAAAAATGATTCTGGATGGATTGAGACAATGGCATTGAGGAATAACTAGCATAGTTGATCCAGAACAGCAAAGACCGAGATCTATGGAGAGCCATGAACGCCTACGCCAGTTGGCATGGCACTTGATTATAATGACGAGTGTATTTTTCGGAATGCTGACGAAGGCCACTATAACAGGTTGCTATTGTAACAGGTTGTCACTATAACAGGTTGCCAATATAACAGGTTGCCAATATAACAGGTTGCCAATATAACAGGTTACCAGTATAACAGGTTGCTAAGATAACAAGTTGCCAATATAACAAGTTGCCAATATAACAGGTTGCCAATATAACAGGTTGCCAATATAACAGGTTGCTAACGTAATAAGTTGCCACTGTAACCGATTTCCACTATTTAAGTCTGCCAATATATTGTGTGATGGCATGACACATTACAACCCATGCATACACACTCACAGTCGCACACACAAACTCAAATATTTGTATTATATATATAGAGAGAAAGGTTAGGGTGACCGAAAGGTTTGGAGCGCTCGCTATTAACCTTCCTGTGCGCTGCTGGCTGGGGTTAGTTGAGTTAATTCCCTACACCGGTCAGTTTGAATTCTCATTTAAACAACAAAGACAAACTTTTATTTTTGCGTATCCTTTTTACAGAACATCGCTGTTAATATCAGCATTTTACTGCTGTTGTTGATGTCTTGTCAAGTTTACGTTCAGTAGTTTGCCATTGCTTTCTGAACGACCGGCTCACATACTAGTTCGTTAAAAGATTGGTCGCAGTATAGCACAAACACACAAGAATAGAATAGGTCAAATGTCATGGGAACATGCATACACATGTTAAGTGATTAAGTGCCATTGGATGATTAATCGTCTTAAGCGACTTCTCGTATCTGCCGTGGGCTTATATCCAGTAATGTTCCTTATGAAACTCCCTTTAACCTGATATATAATACAACATGTCTGCTACCATACTTACAACTTTTACATCATAACTGTGACACACCTCTACTTCCCATTTCCCGCCATACATTTTTGTTTGTTCCAAACCTAATTTTTGTTTGGCGCTGGATCATTTAAAGTCTTATAGATTCTGGAAATGAAAAGAGAGCCAATAGACGCAAAAAAAAAGAATACCCAAGTAATTATGTTGACTATATTAAAAGAATTAAAGATTGAGCACAACCCACTACTGGCAACGCTGATCGTATTCCGGTACGGACAAGGGCCTTATCCACGTCAGATTGGAAGCACTAGACTCGAGTTTTGCTCTCGTTTGAGCTCGTCAGTAGTAGCATATCTCTGACTGGACCCGGGGTCGAACTCCGGATCACTGGCGTGTGAGGTGGTTGTGTAACCATTTGAAAGATGTGTACTTGTTCATGCTTGGTTGGGATTGCAGCTAGTTCTTCTACCGAACGGGAAATCTAGATTTAAGCGCCACCCCCCTTCCTCGCGGTTTATAACCTGTCTGTCGGATTACTGTGATCCGATTCCTTATTTTTCTTAAATGTCGTGTTCATGTTGTTTGTCCATCAAGAATGATGATGACCATTCATGTCATCCAGTGGGGTTGAAGGTGTGGAGCCGTGGGTTCTAAGATGGCTGATAAGGCCTATTTTGGCTCGAAATGTTCTTTGACAATGTGGGCAAAGAATGCTTGACGTCTCTGGAGGAGGATTTCCTGCAGTGGTTTTTCTGTCCTGCCTTTTCTTCACAGCTCTTGCAGTCCTGGTTGCCTCACATATGACTGCACCTTTGCGTAATGATGCACGCTACGAATTTCGGTCTCTGGCTGCAGCCTCCCAGGTGTCATGATGAATTCCAAAAGCATTCAGTGAAATTTTCAGAGTGTCTTTAAAGCGTTTCCTCTGGCCACCTTGGGAGCGTTTACCACAACGCAGTCCGCTGTAAAAAATTCGTTTAGGGAGCCTGTGATCTGGCATGCGAGTCAAGTGACCAGCCCAGCGAATCTGATTCTTCATCAGTAGAGTGTGGATACTGGGCATGGATGCTCTTTCTAGGACTTCAGTGTCTGGAATCTTGTCTTGCCATTTAATTTTCAGTAGCTTCCTTAGGCAGACTGTGTGGAAGTGGTTTAATTTCCTAGCGTGTCGCTGATAAACAGTCCAGGTTTCACAAGCATATAGCAGTGTGGATAATACAACTGCTTTGTAGACTTTTAGCTTTGTTTGCAGGCTTATTCCAGTTCTGTCCCATACATTCTTGTACAGTCTGCCAAAGGCCGCACTGGCCTTGGACATTCTTGCATTCACTTCGTCATCAATTGTGGCAGCTTGTGACACAGTGCTGCCAAGATAGGTGAATGTGTCCACAACACTTAGTCTATGATCATTCACTTTGATATTCGGCACAGTGTGATTATTCCCTGGAGCTGGCTGGTACATAACTACAGTCTTCTCCAAGTTGATATTGAGCCCAAAGTTGGCACAGGCATGTGAGAAAGCTGAAACATTATGTTGCATTGGTAACACATGGGCGGAATCCCCATTTGTCGCTTCTCACGATATGTGTGGTAGTTACTGTGTGATACTATTCTTTAGTTCTCTTTAGTGTCGTGGTAAGACACGGGAGGAATACCCATTAGTCGCTTCTTACGATATGTGTTCTAATTACTGTGTGATACCATTCATTAGTTCTCTTAAGCATCGTGTTAACACACGGACGGAATCCCCATTTGTCACTTCTTACGATATGTGTTCTAATTACTGTGTGATACCAATTATCATTCTTTAGTTTTCTTAAGTGTCGTGGTAAGACACGGGCAGAATCCCCATTAGTCGCTTCTTAAAATAGGGTGTATTTTTAATGAATAGTATTTGAAAATATTGCCGGTCTAAGTTTTGCATTCACCATCTGTAAAGTTCATACAACATAATAGGTAAATACAAAACTTGGACCGGCAATATTTTCAAACACTGCACAGTCATTAAATATACACCCTGTATATATGTGGTAGACTGAAGTGTCAATGTTCTTTGCTTCTCTTTAGGGTCCCCACCGGCTCTGTGACGAAGAGATTTCGAACGCAATTCGTAATCCCGCATACATAGTTCGCAACACAGCTGCGGACGATTTGGAAGCAGACCATCTTACATTGGTGTTCAAACAATGGTATGAGTGCCGGTCGCTCCGAAAGCAATCTCAAACTACTTAACGTAAACTTGCCAAGAAATCACGAACAGCCAAACAATGCTTGGGTTGACTGCGACGTCCTTTAAAGGACATGCAACTAACTTTAACTTCAATCATTCATTCAGTAGCATGTCCTCTGAAGAAATTCGCTCCCTTAACAACTGTCCGGAAAATGTCTCGGTTCATAAGCAAGATGCCCTGCGTCAGATACGCTTTAACTTAGGGTGCCATTATCACGGAGGCGGAGTCTTAATTTTCATGCGTGCTGCTAGCAGCGTAGTCGGGTTCAGTCCCTACACCGGCCATCTTGACTATTCAGAAATCTGCATGGTAGTTACAATGGTACCTTTCTTTGCTTCACCTTAGAGTCCCGACAACTCATCATCATCATCAAGTTCCCGCAAACTAGCGTAGGCGTTCATGTCTCTCCACATATCTCGGTCTTTGGTGAACACCAAAGGTTGTTAAGACAGCGAAGTTCTGCAGAGGACATGCTACTGAATGGATAAATGAAGTTAAAGTTAGTTGCATATCCTTTACAGGATGTCGCAGTCAACCCAAGCATTGTTCGCCTGATCGTGATTTCTTGGCTAGTTTACGTTCAGTATATTGAGATTGCTTTCCGAAGTTGGATCAGTAGTTGGATCAACTCTGCTAATGATATTCCCCATGCCGCCTTAATCCATCCATCACCATTTTCCTTGGTCTGCCACTGCCTATCTTTCACTTAATCTTTCCCGTTGTCACGATGATCTGCATTGCCTCTCTTCTAATCACATGACCAAAGAAACATGACCAAAAAAGCTGTTTGACTCATTATTATTGTTGTATATAGTGTTCTAGTTTCATTATCCTCTTCAGGCAATTGTTGTCAGTTACTCTGTCAGCCCAAGGAATTCGCAACATTTATCTCAGGAACCACATCTCTGTTGCTTCCAAGTTCTTCCTAGAAAACCTTAGTTAGTCGTTAGTCGCGGTTCCAACTCCACGGCAAAGAGTCGTCCCATTTTGCTTCTGTTCCTGCGTCAGCGTTTATCACACAAAATGCTCCTCACTGCCCCATGTGAAAGGTGGAACAGACAGGAGACTCGACAAACCAACATCCCGCACAGGTATACTATGCATTATGCCGCTGCCAGAATGCCAGCACAATAGTCCTCCACGAAATATACACTACATCGTCGATGGAAGCGGCATTCACTAGAAAACCAGCAGCCACACATTACTGCATATAAGGCAACCCAGTTAGTTCAGCGACCGACCGGCTGTCACTTTTCTGAACACGCAGTTCACGCTGCATACAACCGCGGACAGATGTAAAGTCGAAGGTAGGCCAGAAAGAGGTAGACAATAATACAAGCAGGAAGATAAAACCCAGAGATGAGCAACCAGTGGTTTAACGGTTGAAAGATTTAAAGGCGAGACGATGGACTTCATTGCACCGGGGTGTATCCCCTCAGGCTCAGTCCCTTTCCGCAGGGCGGCCTGCTGGAAGCGTCGCCCAAAGCACGAACTGCGTAACTCTGGCGACGACCCCAAGGAATCTCTGAGAAAATTACACTCGTGAAGCGGATGACGAAATCGTTACTGAGATCTCTGAGAACAGGATTCTGTTAGAGCTTAACAGTACAAGCGACACCAAATGTAGGCATTCCACTGCAACCAACTGTCATTATAGATGATGATACTTAATTGACAGATCATGTTCAATCCCTCAGGATTATATTAGGAGATGTAGTTAAGCTGAAAAATATCTGGCAGCTGTTGAAATATGGTTTCTGAGGAAAATGCAAAGAATACCATGGATAGATAGAACAATCAATGACCAGGTCATACAAGAAACAAATGAAAACCGTACACTGATTAGTGAAACTAGAAGTAGACAGTAAACACTATTTGGTCACGTTATGAGAAGAAATACATTGGAGAACTTGATGACAACTGGCAAGATCGAGAAGTAGTGAACAAGGGGAGAGCTGAGAAGTAAATACCTGGATGGCTTGGCCACATGGTACAATCGAGGCAAGAACACTGAACTGATCCACGACTCTGGTGATCGAGTGAGATGGTGAAACATCACCGCCCATGCTTACAGGCATGGCACATGATGAATGAAAGTTAAGTTACTTGCATATAATTTGCAGGATGTTACAGTCAACCCCAGCATTGTTTGGCTGTTTGTGTGATTTCTTGGCAAGTTTAAATTCCACAGTTTGCCACTCACTGCTTTCTGAATGACCGGCACTTATAGTATTTTATGAAAACCAACGCAAGGCGGTCTGTTTCCATATCGCCCGCAGATGTTTGGAACACGGTACTATCACATCTATTAACTCAACAACATGGTGGAGCAGTTGCTATCCCTCTTGTCTGCTCGCTTGTTAAACGCGTTCGAATCCAAATTGAAACGGGTTTTTAAGATACCTCGGATCACGGGTGGATCCAATTTAAAATGGTTACCAGGAAATACCCTGGGGAGTGTTGACCCCCATCGTCCATGAGTGCAGATTGGTCAATAATAATACAGGATTAGCATCAATTATGCAGTATACAGGGTGACCCAAAAAAAAATAAAAAAATAAACCCACAAAAAGTTTATTAAATCCTACAAAGTTCAAGCACATTTCTTGAAATTTGGTGAACGTAAACTTCAGTCTGTGTACAATCATTTCCACAAGTTTCAGTTACTTGCAAAATATGCTCCAAACGGCCTCCGCAGCATTAGATGCACACTTGCATAGTTACTCGTCTGTATTCCTCTGTGGGGAATTTCCTGATCTTTGCTGTTCTTGTACACATTCCCGCAGAAGTCGGATGTGTCGGCCTAACGGCGCAAGAACGCAGCTCTGCTGTAAACAGGCACAACGCAATCACATCCGAAAAAAAACTCCGGATGAACGAAGAAGAAGAAGAAGAAGTACACATTATCCTTGAGATATCCCCATAGATAAAAATCTAGGGGTTCAAGTCAGGTGAATACGGTGCCCACATTCAAAGATTTGTTGGTTCCTTTTTTGTAAATGTCCCTTGCTTTGCTTTACCTTTAAAGAAGCATGGTAGGCTTCGGACAGCGTGGTCGGCTTCAATTCAACAATCTGAAATACGGAGAATCTGTTGGATTCCCCCCCCCCCCAAGGACATGCTGGTGTGGTGGATAACGAGCAGGTGGACAGATTGGCTGGGTCTGCATCATTTGGTGGGGTATTCATGCATGATAAGACAGATGTGGTCGGGGCAATTTGGAATGGTGTGTATAGTGCAGAAGAACAGATAGATCATCACGACCTGGAGAGAATGGTGCTGCAGGGAATGTTGACTTGAGGATCTGGCTGACACCCAAAACTCCGAGGAAAGGCCAGGCGGACACATAATCAGACTGCTACTGATATCATTAGTATTGGGGCTCTTCACTAGCTGTTGCAGATGAGGGCGAATCACGTATGGGACTGCCCTGAGTGCTGTGATGTCGTTTCTTGACATAACTCAACCCTTTTATGAGGAAGCCAGTGTCCCGGCTGGCATTTCCAAACACTAATGACAGACGGCCATGGTTGGTAGCTGGTAACATTAACTAAACTCGTTTTTTCTTTCATTATATCCCGGTTTCTTATTGTCCATACCGTATGGCGTTTTTGATCATGTCTGTCCACACTCTTCTGTCTCGTGTACTGCCAATCTTCTTATAGTCCATGCCTTGTGACGTTTTTGATCATGTCTGCCCACAGCCTCCTGTCTCGTGTACTGCCAATCTCCTGTCTGGTGTACTGCCAATCTCCTGTCTGGTGTACCGCCAATCTCCTGTCTCGTGTACTGCCAATCTCCTCTCTCGTGTACTGCCAATCTCCTGTCTGGTGTACCGCCAATCTCCTGTCTCGTGTACTGCCAATCTCATCTCTCGTGTACTGCCAATCTCCTGTCTCGTGTTCTGCCAATCTTCTTATAGTCCAAGCCGTCTGGCGTTGGTGATCATGTCTGTCCACAGCCTTCTGTCTCGTGTACTGCCAATCTTCTTATAGTCCACGCCGTCTGGCGTTGGTGATCATGTCTGTCCACAGCCTTCTGTCTCGTGTACTGCCAATCTTCTTATAGTCCACGCCGTCTGGCGTTGGTGATCATGTCTGCCCACAGCCTTCTGTCTCGTGTACTGCCAATCTTCTTATAGTCCACGCCGTCTGGCGTTGGTGATCATGTCTGCCCACAGCCTTCTGTCTCGTGTACTGCCAATCTTCTTATAGTCCACGCCGTCTGGCGTTGGTGATCATGTCTGCCCACAACCTTCTGTCTCGTGTACTGCCAATCTTCTTATAGTCCACGCCGTCTGGCGTTGGTGATCATGTCTGTCCACAACCTTCTGTCTCGTGTACTGCCAATCTTCTTATAGTCCACGCCGTCTGGCGTTGGTGATCATGTCTGCCCACAACCTTCTGTCTCGTGTACTGCCAATCTTCTTATAGTCCACGCCGTCTGGCGTTGGTGATCATGTCTGCCCACAACCTTCTGTCTCATGTACTGCCAATCTTCTTATAGTCCACGCCGTCTGGCGTTGGTGATCATGTCTGCCCACAACCTTCTGTCTCGTGTACTGCCAATCTTCTTATAGTCCACGCCGTCTGGCGTTGGTGATCATGTCTGCCCACAACCTTCTGTCTCGTGTATTGCTGATAATTGTTTATATAGATATTCTTCCATGCCTTAACATGATTCTGTGCCAAAGAATAATACAGGAATGTATTTTAATGACTGTTCATTGTGTGAGAATACTGCCGGTCCAAGTTTTATATATACCTATTGTGTTGCATGAATTTTACAGAGGGTGAATACAAAACTTGGACCGGCAATATTTTCAAACACTGCGCAGTCATAAAAAATACACATTATATATCGCCAAACGTGACCTCCCATTTGGACAGAAGGACGATATATCGCCATACTATGGTCATTGTGTTGTTTGTTTTATTTCGAGGTATCAACTTCAGACTGCAAACTCTGTAGATTTAAGTACACAAAAGGTAATGGACCTTTTTCTTTTCTTTTCTTATAAGGCGCATTGGACATATGGTGCTGGACCCATGTTGTTTAGACACCAATCAGCACTTGGTGGGTGATGACGTCAGTATCTAGCCAACCACGTTTATTTCAACAGACATTTTCTGGTACGTATTTTAGACGGGTAGAACGGGAAATACCGGAACATTTTGAACATTGTCCGGAATCCATTTTTATGAGAATGGGTGGTATCCTAAGCATGCTGGTCCCAACAAACAATCCAATTGTTTCCATGTGGGCATACATACCGCATTTCCTCCCCAATACATTTCCTGATACCCATTTCAGGCTAGGGAGCCCTTGTCAATTTACAAAATCCACTGGGTTCCAGATTGCTGTTATAGCCGGAGGAAAAAGGGGGAGTGGGTGCAGAGTTAAGAGTGAGCAACCAACCTTGCAAACTACCCCCATGGATTGTGTATTCATCGCCCTTGGCAGTACAAGTCCAACTCCTGGCCTTCACGTGGCGGAACTGTTTTAATTAACTGGAGAAGGGGCGATGGTGAGTCCCTCGCGCTGTAAAATCACTGTTCTAGATATTCATATACGTACATACATGCGCAGACACGCGTGTACATACATACATATCTAAACTCGAGCAAGAGCACAGTCTAACCATAGTAAAAGAAAGGTGCTGAAGACAGGAGACACCAGACAGGAGGTGCACCACAGCAATCAGGATGCCACGCAAACACGCCAGCAAACGAAAGAAGAAGAGGAAGAAAAATTCACCTGGATGTGAATTCGAACCAATAACTACTGGGTCAGCAGGTAGGCATGCTAGCTACTGAGATATAAAAATCAGCATATGACATATTGATCAGTTTCTTTCATAAAGACAAACAAGTTTATCTTTTATTTGCCATACATCTCAGAATATTGACTGAGTGTGTATTCAAACATTTTAAATCTCGATACATTTTGTAACAAGAAACCCCTACTTTTAAGTAATATCAGGTCTTAATAAGAAAGAGTTAAAATAATAAGCATTCTGAGACAAAAAACAAATAGTTAATTACGAGTCCATTCCACAGGCAGTATGAGCAATTGTAATTGTTAGTACATCACAGAAAACAACAGAAACACACACACAATAGAATAGAATGCAAAACCGTGCAAAACATTTCAAGAAAATTTATTGGGGAAAAAATCAAGCTTGTATATATCACAGATGACTTCCGTCAGGTTTTTGTATAAATAAGTACAATGAGATAAACTTCACAAATATATAAAGCGAGTCGTATCACAGCTCAAACAGTATAAATGTTGACAAAGAAACAATTTGGATAAACAGCAAACCAACAATTTCATTGATTATTCTGACAAAATAGAAATGTTTAGATATTAAGGCCAAACATTTCAGAACTTATTTTACAAAAAATAAAAATCTAAAGATATCACAGTAATATGAATTATTTGTATACAAATACTTTGTAAACAAAAATAAAGCAGTTAAGATCACAATAACAGCAATTAAAAGGTAATAAATTTATTCATAATGGTCCCATCTGTATACTGATTACATTTATTGTAAACCATGCATTCTTATGCAAATTATGTGTAGATATCACCATAGAACAACACATTTTCTGACCTTGGCATTTGCCATAGTGCAGCCACCAAGTGACACCTTCAGAGGCTACCAGCTATAATATATGTTTGTCATTGACTCACTGACGTCCTCTCGTTTTGTGTGTGCTGCGGAGTTGTTTGTAGTGACTATTCTTTGGGAGCGAATTCGCTTGCTTTTAACTCAAGCGTTGTCCACATAGTGATACTACTACTACTACTAGTTATTGCTTCTACTAGTGAGTTGTACTTAAATGATTTTGCATGAGGGTCAGCTTTCCCTATTAACAGTGTCCCTCGCCATCAGACGAACCCACCCCGACTTCTGAGGTGCTTGAAATGTATGTCCCCAAGTCAAGGATGAGAAGTCAACATTTCAGTACAACAGACCTGTGTAGGGGTTGAACCCGCTCTGACTTCTCATGTACTGTTATATTCTCCAGAACGTGTTCATTTGTATATTTATTAATCCGGCTGGTTTTTGTCATGTCTCACTACACT
>JACEFZ010014177.1:0-16507 GCA_014155875.1 Cepaea nemoralis | reverse complement strand
TGGTTTTCCCCCCCTTTTTTCCCCGACCCCCTACCGCATGGAATTAAAGCGGCAATGTACGCCGATGACCTGGTTCTATGGAGCACAAATGAATATGCATCAGTGGCCACCAGATTGCTACAAAGAGCTGTAGATACATTTGCTGCATGGGCAAATAGATGGCGTGTCAACATAAACACTGACAAGTGCAGCACCACCCTATTTACCCTCTCTCCAAAACAAAAGGCAGGGATCATCCATATAAATGGAACACTCCTAAGAGAAGATAAAGAACCAACATACCTTGGAGTAACATTTCATGGCAAGCTGACATGGAGAAAGCACATCAAAAAATCAGTAGCTAAAGCCAGAAGGAAAATAGCCATTCTGAGAAAGCTAAGTGGAACCACATGGGGAGCCAGTACGAAAATACTTAGCAAAGTTTACCAACAGAGCATACGACCACACCTCGGAATATGGGTCAACTGCGTGGTGTTCAGCATCAAAAACCACACTACAAGAGCTGGACAAGGTGCAAAATCAAGCACTTAGAGTCACTACAGGAGGGATGAGATCAACCCCTATAGTGGAAATGGAGAAGATGGGGGAGGACACAGGCACTGAGTGAGCGCAGAGATACGAAAACGCTAATACAAGCAGAAAAGTTCCTCAGCTTGCCAGGCCACCCTATGAAGAACAGATTTGAAAACCTAGCTATGGGGCGGTTGAAAAGAAGTAGTTTTATCCACCAGGCCAAACGACTCTGCAGAGAAACCACTGATCTGCCCACAGTTGGTATCCCCCTAACAACTATTCCAGAGCGAACTCCATGGAAAGATGACCATAGACTATCGTTACAAATCCAGACAAAAGTGAGAGGAATATTTGACAAGGAAGAACAGAACAGTGTGCAGCGCAGAACAGCCACTCTCAGCTTCCTTGATGAAGAATACCCACAGGATCTCTGGATCCGAGTCTACACAGATGGGTCAGCACAAAATGCTGTTCGAAATGGAGGAGCGGGAGTGTACATAGAATACCCAAATAATACTAGGGACACAGCCAGAGTACCGACAGGAAAGTACTGCCATAACTATGATGCCGAAATTGAGGCAATCAAGATAGCAACAGAGAAATTACTAAATAACAGCAATGGTACACAACCTGTGGTGCTACTAACAGATGCAAAATCAGTACTCGAGGCGCTCCTCTATGGGAAATTGCCAGTACTAAGGACACTACTTTCTGAACTTAGCAGTCAGCATAAAGTCACCATACAGTGGATACCATCCCACTGTGGAGTACCCGGAAACGACAGAGCTGATCAATTGGCTAAGGAAGGAGCCAAAGAAGAACAGCCTGATGTGCCCGTTACATACCACCAAAAGAAAAGAATGATCAAATCAGTCAGAAAGCCACCAAAACCTGCTCAAGATGACTACCACGTTATGGACAGACCAGAACAAGTCATTATTCTGCGCCTCAGAACAGGACACAATAGATTACGCAACCACATGTATACAAAATTCAAGATTGGTGAAACAGCCATGTGCACATGTAGATTGGCGTCGCAGACAGCAGAGCACATACTCCAAGACTGCCCAAAATATAACATATCTAGGCAAACCTTCTGGCCTAGAGAGACGACAGTGGAAGATAAACTCTATGGACCACTGTGTGAACTGGAAAAAAAACAGTTCAATTCATGCAAGAGACGACATTGCAGATATAGACATATTTCAAGCGAACGAAAGAAGAAGAAGAAGAAGCTTCAAGTTTCTTAGCTGCTTGCTGAGCTTCAAATTTCTTAGCTGCTTGCTCAGCTTCAAGTTCCATCCTTCTAGTGGCTTGCTCAGCCTCAAGTTTCTTCGCAGCTTGCTCTGCTTCCAATTTCCTAGCTGATTGTTCTAACTCCATCCTTCTCAATTCCAACTCGGCCTTTCGATCTTCCCTTTCTGCTTGACGATAATCTCTCTCCACCTCCTGTATGTAATCTGTTAGTGTAGAACCCGACAATCCCATTGCTTCCCCCGTTGCCTTTAGTTCTGCCAGATCTAACTTAGGGGTGGCCATTTTCCCGAGAGGTAAGATAGCAGATAGAGTGTAGATTAACTCCTAGATAAATATATAGATAATGAACAATTACAGTTAATCTATATATTTAAAACCACAACACAATCACTCAGTGACAAGAGCAGAATCAGGACCACTGACTTATGCAGACGTGTGAAGTGTGAACAGGTAAGATATGTGTCTTAACCCCTATCCACATTCACTCTAGCTGGATTCTCTCTCTAACAATATCTCCGCCCTCTAACTAAAGATCCCGTGTCAAAAGACCCCGTTGTCAGGAGATCCCGCTGTCAAAAGATCCCTTCTACAAGAGATCCCGCTTACAAGAGATCCCGCCGTCCAAAGATCACGTTTACGAGCCCCCAATAATTGTCGTAGTAATCCTTTATTACTTTAGTATCGTCCCTGGAGTGAGGGGAATCAACACCCACAATTTTTTAACCCAATATTATTGTCCTATAGAAAAGACTAGAATCCGTCCACAAAACTCCTTCAGTCTGTAGACGCCTCTTTCTTACGCTCACTCACCCCTGGATCATGCCCCCTCTCATTCTCCCCCAAAACAACATACTCAACAACTCTAGCTTTAACAAATAAATACAATTAATTTATTAAAACAAAGAGTATGTGTGTGAGAGGTGTGTGTGTGTGTGATGTGTAGAATGTGTGTCGAATATTCTAATGTGTATGTAGAATCAGACCAGTGAATCAGGAGCAAAGTCTGTTACATCACTGTGCTGAGCACACAACAGCACCATGTATTCCGGACAGTGAACCTCACCCAGAAGATGTTTCTCCGTCCACGTGACGCCTTTCTCCGATAACGCTCGAACAAACAGGATGCTGGTCATCAGATAGACACTGTTCGTTCTTGGTCTTCACTCTAACAAACACGGTGAAGTTACTCTGTTTAATAATATTTGTTGAACAGAGATTCTTTCAACTAACTGAAATGTCACTTGGGAAAATTTACTGTTCATAAGTCTCTGATTATAAAATTTTCCCCATCTTTAAAAAACAACCTATTAATGTTTTTAGGTAGATGTGTGTGTGTGTGTGTGTGTGTGTGTGTGTGTGTGTGTGTGTGTGTGTGTGTGTGTGTGTGTGTGTGTGTGTGTGTGTGTGTGTATATATATCCTTGGCATATGAGTTATGAATCTTCGGTGATGAAGCTTATCACTCAGTAAACACAACTCTTATGTTCATCAAGTCCGGCTCAGCAGAAGCCAGGTTTCTGAAGACCAACTAGGTTCTGAGCCCCATGTAAAAGCCTCTCAGTAACCTCTGTCTTCATTCCGTGAGCCATCATTGTATAAAACTTTGAAAACTGCTTCTTTGTAATAAATCATTGCACACTCAAGTGGAACTTAAATGGAACCTGTAGAATAGAGAATCCCCTGGTGAGAGCACCTCAATTCTAACCTTAATTAGGTGAGTGTAGGCCAATAGTAGCACTTAGATCTATAACAGAGATCCGATCTCTGTCATACGGCCAAATAGCTCAACACATTGGTCTGATACATGGCAACACCAGGAAAGAATAAAGGTACGGGTAGAAACCCAGCAGATGCCCTACTGGAAGATCCTACCTTTTCACATTCCCCTCCTCCCTCCCAACCATCCTCAATCTCTCTAATTATTACTCCACAACATTTTCCTCAACTCCCCGAGTAAAATGATATATCACACAAGCTAATTAAGGCCATACAATAGGACACTAGTGCCGACGCTCCTATAATACTTTCTAGCACCGCACTTATAGAACATTCTATCACCGCACCTATAATACATTCTATCACCGCACAGTACTGTACTCTATTCCTAATCATACTCTAAGTTAGATATGATTAATAGAATACCATATGCCTATTCCGGTTGATGACTGAGACTATGCAATCCCAGACTTGATCTATGTGCGCAGATAAATTATCAACACGTTGACACTGTAGTCTCTTTCAATTAACACAACTCGGAATACTACGCCGATCTTTAACACTTCAGAATTTTTCGCCGACTCACTCCAACTTGTTTACCGCAACGGGTTTTATATCGGGCTTGCGTGACGTCACCAAAAAGTCTAGACGCTAATCAGTCCAGAGTCTGGTTTTCTCCGCTTGTTTTAGACTGACTGGAATCAATCCGCCGTCTAGTTTGCTTTCATCTGGGACTTGTCCCGGCACTTCCGAGAGTCCCGCTAATCTGGGATCTGGGGAATCATGTCCACTACATCATAAGACCTCTCCGACGTCTGTCCAGACATTACGTCTACAACTTCAAAGGCTGACTTCCGCCTTGTAGACGGATGGCGCCATTGTACGTTTCTCCAGCAACAACTTGTTAACAAAATGCCGACCGGGGTTAGACATTTTGACGCGACTTATTTTGTTCCTCAGTCTATACAACATCAAAGGGTTTTCCTGTGTTTGTGCAGACGAATGTCTCTTTTTTTTCATCGACCGAACTATCAAGTTTATTTTTCGTGACAAGTACAAGCGTTGATTTTCGAGAATTCGCTAGACGGTGATGCTGTCATCTACACAGATGGGTCGGTCGTCCGACATGTGAGAAGCTCATGGGCCTTTACAGCTCGGGCCAGAGGGAGAATTGTGAAGGAGGACTCTGGTGCTTTCACTGAAACCACAAGTAGCCTGACTATGGAAGTCATGGCAGTAAGTAAAGCAATAACATGGCTCGAGACACAGACATTCACTAGGGCATGTTTCCTTAGCGACTCAATGAACATGATCAAGAGGATAGAGGAGGGGTCGATCCGAAGAGAATGGTTGCTGCCTCTGGAGCGGTCTCGGCTGGCAAAGATTAGTTTCATCTTCGTGCCAGGGCATGCGGGAGTACAAGGAAATAAGCGGGCTGACAAGCTCGCAGGTGAGGCTACGGTGGAGGGCGGACGCGCCATGGACCAGGCTGAAATTCTGAATGCTCTACGAGAAGTAAGACTTTTGCGTGATCCAAGTGATGACTGTGAATCTACAACCATGGCCAGACTGCGAGAACAGCAAATTAAAAGAGGGGTGGCCAAACAAGAACACTACGCAGGAAGCCAAAGAAGATTGATAAACCAACACAGAACTCGCGTCGTTAGCCGCTACACGCTGCGAGATTTGCTGAGGAGGGGATCCGAGCACTTATGGACTGAATGGTTCGATGTGCAACGAGGATGATCTGTCGACTAACTAACAAGGATTCACGAAGCGACAGAAATGTAGAACGCAAAGCTAGGTCTGAGTTAAGTCATAATGAAAGATTACCCAAAAATAAACTGCCCCGACCATGTAGCATGATGAAAAATTACACATAAATACTAAAATTGATGTTGAATGCAAACATGCATTCATTGGCAGTCAAAATCGCTGTGAATATTCCATAGCAATATTAAATAGTCATCGCTGGAGTAGGACAAGGAAGTGACCATTTCCTGCCATTGAAATATCACATTAACAGCATGTGTTTTATTCCCCCCCCCCCCCCCCCACACACACAATTTACATAAAAATGGGTGCTAAATCTAATAATACATACTAGAACAAGCAAAGACATCTACATAACACGTGATTTGCAGGTCTATTTACATCTGAAAAAGTCACTCTGTATCTCTGTGTACAAAACGAATTCCAGAAACACAAAATGTACACAATGTAAAACGTGGAGGAAAAAACTATATATAAAGTAATCGGTCTCTGTTTTAACATGATCTTGAAATAATCCATGAAGTTAACATCATGAGTACTCTAAATCCCCTTAAATCGGAGACACAAAAAATAGTTGCTGAACAAATCCGCAAATCTATTTCCAGTTAAATTTGGCAGTCTGCATCGTAGTGGCTAGATTATGTCCCTGACAGAATACAGCTACATGCAGTTATTCCTTATATGTACCATTACACTTGCAGTAACATTTCATCAGCATTCTCACATCTGTTTGCAGTCTTTTATCTTGTAATCCTATTACTAACCAAGTATTTATTTTGAATAACGAAGACACAAACAATAGATTGCACGATTTATTGCCTGGCATATTTAGCTGCATCTCGTCAGGTACATATTGTAGAAATCACACAACTTACATGAATTAACTAGATAAATCCTTCAAGTTGAAATATGCACATATTCGCACAGTAATGTCACTTATCTACCACGGTAATTTTAAGCTGACTAACGTGTCTTTCTGTTTGCACAATTCTGGCTTGCGTTGATAGATCATAATTGCTTCTGCAAACTTTAACAAGCGAGTATTTTGTGTGTTAAACAACACGCGAAAGGCAGTGTCTCTGTCCACCACATGGCCACTTTCGTTAATGTGCCTACTAATTGAAGACGCCGGGGGCTTCCGGTGTGTCGGCCCCACGAGGCTAGCATCTCCTGTGTGTTGTATCTTGTTGACCCATTGAGGTATGTGTTCTGACACCCGTTTGTTAAGCTGTCTCTCTGTTCTACCAATGTAAACGGCCTGGCATCTACATGTGAATTGATAAATACAATTGTTTGTGGCGTACAGAGGAACAGGCTCTTTGACTGTTGGTGTAGGAATCGGTACGGTCTTATATCTAATGACTGGAGTTGCAGCACCGAATGTTCGGCCTACTGCTGTAGTAAGCCGGTCTTGTAGACGTTGCATTACGTCATCCCCTCGAAAGGTTAGCTGGATGAATACCTTGAGTTTAGGGACTGTAGTTACGTCTGCTTTGGGTTTGGGCTGTTGGCAGTGGCGCTTTATAAATCCTGTGGAGTACCCATTTAGGTTTAAGACATTCTTCAGAGTTTCAAATTCCTCTGTCAGTGTGTCCTGGGTGCATATCTTTCTAGCACGGTCAAACAAGGCCCGTACTAAGCCTCGTTTGTACTGGACAGGTGTGAAGCTCTGAAAATTCAGGTATTGGCCAGTCCATGTTCCTTTGCGATACACCGATCTTTGAATTGTACCATCTGCTCTACGTCTCATTAGAATATCTAGGAACGGTAACGCTTCGTTGTGTTCGTGTTCCATAGATAGAGAGATGTTTTTGTGCGTCTTGTTCATTGTGGCCTGAAACGATGTTGCTTGTAGCTCGTCTGTGGTGATAATTAGTATATCGTCCACATAACGACGGTAAAAGGCCAAGTTTTTGATGTCTGAGGATCTCTTTTCTTCTAAATGTGCCATGAAGATGTCCGCTAGAATAGGACCAAGAGGACTCCCCATGGCCACTCCGTCAATTTGGCGGTATGACTTAGTTAGAAAATTGAATTGTATGTTGGCGGTACATAGTAGTAGTAGCCTCTCCAGAATAGGTGTTGGTATGCCTAATTTTAGTTGTTTGTCTTCAATGCGTTCACTTATTATTTTCACTGTCTCCTCTAACGGAACGTTAGTGAATAGGGAGGCTATATCCATGGATGCCATGTGTTCGTTATTTATGTCCATAGTATCCAATAATTCCACCAGTTGGAATGTATCTCTGAGTACTTTTGGATCGAAGGACTGTCGTACTGGCTTTAAAATTTCGGCTAGCCATCTCGCCATTCGGTGTTGTGCAGAGTTAACCATGGACAGGATAGGTCTTAGCGGGATGCCGGGCTTGTGAAGTTTGGGTAGACCGTACATCTGAGGAGTGTGCGAGCCACGTGGTGTGAGCGTTTTTGCAGTGGCCTCACTGATGAGTCCCGCATTCACAAGTGACTGGATCTCTTTCCTCATTATAGCATCCAGGTCCTCCGACTTGTTTACTTTTTGATCTATCCTGAATTTGGATTCATCTGACAATATTACATCCAATTTTTTCTGGTAGTCTGACATGTCCATCAGTACTGCACCGCTCCCTTTGTCAGGTTTCAGTATGACGAGGGTTTTGTTAGCCTTTAACGCTTTTAAGGCAGTAAGGTGTTCGTTGGTCAGCGGACATGTCTGTTTAGAGGGTGTTGTGCGATACTGGTGTTCTAAATCTACCAGTTTGGCCTTCAGCCACCCGACCGACTCAGCAGAAGTATTCACGACTCTGGACTCAGCTCAGCTCCAAGTATTTATTGTTGTGTGTTTCAGAAATACATCCAACTTCTGAAAGATACCCTACCACCTCCATAATATAGAGCATTCACAAATGGACATTTTTGGTAATATAGTACTTGTGAAAGAAGAACCATCAGACATATTATGTGAGAAAAGAAGTCAAAGGTTCAATAAGAAAGAAGACGAGATAGGTTGTAACATAACTCAAGAAATGGCAGGACACAGTGAGATAGAATCAAATTGGACTGAGAAGAGTTATAAGATGTCAGTAAACTATGACAATTGTTATCAAATGTCAGGAAATAAGTTTTCTGTGATTGAAATCAATGAGAAACAATCTTTGACTAATGAGAGATGTCATTTACAAAATCTAGACACACTAGTAAACTATACACAGACCACTTTGAAGCCACTTAATGATGCTGTTTGCTATGTCAATTTTCATCCTGATAAAATACAAGCAGCTGTTGCACCATCCATATCTGATATAGTATGGAAGCCTCCTTGGATGGCGGGGAATGCCCATGGTCTGCCCCTGCCTTCCCTTGAGGGCTGACCAGGATGTCTTTGGCTGTTCTATATGAGCCAGCTGGGCTGGGGGATAACACCACAACAATGATAGTCAAACATCCTAAGAAACCCATGGGAAGGTTAACCCGGTCAACAAATGCCCGCAGAAGTCGGATGTGTCGGCCTAACGGCGCAAGAACGCAGCTCTGCTTGAAACAGGCACAACACAGTCACATCCGGAAAAAAAAACTCCGGATGAACACAGAAGAAGAGGAAGAAGAAGTACCCCCTCAACACTCTTTTCCTCGTTTCAATTGACATCTTTTTATTGGTCATAATGTTTTTCATCTTGCTAAAGGCTACTTTCGCCATGGCGATT
This sequence comes from Cepaea nemoralis, assembly GCA_014155875.1. Lineage (NCBI taxonomy): Eukaryota > Metazoa > Mollusca > Gastropoda > Stylommatophora > Helicidae > Cepaea > Cepaea nemoralis. The sequence goes on along the minus strand of JACEFZ010014177.1, from coordinate 7,566 downwards.
CTTGTTCTAATCTCTTCAAGGCATCTCCCATCAGATGTTATGACTGTTCCGAGATAATTATACCGATTCACTTGTTGAAGAATATTCCCATTTACTTGTATATTACATTGTGGTACTTCGTTCTTCCTAGTGACGACCATAACCTGTGTCTTCTTACAATTTAATTCCAACCCCAGCTGCTCACTGTGTACAACAACCGCGTCTATTAATTTTTGCAGATCCTGTGCATTGTCTGCAGTCAATACTGTATCATCTGCATATCTAATGTTATTGATGTTTCTTCCTTCAATGCTGATTCCATTTATATCCTCTACATTTCTGAAAATATTTTCACTGTATAGGGAAAACATATCTGGAGACATTACACATCCCTGCCTAACACCTCTCTTAATAAGTTGATATTGTCCCGCTTCATTATCAATCCTTATGGCAGCTTGCTGTTTCCAATATATGTTTTTTATAAGCCTAATGTCTTTCCTATCAATTTGTAGATCTGCAAGCATATCCACCATGTTGACATGTCTAACTCTATCAAAAGCCTTTGTGTAGTCAATAAAGCAAAGATGTATATCCTTGTTTACTTCTATAGAACGTTCAATAACTGTTCGCAGCATATACACATCATTTACTGTACCCTTTCCTTCTATAAACCCACATAGTTCTTCCCCTATTTCAGGTTGTATTTTCTTCCTAACTCTTTGCATGATAATTCGTAACAAAATCTTTGTGATGTGACTCATTATACTAATTGTTCTATGTTGATCACATTCCAAAGTTCCTGATTTCTTTGGGATTGCAATAAATACAGAATTACATAATTCAGAAGGTATATCTCCAGTATCATGTAATGTGTTCAGCAGTCTGGTGACTTGCTCTAGTCAAAATTCTTCTAAAGCTTTAATTATTTCTGTTGTGATGTTATCTGCACTGGGGGACTTGCCAGCTTTCATATGCTTAAGAACATTTTGAACCTCCATCTTTAAAATTGGTGGTCCTTCATGATTAAATCTAATATCGTACTGTTCCTCTCTGTTATCATTATACAGGTTTTTCACATATGTCCATACTTGTAGAATCTGATCTTTTTCTATTATGATTTTGCCATGTTTAGTTTTTAGACAGCCTGCTGATGTACTTGTTCTTTTATTAGTAAGTTCCTGAATTCTTTTGTGCACTAATTTAGTATTTTGAATGTTATGTTGTTTTTCAATTTCTAAGCACTTTTACCAACATTTTATCCACGATGCTGATTCGCCCACTGCAGTCGGTTCTGGCGATGCTGGTCCATAAGAACAGGTAGGGACTTCTAGCCCAAAGACCAGCGTTGTGCAGCCGTTTCCTGACCATTTGATCTGAAATTCAACAAGATCCTGGCATTGACTGGACTGTGGAGGGCGCAAATGCAAATCAATTCCTAAGATGACGCAGCCATATGAAGCGGTCTTTGGTAGAAGTTGTGATTCTGGGTCCTCCACTGCGCTGACGGTCTGCCATTGAGCCAGATTCTTTTAATCGCCTCCAAAGGCGACTAATAGTGCTTCTAACCACATTATATTCTCTGGCTACTACACTTTGTGACTGTCCAGCCTGTAAATGTCCAATGATGATGAGACGTTCTATAGTGAGATGACCCAAACTTGCGCATTGAATTTTCAACTGAATTTATTCGAGGAGCATCAATCTTTTAAAGGCATTCAATAAAATGGTCAGAGAGTTTTCTGTTCAGTAAGTTTCATGGGATTATCATGAACCTATCACGAGTTATTGTCAAAAATGTTGCTTTGATCTCATCCTCTTTCATGACCTCACAAATTCAGGTAACCACGAGAAGTTAATAACCAGATGGACTGATATATAGTTGATATAGTTTGACTGATGTCCAATCAGTGAATATCTTTTATAAAAGTAACACCAAAATTGTAGTGTTACTATGTTTCATGATGATCTCTTCATAACCATGCATACCTGATCCTATCTTAGCATTTAGATTGCCTTTTATAATAGTATTATTATTTCTTAGATTGCCCATAAATAAATTTGCATGTATTGTTTGGTGATCACAGAAGTAGAAGAACAAAGTAGAGACTAGAGGACACACTATAGAACATAAAAAATTACAAGTTATTGTTACCTCACTGTGATTTGAACCTGTCACCTCCAGATGATGACAGTGCCTCGTTACAGGAACAAGGGTACACTGACATATGACCAACTAGACACCTCCACATAATGACATCGCCTCGTTACAGGAACAAGTATACATTGACATATGGCCAACTAGACACCTCCACATGATGACAGCACCTCATTGCAGGAACAAGTGTACATTGACACATGACCAACTAGACACCTCCACATGATGACAGCACCTCATTGCAGGAACAAGTGTGCATTGACACATGACCAACTAGACACCTCCACATGATGACAGCACCTCATTGCAGGAACAAGTGTGCACTGACACATGACCAACTAGACACCTCCACATGATGACAGCGCCTCGTTACAGGACCAAGTGTACATTTACACATGACCAACTAGACACCTCCACATGATGACAGCACCTCATTGCAGGAACAAGTGTACATTTACACATGACCAACTAGACACCTCCACATGATGAAAGCACCTCATTGTAGGAACAAGTGTACATTGACACATGACCAACTAGACACCTCCACATGATGACAGCACCTCATTGCAGGAACAAGTGTACATTGACACATGACCAACTAGACAACTCCACATGATGACAGCACCTCATTGCAGGAACAAGTGTACATTGACACATGACCAACTAGACAGCTCCACATGATGACAGTGAATGAGTGAACCGGAGAGTGAATGAGTGAGCGGGAGAGTGAATGAGTGAGCGTGAGAGACAGAATGAGTGAGCGTGAGAGTGAATGAGTGAGCGTGAGAGTGAATGAGTGAGCGGGAGAGTGAATGAGTGAGCGGGAGAGTGAATGAGTGAGCGGGAGAGTGAATGAGTGAGCGGGAGAGTGAATGAGTGAGCAGGAGAGACAGAATGAGTGAGAGTGAATGAGTGAGAGTGAATGAGTGAGCGGGAGAGTGAATGAGTGAGAGTGTGTGTGTGTGAGTGAATGAGTGAGAGTGAATTAGTGAGAGTGAGAGTGAATGAGAGAGAAAGAGAGAGTGTGTGTGTGTGTGTGAGCGTACGCATGCGTGTGAGTGTGTGTATATGAAAGAATACAGAGAGAGAGAGAGAGAGAGAGAGAGAGAGAGAGAGAGAGAGAGAGCTGAGCAGATGCATGTCATGTAACACGCATGTTATGTAACACGCGAATCCATATGTTTGTGTATTCTCATCTGTCATATTATCAGTTAAATACCATTTGATTTTATCATGTATAATCTAAACTTATGTTCATTACTGTAGTTTGAGTGAGAGAGTGAGTGTGAATGAGAGACAGAATGAGTGAGCGTGAGAGTGAATGAGTGAGAGTGAATGAGTGAGCGTGAGAGTGAATGAGTGAGCGGGAGAGTGAATGATTGAGCGTGAGAGTGAATGAGTGAGCGGGAGAGTGAATGAGTGAGAGTGAATGAGTGAGCGGGAGAGTGAATGAGTGAGCGTGAGAGTGAATGAGTGAGGGTGAATGAGTGAGCGGGAGAGTGAATGAGTGAGCGTGAGAGCGAATGAGTGAGCGGGAGAGTGAATGAGTGAGAGTGTGTGTGTGAGTGAATGAGTGAGAGTGAATGAGTGAGCGTGAGAGTGAACGAGTGAGCGGGAGAGTGAATGAGTGAGCGGGAGAGTGAATGAGTGAGCTGGAGAGTGAATGAGTGAGCGTGAGAGTGAATGAGTGAGCGGGAGAGTGAATGAGTGAGAGTGAATGAGTGAGCGGGAGAGTGAATGAGTGAGCGGGAGAGTGAATGAGTGAGAGTGAATGAGTGAGCGTGAGAGTGATTCAGTGAGCGTGAGAGTGAATGATTGAGCATGAGAGTGAATGAGTGAGCGTGAGAGTAAATGAGTGAGCGTGAGAGTGAATGAGTGAGCGGCAGAGTGAATGAGTGAGCGTGAGAGTGAATGAGTGAGAGTGAACGAGTGAGCGGGAGAGTGAATGAGTGAACGGGAGAGTGAATGAGTGAGCGTGAGAGACAGAATGAGTGAGCGTGAGAGTGAATGAGTGAGCATGAGAGTGAATGAGTGAGCGGGAGAGTGAATGAATGAGCGGGAGAGTGAATGAGTGAGCGGGAGAGTGAATGAGTGAGCGGGAGAGTGAATGAGTGAGCGGGAGAGTGAATGAGTGAGAGTGTGTGAGTGAATGAGTGAGAGGGTGAGAGTGAATGAGAGAGAGAGAGTGTGTGTGGTGTGTGTGTGTGTGTGGGACGCGCTGGCATCACTACTTTTACGTCACATACTTTTTATGTACATATTTTTCTCCATGTTTAGCCTTGTTTATGTTTACAACATTCATTTCACAATGTTTAGTTTTCTTCCTATGTAAATGTATAATGCTCTTGATGAACGAAAGACGAGTGATTGGAAGGGCCGAATGTAAGACGGGCCTGCGCGCCCAATTTGTGACCCTAATAAAGTTGATTTGATTTGATTTGACAATGCCTCGTTGCAGGAACAAGTGTACATTGACACATGACCAACTAGACACCTCCACATGAGGCTAGTGCCTCGTTGCAGGAACAAATGTACATTGACACATGACCAACTAGACACCTCCACATGATGACAGCACCTCATTGCAGGAACAAGTGTACACTGACACATGACCAACTAGACACCTCCACATGATGATAGCACCTCATTGCAGGAACAAGTGTACATTGACACATGACCAACTAGACACCTCCACATGATGCAAGCACCTCATTGCAGGAACAAGTGTACACTGACACATGACCAACTAGATACCTCCACATGATGATAGGGCCTCATTGCAGGAACAAGTGTACACTGATGCATGACCAACTAGACACCTCCACATGATGACAGCACCTCATTGCAGGAACAAGTGTACACTGACACATGACCAACTAGACACCTCCACATGATGATAGCACCTCATTGCAGGAACAAGTGTACATTGACACATGACCAACTAGACACCTCCACATGATGCAAGCACCTCATTGTAGGAACAAGTGTACATTGACACATGACCAACTAGACACCTCCACATGATGACAGCACCTCATTGCAGGAACAAGTGTACATTGACACATGACCAACTAGACAACTCCACATGATGACAGCACCTCATTGCAGGAACAAGTGTACATTGACACATGACCAACTAGACAGCTCCACATGATGACAGTGAATGAGTGAACCGGAGAGTGAATGAGTGAGCGGGAGAGTGAATGAGTGAGCGTGAGAGACAGAATGAGTGAGCGTGAGAGTGAATGAGTGAGCGTGAGAGTGAATGAGTGAGCGGGAGAGTGAATGAGTGAGCGGGAGAGTGAATGAGTGAGCGGGAGAGTGAATGAGTGAGCGTGAGGGTGAATGAGTGAGCGGGAGAGTAATGAGTGAGCAGGAGAGACAGAATGAGTGAGAGTGAATGAGTGAGCGGGAGAGTGAATGAGTGAGAGTGTGTGTGTGTGAGTGAGAATGAATTAGTGAGAGTGAGAGTGAATGAGAGAGAAAGAGAGAGTGTGTGTGTGTGTGTGTGAGCGTACGCATGCGTGTGAGTGTGTGTATATGAAAGAATACAGAGAGAGAGAGAGAGAGAGAGAGAGAGAGAGAGAGAGAGCTGAGCAGATGCATGTCATGTAACACGCATGTTATGTAACACGCGAATCCATATGTTTGTGTATTCTCATCTGTCATATTATCAGTTAAATACCATTTGATTTTATCATGTATAATCTAAACTTATGTTCATTACTGTAGTTTGAGTGAGAGAGTGAGTGTGAATGAGAGACAGAATGAGTGAGCGTGAGAGTGAATGAGTGAGAGTGAATGAGTGAGCGTGAGAGTGAATGAGTGAGCGGGAGAGTGAATGATTGAGCGTGAGAGTGAATGAGTGAGCGGGAGAGTGAATGAGTGAGAGTGAATGAGTGAGCAGGAGAGTGAATGAGTGAGCGTGAGAGTGAATGAGTGAGGGTGAATGAGTGAGCAGGAGAGTGAATGAGTGAGCGTGAGAGCGAATGAGTGAGCGGGAGAGTGAATGAGTGAGAGTGTGTGTGTGAGTGAATGAGTGAGCATGAGTGAATGAGTGAGTGGGAGAGTGAACGAGTGAGCGGGAGAGTGAATGAGTGAGCGGGAGAGTGAATGAGTGAGCTGGAGAGTGAATGAGTGAGCGTGAGAGTGAATGAGTGAGCGGGAGAGTGAATGAGTGAGAGTGAATGAGTGAGCGGGAGAGTGAATGAGTGAGCGGGAGAGTGAATGAGTGAGCGTGAGAGTGATTCAGTGAGCGTGAGAGTGAATGATTGAGCATGAGAGTGAATGAGTGAGCGTGAGAGTAAATGAGTGAGCGTGAGAGTGAATGAGTGAGCGGCAGAGTGAATGAGTGAGCGTGAGAGTGAATGAGTGAGAGTGAACGAGTGAGCGGGAGAGTGAATGAGTGAACGGGAGAGTGAATGAGTGAGCGTGAGAGACAGAATGAGTGAGCGTGAGAGTGAATGAGTGAGCATGAGAGTGAATGAGTGAGCGGGAGAGTGAATGAATGAGCGGGAGAGTGAATGAGTGAGCGGGAGAGTGAATGAGTGAGCGGGAGAGTGAATGAGTGAGAGTGTGTGAGTGAATGAGTGAGAGGGTGAGAGTGAATGAGAGAGAGAGAGTGTGTGTGGTGTGTGTGTGTGTGTGTGTGTGTGTGTGTGGGACGCGCTGGCATCACTACTTTTACGTCACATACTTTTTATGTACATATTTTTCTCCATGTTTAGCCTTGTTTATGTTTACAACATTCATTTCACAATGTTTAGTTTTCTTCCTATGTAAATGTATAATGCTCTTGATGAACGAAAGACGAGTGATTGGAAGGGCCGAATGTAAGACGGGCCTGCGCGCCCAATTTGTGACCCTAATAAAGTTGATTTGATTTGATTTGACAATGCCCTCGTTGCAGGAACAAGTGTACATTGACACATGACCAACTAGACACCTCCACATGAGGCTAGTGCCTCGTTGCAGGAACAAATGTACATTGACACATGACCAACTAGACACCTCCACATGATGACAGCACCTCATTGCAGGAAACAAGTGTACACTGACACATGACCAACTAGACACCTCCACATGATGATAGCACCTCATTGCAGGAACAAGTGTACATGACACATGACCAACTAGACACCTCCACATGATGCAAGCACCTCATTGCAGGAACAAGTGTACACTGACACATGACCAACTAGATACCTCCACATGATGATAGGGCCTCATTGGCAGGAACAAGTGTACACTGATGCATGACCAACTAGACACCTCCACATGATGACAGCACCTCATTGCAGGAACAAGTGTACACTGACACATGACCAACTAGACACCTCCACATGATGATAGCACCTCATTGCAGGGAAAAGTGTACATGACACATGACCAACTAGACACCTCCACAAAAGATTTCAGGCAAAAACCCCCAT
>JACEFZ010014176.1:0-148855 GCA_014155875.1 Cepaea nemoralis | reverse complement strand
CCACCCATTATACCCGACGTGGGGTGTACCTTAAGTGATTCAAGGGAGCATGATTCAGAAGGTCGAAGCTGGATCTGTACTGTAGACAGTGGACTGAGTCGCTGCGGAAGTCTGTTGTCCGCAAAGTCACCTTCATCTTCGTCCCGGGACATGCGGGAGTCGAGGGAAATGAACGAGCTGATAAATTGGCTGGCTCTGCACCCCCTGTAGATGGCCAGCCCATGGATCGTGCCGATGTTATTAACGCCCTTAAAGATATGGCGAGAACAGAGGATTTTGACGCCAGTGATTCCACATCGCTTTCCAGGATGAAAGACCTGGGAGTAAGAATCGGCACAGCCAGACGCGAGAGGTACATCGGGAAAACAAAGCGCCTCGTCAACCAACACAGAACTGGCACTATTAGCCACCGGACGCTGATGCATATGCTGGGGGGAGGATCTGAGCACCTATGGACATGTCCGGAGTGCAACGAAGATACCCCAACTGATAACTAACTAACTAATTCCACATGGCTAATAACAAGTGTCAGACCATTATCTAATATTACTGTGTCGTGTAGTTTTGATGTTTGCATTTTGCCCATGCCTTTATAATGCATATCTTTTATATTGTTGCTGTTCTTTGTTAGCCTTGAATGATGTGTGAATGAAATAATGTATGAAAGAGGGCAGAATGTTAGACGGGCCTGCGTGCCCAATTCTTAACCCTTTGAAAATAAAGTTTGTTCGTTCGTTCGTTCGTTCGTTCTCTCTCTCTCTCTCTCTCTCTCTCTCTCTCTCTCTCTCTCTCTCTCTCTCTCTCTCTCTCTCTCTCTCTCTCTCTCTCTCTCTCTCTCTCTCTCTCTCTCTCTCACTGTTCTGCTTCTGACATAGTGGCAGGCTTTCATTCAAGAATCAAACATAGAGAGAATCCATTGGACCCTCCCTCCCACCATAACAAGCTGGTGCGTTGGAAAACGAGCAGACAGACAGATTGGCTGGAATTTCACTACTTGGTGGGGTAGTGGTGCATGATAATGCAGACGTGATAGGGACTCTGTGGGATGGTGTGCATAGTGCAGAACAAACAGTGCCTCATGACTTGGAGAAAATACTGCTGCAGGGAGTGACTAGAGATATGGCCGACACCCTGGACTCCGAGGAATGACCAGACGGACACATAATCCGACTGCTGCTGGTACCATTAGTATTAGGACACTTCATTAGCTGCTGAAAATAAGGACAGAGCAAGGATTGGACTTTCCAAAATGCTGTGGTGTTGGTTCTTGACTCAACTCAACAGTGCTTAGCGATTCATCATCATCATCATCATCATCATCATCATCATCATCATCATCATCATCATCATCATCATCATCATCATTGTGTGCGCTGCCAACTGGCGTAGGCGTTCATGTGTCTCCGGCTATCTCGGTCCACTGTGTGCTAAGGAACTACAACAGTTATGTCTGCCTGTCAAAAGACACAGGGAAGATCAACATGGAAGAGTCACAAAACTAATGGTACCAGTAGCAGTCTGGTTGTGCATGCTCGGCATTCTGAGTGTCGGTCAGATCCTCGGGTCACTCCGTGTAGCACTATTCTCTACAGGCCATGATGATCTGCCTGTTCTTCTGTATTATCCACACTGCTATATGCTTGTGAAACTTGGACTGTTTATCAGCGACACGCTAGGAAATTAAACCACTTCCACACTGTCTGCCCTAGGAAGCTATTGAAGATTAAAATGCAAGACAAGATCCCAGACACTGAAGTCCTTGAAAGAGCATCCATGCCCAGTATCCATACTCTACTAATGAATAATCAGATTCGCTGGCTGATCACTTGACTCGCATGCCAGATCACAGGCTTCCTAAACTATTTTTTTACGGCGAGCTGCGTTGTGGTAAACGCTCCCAAGGCTGTCAGAGGAAAGGACTTTAAAGACACTCTGAAGATCTCACTAAAAGCTTTTGGATTTCATGCCGACACATGGGATACTGCTGCCAAAGACCTAAATACGTGGCGTACATCATCACACAAGGATGCAGTCACTTGTGAAGCAAACATACTGCAAGAGCTGTGAAAAAAATGTCTGACAGAAAAACCACTACAGGAGATACTCCTTCTGGAACGTCAATCATTCTTTGCCCACATTGTCAAAGAACATTTCGAGCCAAAATAGGCCTTATCAGCCATCTTAGAACTCACGGCTCCATACTTTCAACCTCACTGGATGAAATGAATGGTCATCATCATTCTTGATGGACAAACAACAACAAAGAAGGTTTTATTAGAAGGCAGCAAGTCTGTTTGGCCATGTAACTAGGTTACCAAGTAACAGTATACCACAACTAGCAATGATGTAGACCTGATGGAAGTAGAAAAATAGGCTGGCCACGTAAACGATGGACAGAGGGAATTGCAGAAACCATGAGAATCTCGATACATGAAGCCCATACACGGGCACTCTCCGGCTATTTGTATTTTATCTCGACACCGCAAGATTCAAGGGGAACAAGATGCGTGAGATTTTGAGAGAAGAGGACTTTGACGCCAGTGAATCCAAATTGTCGTTCACAATGAGAGACTTTGGAGTAAGAATTGGCACAGCCAGACACGAGAGGCACATCGGGAGAAGGAGGGACTTCGTCAACCAACATAGAATTGGCACTATTAGCCGCCGGAAGCAGATGCATATGTTGGAAAGGGGGTGGGGGGGGGGGGGGGAATCTGAGCATCCATGGACTGTCCGGTGAGCAGGAATGATATCCCAACAGATAACAAGATAACAAAACTACAAGAGTGGTAGTTTCACATGAATGCTTCACATTCCAACATATAGGTGACCAATAAATAAATAAATAAATAAACAAATAAATAAAAAGTTTATTAAAACCTACAAAGGTCAAAGAAATTTCTTGAAATTTGGTGAACGTAAACTTCAGTCTGTGTACAATCATTTCCAAAAGTGTCAGTTACCTCAGTTGGATGCACACTTGCATACTTTGCGCTAAATTGTCAATTACTCGACCGAATTGCATTCATGGTTACGCGTTTTTCCATGTCCCATCCGTCAGACTTTGCTTTATCTCGACCCGGCAAGGATACAAATGAAGTTGTAATGTATTCAAAGTTTGTTGGTTCGGTTTTTTTTTTTTTTTTTTTGGGGGGGGGGGGGGGGGGGGGGAGGGTCAACCCACCCGTACTTCATTTGTAGTACATGCATACGACTGGCTGGGTCTGCACAGCTTGGTGGCGTGCTTTGTGCATGATAAGAAGATGTGGTCACGGTCCGTGAAGATCATGTGTATAGTGTTAATTTTGTCCATCAAGAATAATTATGACCATTCATTTCATCCAGTGGGATTGAAAGTATAGATCCGTGAGTTCTAAGGTGGCTGGTAAGGTCTATTTTGGCTCGAAATGTTCTTTGACAATGTGGACAAAGAATGCTTGACGTTTCTGGAGGAGGATTTTCTGCAGTGGTTTTTCTGTTCTGTCTTTTATTCACAGCTCTTGCAGTCCTGGTTGCCTCACAAGTGACTGCACCCTTGCGTAATGATGCACGCCACGAATTTCGGTCTCTGGCAGCAGTCTCCCAAGTGTCATGATGTATTCCAAAAGCATCCAGTGAGATTTTCAGAGTGACTTGAAAGCGTTTCCTCTGGCCGTCTTTTGAGCGTTTACCACAACGCAACTCGCCGTAAAAAATTCGTTTAGGGAGCCTGTGATCTGGCATGCGAGTCAAGTGACCAGCCCAGGGAATCTGATTCTTCATTAGTAGAGTGTGCATACTGGGCATGGACGCTCTTTCTAGGACTTCAGTGTCTAGGATCTTGTCTTGCCATTTAATCTTCAGTAACTTCCTAAGGACAGACTGTGTGGAAGTGGTTTAATTTCCTAGTGTGTCGCTGATAAACAGTCCAGGTTTCACAAGCATATAGCAGTGTGGATAATACAACTGCTTTGTAGCACTTTCAGCTTTAGTTTGCAGGCTTATTCCATTTCTGCTCCATACATTCTTGTACAGTTTGTCACAGGCCTAATGAAACCTAGTGCTGCTATAACCCCCACTATAGTTCTAATTTCTTAATTTCTGATTTTCTCTCTTCTTGATGCATTGAGTATTTTTCTCATAAATCTCATTTCTGTAGTTGTGATTTTTCTTTTCTCTTTTTCTTTCATTGTTCAGGTTTTGCATTGGTAGCATAGAGTTGGTAGGAAGATTGTGTGGTAAAGTGCTTTCTTAGTAACTATTGATACATGTTTGTTCTTTAGTATTGGTGCCATTTGTACAATGAATTGGTTTGCCTTACTGCATCTATTTTCGATCTCATCTTCTGATTTGCCATTTATTGACATTATACTTCCTAAGTACTTGAAGCTCTTTACTTGTTTCAGAGGGTATTCTTTTAGATGTTATGAGATCGTCTTACTCAAACCTCCCGTAACCGCCATGGGACTTACGTTAAAATATTGCTACGGTAGTTTTCCTTATGCAACCTCTATTAATATGAAATAAATACAACATGTCTGCTACTGATTTAACAACTTTCGAGTTATAACTGTCACATACACACACACATACACACACACATACACACACACACACACACACTTGCGCGCACACACACACACACTCACACACACACTCTCACACACACTCACACACACTTCCCATTTTGTAGCCATCCATGTTTGTTTTGTTTGGTCCAAACCTACTTGTTATTTGACACCGAATCTGTTAGCATCGGCACGATCCATGGGCTGGCCATCTGCAGGGGATGTAAAACCAAAAAATTCATCAGTTCGTTCATTTCCCTCAAATTCCCGCGTGTCCCGGAACGAAGATGAAAATAACTCTGCGGACAAGAGCCCTCCGCGGCGATTCGGTCCGCTGTCTGCGTTCAGAACCCGTGTAATTTTGCTAACATTAATGATAATCACTTCTTTTCCGTCTGTGGCGGGTAGAACAGAAATGGGAGAGGGATTCCCCAATTCTAAAAGCCACCTGGTATAAGAAACCCGAAACGAGACTCCAAGAACTCCCTAGGTGTGGAGACAGATTAGAAAAATAGGTGTTCTCACAGAAGGCCAATGGAGTGCAAGAAATCTGCCGAACTTCATACAGGACACTCCTCTGGGCACGCTGAAAGTCCTGGTGATTGTCTTGCCACAATTAGCTCCATATTGATGATGTCCATTGATGCTTATTACAAATGAAAACACCCATAGGAATGTTAAACACCCAGTAACAATCAAAGAGACAACTCCTGATTATAAAATATAACAGTCTATTTGGATAACAAAAGAGGGTGGGTTCCTGTGTGTATGCTCGAGTGGCATATGGCAATACACAACTTAAAAAAAAATTACACACAAGAAAAACATGATAAGCCGATAAATTATCTCTAATTATAATGAGTCCGTTGAAATTATACTTTAAAATGTCTCTTATCTTAACACCATAGCTTAATTACAAAACATGTAGCTTATAGCTCACGGACCACTAATGTTGAACAGTTCATTAATCACTCTGGTTACTAAAGTTATACAGGCCATCACCACACTAAGCTACTAAAGATAAACAGTTCATTAAATCCCAAAGAGTACCAAAGGTGTAACATTCATCATCTAAATGTCCATTTTGAATATCCAGGGTATCTTCAAAACATATCTGAAGAATGTCCATAGGGTCTGGACCTTACAAATGTCAACTCAGATGTAATAAGTATTTCTTTGGTTGGCGCGGCAATCATTAAAAATAAATACCAGCATAGTGGTTACTAGTTGTCATATACTGAGGACGCTGTGAAAATTGAAAAGTCAATGAGACTTAAGGGGAATTCACATCCTGAAGAAATGACAAGGCGAATCCCTGTCATCTCTCATAAATGACACTGACTCTCTTGATGATAACAAATAGCTTTCTAGAACATACTCCAGTTTCAGCCATATAATGACCACTTTTCCTGCAGAAACATGTACCAACATATAGTCATATCCACAGAGACAATGAAAGAAAAGAACAATCACCAAACGCCAACAACAACATAAAAAAAAAAAAAAAAAAAAAAAAAAAAAAAAAAAGAAAGAGAGGGAGAGAGAAAAAAAGAAGAGGGAAAGTGAAGGGATGATTACATAAGGGTAGGCCAGTCCGACTGGCCTCTATTGGGTCCTCATCTCTCCAACATCTGATATAGTGCCTTCTCCCCTATATTGACATGATATGTCTCTCTCACTTCCTGCCTTATGGGGGTGAATCATTCTCATTCTTTTATATATCTGAGAATATCTGGCGGACATCAGCAAGGGTGATGTCATTTCTCCATCTTGTCAATACTTCTCTTTCCCATATAAATGTATAGGTAACTTCACATCACATGTATACAATTATAAATAAACTCATTATTAATTCTCCATACATGACTACACATGCAAAGAAACATAGTCTCCTCTGAATATAGAGACAAAGAAATTATAAGAGGATTTCCCAGCAAAGTGTCACCTATAAAGGGCAACAGGTGATATTCTAGAACAGTGTCATGGTAGTTCTTGTCTAAACATAACCACACCTGGAAACTCTGAATGACTAGAGGAAGTGAAGTTCATCTCTCACGTAGCGTATGAGTAGAACAAGAATAAAGTTCAATAACTATCTCCCAAAGTCGAAGAAATAATCATCTATTTTCTTCATAGGATTACTCTATGTCTTTATAAAGAAACTGTACTATACATTCAGAGGTACTAGTTCTAAGCTTATTCATATGGTTTCCAACTTACCAAATACCATCATGAATTAAAAGAAAAACACCAAAACATCTTGGACTAGCCAATACAACCTGTTCTGCCATATAATCCTTGGTGACTGCAAGCCAATATTTTTCTATTTTGCAAACATCCCCGAGACTCCTTCATTAACATTAATTATGTTAATATTTAGTACCTTTTCCGCCCAATGAAAAAGCTCCAGTGTGGGTGGGGTTTGTTGACATGTCGGAAATTGAGAGTGGGGGGGGGGGGGGGTAATGTTATCTGGCAGTCCTATCCTTGGTGTGAGAGTTAAATCTCCGTGGCAATGCGCACATAAACAATCTACAATGGGATTGTTTCCAACCCGCCCTCTCCCCGGCCCATCTGTATCACTCCGCAGATGCTCACCTGGGGGTGGGGGGGAGGGGGAGGTCTCCATTTCAAGCCGCAGTCAATCTTCCAATGTCTTGATAGTTAAAATGTAGAATTAAGAATCCGTGAGCGGTTCGCCTTTAACATTGTGACCTTATAGGCTGATTTTAATTATAGTTGTTTACACTTCCAGCGCTGACAAGTTTCCCAAAGGGGAACGTGACGAGGTGGATAGTTGTTAGTTTTAGAAAACACAGGTGCATTCGCGTCCAGAGACTTTGTCCCTGTATTTCTTGTAAAGTTTTCAGTATGTTTCTGGCTGGAAATACTATCACATACTGTCACACTGTCTACTATCTTGTATAGTGTGGTGTGCAGACTGTGAGATTACAACTGTGCCATCTACGAGATGGTTTCTCGTGGAAAAAAACATTAATAAAACTGTGATAGAAATTACAATAACCATGCCTTTGTCTTGAAACCTGTCAATATTGTTGTTAAGGATGTCCAGTGTGTTAAGCATGTGACATCATGGTGCAGACGAACATTGTGAAATCATAAGGACAATTTAAAGATGGTCTTCATACGTTTGATATGCACTAAAGACTTCTCTTATTCGTTTTATTTTTAATCAGTGAAGAGGTGAAACCTATAGAAATTCATGAGCGAATAAAGGTCCAGAATGGTGATGTATTCCTTTCAGTCCTACAAGTGTATGAGTGGATTATGAAATTTCAAAACGGCGTGACTTCTGCGACAGACTGTTCACGATCGGGTCAGGCACACAGAGTAGTGACCCCAGAGTCGATTTTCCTACAGGAATCCAAGCACTTAATCGGCGCTGGGGGACTTGAATTAAACGCAGTGGTGACCATATAGAACAATTATAAATTTCTTCTTTACATTATTAGAATATATTCACCAATAAAAACAAAAACACATTTAGGATTTTCATTTGAAGCCCACGTGTATATATCTTAGAGTATTCATTTGTTGTAATTCATCTTTAACTTTGTTAAGTTATTCCATGCTTCTTAACATCACAGTGAAAATGACATGCAACTAACTGGTCATGACAATGCTGATACAAGGATCTGTTGCCTGCCGCGATGGTAACCTTTGATATATCGGTTTGTATTTTCAGCTGTCGGTGATGTTCATTGTACGTCTGTGACATTTCTACATCAAACCTTATATTATAAAACATTCACAACTACACAACGCGATATTCACACTATAGTCAACGATAAAATCTACGGAACTTATTTCACTCAGATTAAAACGTAACATAGCACGATCATGCGTATTCTACACCCACAGGGAATCAAACATAAAACCTAGTTAATATTCCAGCGTCAATAAAGTAATCCAAAGAATTATAAAATATTAATCAGGAGCGAGGTCGCCAGTACAGTTCCACAGACTATTACCTATTTATACGCGATTAACCTGAACACTTTGCTAATTGTTTCGTGAAGGCCGGCAAGTTAAAATCTCTAAACGTATTAACGTTATATCTCACTGTCACTGTCTGTCTGTCTGTCTGTCTGTCTGTCTGTCTGTCTGTCTGTCTGTCTGTCTGTCTGTCTCGTCACCCATTCGTCTGTGTGTCTGTTCCTCAATCCATCGGCCTTTCCTTCCTTCCTTCCGCCCGCCCGTCTATCTATCTGTCTGTATGTCTGTCTGTCTCTCCCTCCATACATCCGTATGTCCGTCTATCCGCCCGTCTGTCTCTCTGCCCGCCTGCCTGTCTACCTGTTTGCATATCTTTCAGCCTGTCTGTCTGTCTGTCTGTCTGTCTGTCTGTCTGTCTGTCTGTCTGTCTATCTGTCTGTCTGTCTGTCTGTCTGTCTGTCTGTCTGTCTGTCTGTCTGTCTGTCTGTCTGTCTGTCTGCCTGTCTGTCTGTCTGTCTGTCTGTCTGTCTGTCTGTCTGTCTGTCTGTCTCGTCACCCATTCGTCTGTGTGTCTGTTCCTCAATCCATCGGCCTTTCCTTCCTTCCTTCCGCCCGCCCGTCTATCTATCTGTCTGTATGTCTGTCTGTCTCTCCCTCCATACATCCGTATGTCCGTCTATCCGCCCGTCTGTCTCTCTGCCCGCCTGCCTGTCTACCTGTTTGCATATCTTTCAGCCTGTCTGTCTGTCTGTCTGTCTGTCTGTCTGTCTGTCTGTCTGTCTGTCTATCTGTCTGTCTGTCTATCTGTCTGTCAATTCGTCGGACCATCTGTCTGTCTATCCAATTCTACTAGCCAAAAAAAAAACATTCCCATATGTGTGGCACGTTATACCAGCCTTGGGTATTTATGATGCCCATGTTAAACATTGCCTCAACGAGTCATGTATTATTGATTATTTTTCATGCGTTTTAATGCTTATTGTTCTTTTGTTGTAAAAGAATTGCTTCATAAGAGATGTTGAATGAAAGAATGTATGAGAGGAAATAGAGAAGAAGGGCAGAATGTCAGACGGGCCTGCGTGCCCAATTCTTAACCCTTTGAAAATAAAGATTTTCATTCGTTCGTTCGTTCTTCTGTTCTTAAATATTGTGTTTGTGTGTGAAGATCTGGTTGGTTATCTATGTATCTCTTTGTCGTTAGACCTGGCTGTATGTCTATCTGTCTGCCTTTCTGTCTATCTATAACAGGATGATCCTCACGTTCAGGAGCCGCAGTGAATAGAAGAACTGATTGCAAACAGAAACAGGGGCGGCGCGCTTGTAGTAGTCGGAGCCAGGTATCCATTAAGTGGGGCGGTCGGGCGTGAAGACACGAGCATGAATGAAATGGGGAGCTGATTGCATTTAGGAAAGTGTAATTCTGCATTCGATACTGGACTTCCCATGTAACACAGAAGGGCGATAAATCGACATGCTAGGGTCATAGTGTCATTTGTTTTGTTTCGTTTTATCTTACATAATTTCAATGCTCCGTGAACGGTCGTTGATATTATAATACTTGTTCTTGTAACTGTGCACTAGGTGTGGTCCAAACCTACTTTTAGTTTAGTACGGAATCAGTTAAGTCCATTCGTAGTATCGATCCACATCCCTCTTTCTCAACAAGTAGTGAAACAACGGGGAAACCTATGCTAAAGTAGGACATGATATTGTCGCTACAGTTTGAAATACAGGGTGTTTGTACAGTCTCACTACATTTTGTATGCAGAACAATGTTGAAAAATGAAGAGCATGACGTCATCAAAAAATGTCCTCCACAGTCCATCGTGAAGCAATATGCAGCGAATGGCTGCCGTCTGCTGGAGTTATTCTTTGCACTCCAAACAGAAGTGTGTTATCAACTGAAGAAATAATTATTTTGGGTGAACAAGTGTTTTGAAATAGTGGTTGGTCATAGACTAAGTGTTGTGGACAAATGCACACGGATGGTTGTTCAAAGATGCATAGCAAGATTTCCTGATAAACAACCTACTCATCGCATTATGGTTATAAATTTGTTGAATAAGTTATATTGTTGTTTGTCCATCAAGAATGATGATGATCATTCATTTCATCCAGTGGGGTTGAAAGTATGAAGCCGTGAGTTCTAAGGTAGCTGATAAGCCAATTTCGGCTCGAAATATTCTTTGACAATGTGGGCAAAGAATGCTTGACGTTCCAGGAGGAGGATCTCCTGCAGTGGTTTTTCTGTCCAGCCTTTTCTTCACAGCTCTTGCAGTCCTGGTTGCTCCACAAGTAACTGCACCCTTGCGTGATGATGTACGCCACGAATTTAGGTCTTTGGCAGCAATCTCCCTGGTGTCATGATGAATTCCAAAAGCTTTCAGTGAGATTTTCAGACTGTCTTTAAAGCGTTTCCTCTTGCCGCCTTGGGAGCGTTTACCACAATGCTGCCCGCCGTAACAAAAAATTTTTTTAGGGAGCCTGTGATCTGGCATGCGAGTTAAGTGACCAGCCCAGCGAATCTGATTCTTCATTAGTAGAGTGTGGATACTGGACATGGACGCTCTTTCTAGGACTTCGTTGTCTGGGATCTTGTCTTTCCATTTAATCTTCAATAGATTCCTAAGGCAAACTGTGTGGAAGTGGTTTAATTTCCTAGCGTGTCGCTGATAAACAGTGCAGGTTTCACAAGCATATAGCAGTATGGATAATACAACTGTTTTGTAAACTTTCAGCTTTGTTTGCAGGTTTATTCCATTTCTGTCCCATACATTCTTATACAATCTGTCAAAAGCCACGCTGGCCTTGGAGATTCTTGCATTCACTTCGTCATCAATTGTGGCAGCTTGTTCACAGTGCTGCCAAGATATGTGAATTTGTCCACAACACTTAGTCTATGACCATTCACTTTGATATTCGGCACGGTGTGATTACTCCCTGGAGCTGGCTGGTACTTAACTACAGTCTTCTCCAAGTTTATATTGAGCCTAAAATTGGCACAGGCATATGCGAAAGCTGAAACATTATGTTGCATGTCTGCCTCTGAGTTGGCGTATAGAGCGCAATCATCAGCAAACAGCAGCTCTTTGACGGTGTCGCTGTTAGTTTTGGTTTTAGATTTCAGCCTTCTGAGATTGAACAATTTTCCATCCATGCGGTTGTTGGAGGAGTCCATTGCTGTTACAATTTTCGACTTCGTGCTTTCCAATAATGCCACTCAAAGAGGTGATGTCCGTGCCTACTCTGGCATTGAAATCCCCAAGGAGTATAAGTTGTCTCCTTTGGGAACATATGTTTATACATTGTACACGTCATCTTCATTGGTCAAGGTTGGTGCGTAGACACTCACGATGGTTGCATGCTTCCTTCCATTTAGCAGGGGCAACTTAATGACCATAAGCCTGTCGTTTATAGCCTTCGGAAATCCAGCTAGTTTGTAAACCAGGGTCACCTTAATGGCAAATCCCACACCGGAGTGGCGTCTTTTCTAGCTTTTCCTTCCACTCCAGAAGAATGTGTAGCCGGCATAACCTTCACAGACCGTCTTCTGCAAGTCGTGTCTCGCACAAGGCTGCAATGTCGATGTTGTATCTGCCCAGCTCTCTCCCAATCAGTGCTTTTCGTCTCTCTGGGCCCGACTCGCCGTCTTTATTAAGTAGGGTGCGTACATTCCAAGTTCCGATTGTCAAAGGAATATGGTTTTCTCTTTTAGCGTTACCTGTTTTTACTTTGTTTGTTTTTACTTTGTTGATTTACTTTGTTTGTATGTCAACCTCACTATAGGGTACCCACCAACCGCGGTTAGCTGGTTAGGTAATGATGGAGCAGACAATGTTTAGGGCACCTTTTCTAGTCCCTTCCTCATGCTATGGAGGTGAGCAGAGTTTTCCTATAGAGGGCAGCTCAGTCGCTCAGGGGCTGCCGAATCCCACTGCTGCCCCGGTCAGTAGAAGACGACCATATGGCCTGAGCCGCCTGTGTGCAGGTCTACGACTACGGCTGCCAGCGTACCCACGCCTGCTGCTTCGCCGTTCGCCCATCGCCACAGGGCTTGAAGGTGATATATGAATTTGGATGAGGAATGACTTGCGCAATGAATTGGATTAAAGTGAGGAAGAGTTGCACAATTCGTCGACCTCACTCTCTCGCCTGAGTACATCTAAGTCCAGTGGCAAGACAAGTCAAGACGACTGGAGACGAATACAGGTGCTGTGCCGTGCTCATTACTTTCCACAACTCTTTGCAGGTAAACGCCATCCTGCCCGTTGAATCAACAATGATTTCTTCTGCGCAGTCTGCCGAGTCCTGTCTTCACATGCTAGGTAGGCATACCCTAGTTCACCGATTGATTTGACACCAAATCGGCTACCCACGCTTGGTTTAGCCGGCCTCTCACAGCTGTTGTTCGGGGGTGGTCGCTGTCGCATTCTGACAGCTTCTAGGAGCCACAGGCGAGAGCTGGATGTCAGGCTTGGGATGAGGGATGAGTGAGGGATGAGCCCTGAAATGAGCGTGACTGTCATCCTTACCAAAGGTACTACCAATGCCTATCACCCCGTACCCCCCTGAATAAGTTATAATAAATAAGTTATAATGTAAACTTCATTGGTACTTTCCAGCTTCCCCAAAACAGCGTTAGACCATAGCAGTAATTATTGTAATTAATTTAATTACTCTTTTAGCACATTTTTAGATGACGCCATATACTTTATCATCATCAGGTGCCTTGCCCGCTGGCGTAGGCGTTCATGGCTCTCCACAGAGCTCGGTCTTTGGTGTTCTGGATCAACTCTGTTGATGATAATCCTCCATGCCACCGTCTCAATCCATCCAGCATCATTTCTCTTGGTCTGCCTCTGCCTCTATTCCCCTCGATCTTTCCACTTGTCACGATGTTCTCTAATGTCTCTCTTCTTATCACATGACCAAAGAAAGCTGCTTGTCTATTTCTTATTGTTGTATATAGTGTTCTAGTTTCATTAGCCTCTTTCAGACAATCGTTGTTAGTTACTCTGGCAGTCCAAGGAATTCGCAACATTCGTCTCAGGAACCATATCTCTGTTGCTTCTAAGTTTTTCCTAATTTGTTCATTTACATTCCAAGATTTCGGCAACCGTGCAGCAAATCTGGTTCTTTGTAGCATTTCAGCACTCTCTTAAATTCATTGATAGTGACTTATTGCATAAGATACTCTTCATTTTCTGAAATGCGGCTTTTGCCTGCCCTATTCTGCTCTTAATCTCTGTTGTACATCTTCCATCTGATGTTATAAATGCCCCTAGATATTTAAAATTATCCACTTGGTTAAGAATTTTCCCTTCTATTTCTATGTCACATTTTGGTGTCACCATGTTCTTTGATATCACCATTGTTACTGTTTTCTTGATATTCAAAGGGAGTCCTTTCCTTGCATTCTCTATTTCTACAATGTCCAACAATGGTTGTAGGTCTGTTGCTTTATCCGCCACCAATACTGTGTACTTTATTTTTCAAAATTGTTGTACATACAAAATGTAGTGAGGCTTTCAAACACCCTTTGTAGGGGATTGTACTTTCTTAAAATGACTTGAGTTGATTTGAGCCAGGAACCGACATCATGGCACTAGGAACAATCCTAAACGTGCTCCTTCATCATCTGCAACAGCTAGCGAAGTGTCGCAATACAAATGGTACCAGTAGTAGTCTGCTTATGTGTCCGTGTGGTCTTTCCTCGGGGTTTTCAGTGTCGCCAGTTCCTCTGGTCACTCCCTGCAGCACCAATCTCTCCAAGCCGTGATGGTCTACTCGTTCTTTACACTAAACACGATAAAACACGCGTCAATGAAGTCTTCCTGGTGACTGCCGATATCATCGACGAGGAACTGTATTTTTCAGGGAAGGCTTTTGTGTTGGCATTCTGGCGGCGGCATTATGCACAGTGTACCTGTGCGGGCTGTTGGCTTGCCGAGACTCCTGACTTATCCACTCTTCACATTGGGCAGTGAGGAGCAATGTGTGTGATATTCACTTGCACAGGAACAGAGCATAATAGGGACGACCCGTTGCCGGAAGTTGTAACCGCGACTAACTAACTAACCAACCAACCAACCAACCAACCAACCAACCAACCAACCAACCAACTAACCAACCAACCAACAAACCAACTAACTAACTAACTAACTATCTAACTAACTAACTAACTAATCAACCCACCAACCAACTAACCAACCAACCAATCAACCAACTAACCAACCAACCACCCAACTAACTAACTAACTAACTAACCAACTAACTAGCTAACTAACTAACTAACTAACTAATCAACCCACCAACCAACTAACCAACCAACCAATCAACCAACCAAACAACCAATCAACCAACCACCCAACTAACTAACTAACTAACTAACTAACCAACCAACCAACTAACTAATTAACTAGTAGTAGGCCTCTTTCAGTCCTGAAGGACTATAGAGTTGTTCCGCTTGGGAGGTACCTGGCAGCACCGCTGGTGACTGTATAGTCCAATGCGAGAGTGACAATCCCTGTCACAGTTTCCGCATGTGTAAGACGAGGCGAGTCCCGCAGTTAGTGGCTGTGTTTTAAGCCTGTGCCTCCTATCCTCAGTTTGTTGGATCAGATTGCGCTCAAAGAGCACCAGTCCGTTTCATACATCTCTTCTCCATGAGCATCTGTCTGTTGCAACTCTTTCCCACGTGTCTGGATCTATTCCAAGGGTTTTCATATCTTGTTTACACACATCCCTATATCGCATTTGGGGTCTTCCGGTTGGCCTCTTTCCTGTGGCTAGTTCTCCGTATAGGAGATCTTTGGGCATACGTTCATCCTCCATTCGAGATACGTGGCCCAGCCACCGGAGGCGTCTCTGCTTGAGGAGGGTGTGCACTGTGGTAATATCTGCTCTTTCAAGCACATGTTTGTTTGTTATGTGGTCTTTTCATGTTATGCCCAGGATACGTCTCAGACATCTCATATGGAAGTAATTCAACTTCCTTTCCTGTCTTGAGTACAAGGTCCAGGATTCAGACCCATATAGTAGTGTGCTAACAACACAAGCTTTATATACTTGAGCTTTTGTACGCTCTGTTAGTCTATTATTCTCCCAAACTCTTTTAGCTAGCCTGGAAAATGTTGTGGCTGCCTTTCCAATGCGTCTGTCGATTTCTGTCTCTAATGAAAGATTATCTGATATTGTCGACCCAAAATACACAAACTCGTGGACGACCTTCAATTCGTAATTAGAAATTTTGATTGACGGAGGCGCACCAGCATCTTGTTCCATCACCTGTGTGTTTTATTTAGGCTAATGGTGAGCCCAAAGTCTTTGCAGGCGGCTGCAAAACGATCTATGAGCCGTTGGAGATCTTCTGCTGTATGAGTAGTCAGTGCTGCATCATCTGCAAAAAGTAGTTCTCTTACGCATCTTGATCTTATTTTGGTCTTTGCCTTGAGTCTTGACGGATTAAAAAGTTTGCCATCAGATCTTGTATGGAGGTATATGCTTTCAGTGGCAGTCCCAAATGCCTGCCTTAAGAGAACGGCGAAGAAGATACCAAAGAGTGTAGGAACAAGCACGCAGCCCTGCTTTACTCCGCTGCTGATGCTGAATGACTGGGATGTTGAGCCGTCAAATAAAATGGTCCCCTGCATGTTTTCGCGAAATGATTTCACGAGACTAAGAAGGGTGGGTGGACATCCAACCTTTTCAAGGACCTTAAAAAGGCCGCTTCTGCTCACGAGGTCAAATGCCTTTGTGACGTCGATGAAGGCATTATATAATGGCTTCCTCTGTTCTCTGCACTTCTCATGGAGCTGCCGGAGTGAGAAAATCATATCGATGGTGGACCTGTTGGGTCTAAATCTGCACTGCGATTCGGGGTAGATTCTTTCAGCAAGAATGTGTAATCTTTTAAGGGTTACTCTGGCAAAAAATCTTGCCTGCAATGCAGAGTAGGGAAATGCCGCGATAGTTGTTGCAGTCGCTTCTGTCGCCTTTGTTTTTTTAAAGGGTAACGATGTTTGCGTCTTTCATATCTTGTGGTACTGGTTTTTCTTTCCAGCATAGCTGAAATATTTCATACAGTTCTGGGATGATTGTTTCTTTGCTGCATTTTAAAATTTCAGGTGGAATACTATCTTTTCCAGGTGCCTTGCCGGATTTGAGAGAGTCTAGTGCTTCGTTGATTTCTGTGAGGCATGGTTCGTTATCCAGGGCATGCATGGCGGACTGTTGATCGATGGCTTCCAGAGCTTCTTCACTGACAGTGTTATCCACTGAGTATAGCTCTGAGTAGTGTTCTACCCAGCGATCCATTTGTTTCGCTCGATCTTTTATGATTACCCCCTCAGATGATCGTAAAGGGGCCATCTTATTTTTTGATGGACCGACAGCTTGCTTGATGCCCTCGTACATTCCTCTTTGTTCCTCTGCACACTTCCAGTGTCTGCACAAGTTTGAATTTGAATTTAAGCAGAGAGCTGTAGCCAGTACCTGTTCGCACATCGTCTTGCCATATGTTGTACTCTATTTCTGGCCGTTCGCAATGCCTGCAATGTTTTCTCTGAAGGTGATGTTTTATACATTGAGAATGCATGTCTCTTTATCTCCAGGACTGGGAGCATCTCTTCCGAGTGTGCTTAAAACCAGTCGGTTGACTTAATTTGCTTCTTGCCAAATGTTGATAGTGCTGTATTGTAGATGGTGTCGCGAAAATGACTCCATCTCTCGGTGGAATTTCCGTTTGTGGGGCCAGGCAGAGTATCCGCTAGAGCCTGCATGAATTTGTTGACCTTCTCTTTATGTTGGGTGCCGCTGGTGTCAATGCGTGGTCTTCCTTCTGTTCTGCTTCTGTAGATTCTCTTGGGCTTTATCTTCACCTTGCTGGAGACGAGTGAATGGTCGGTGTCGCAGTCAGCACTATGATAGCTGCGAGTCAGCCGTACACTGCGAAGATTGCTGCGTTTAGTGAGCACCAGGTCGGGTTGGTGCCAGTTCTTTGATCTGGGGTGTTTCCATGACACCTTGTGTTGAGGTTTCGTGTCAAAGAAGGTGTTGGTCACACACAGATTATGGTGGCTGCAGAATTCCAAGAGACGTTGTCCATTGACATTGATCTTCCCAACGCCAAACTGTCCTAGACATGAAGGCCAAGATTTGTGGTCGGAGCCAACCCTGGCATTGTAATCCCCCAGGATAAAAAGATGTTGTTTCTCTGGTGTTTCACTGACTTCTTTGCTAAGGTCATCATAGAACTTGTCTTTAGATTCTGATGTTGCAGTTAGTGTTGGGGCTTAAACGCTTATAATACTAACAGGGCCTGCCTCTTTCTGGAGTTGGAGCTTCAGATTCCTTCAGTGCCATCACTTGATGGTATGATGGAATTAAGCAGCTTGTTTCTGATAGTGAAGCCAACTCCATGCTCCCTGGTCTCTCCGCACGGCTTGCCATGCCAGTAGAAAGTGAAGTCCCTCTCCTTGATGCTTCCAGATTCTTGGAGTCTGGTCTCTTGCAGGGCGACAATGTCTATCCCCAGTCATAGTAGTTCGTTGTTTATCACTGCAGTTTTGCGGGCATCTACAATCTCGTTGCTTGCTTGCTTGCTTGTGTTCGTTGGCTTGAGCTCCAATGCAAAGTCCTGTATGTCGGATGAAGGCATTCTGTTGTCCAGGATCAGTGTGATGTCATACAGGACCTGAGGTTTGCGTGAGTATCCGTTGTCCCATGTCTGGCTTATTGGTGTGCAGACACTCTCCGACTTCGGAGGAATCGGCGATCCTACTGACTTTAGCCAGGACCCCGAAGGGACCTGTTGCCCAGGACGCTCGACGAAGACGCGTCAGTAGGTCTTGGCCAGTATATAACCCGGCCCTGGTGCCTTGGAAACACCTCTGCGTCCCACAATCTCGTTTAGATCGTCTGAGATGCCAGGGGTCATGGTTCTTACGTTCCATGTTCCTAGCCTTAGGACCGGTTGTTTTGTTTTTTTTCTTGTTGCTAGGTGTATAGATTGCGGTCCATGTGTCAGAATTTTTCCCCTAAGCTCCACACACCCTCAGGAGCAGATGAACAGTGGCGAGACAACATCTTATTGACTGGGGGGGGGGGGGGGGGGGGGCTGCCCAGCTTAGGCGGGCGGTAGCTGTCTAGTGAGATACGATGATCTCTCCCACCGTCGAAAGTAGCCCCTGGCGCCTTGCTCTACGCCAATCGAGCATTAAGACTTATAACCGGCAAATGCTGCTTCCCGTGTTGTGTCACCGCTTTACGCGGTGCTGAAGTGACCTCTTAAGGGCACAAGCCTGGGAAATAGAAATCGGAAAAACCAGCTGTTGCCCAGTAGCAGGTTCCCCCTCTCCACGTCGCCGATGTTGACCAAGGGAAAGGCAGTAGCCAATGCAACTTGGCATCGGTGCCGTCGCAGGAGTTGCCAGAACTATGTTGTTTACAACATGGAACTGCCTTAGGGACTCCATCTCCGGATTTGTCCTCAGGGTTTACTCCCGAAGCCTTTCCCATATGGGTATACCCGCAAGGCAGCGGAGGTTTGAGATTTAGAGTTCCCTCTCGTAGAAGAGATACCAACCAAGGCTGACGAGCCTCCTCTGCCAGGGAATCAATAAGGAGGGAAGTCTACCATTCTTCCTTCCTGGCAGTGACCATACTGATCGGATGACCGTAGCCATTGTCTCTACTGAGAGATCCTCTGCCCACCGTCACTGACTTGAAACCATAACCACCAACTATCTGTCGACTGCTCTCAAGTCCAATCCATCACCTACTCACATGGCTTCACGTTACCCTGTTGGAAGGCTAAACGGGTACTCCACCTTGCCCAAGGGTGTCCCGTAGGCTAGCTGAGGGAAGGAGGCACCTTAAACTAACTAACTAACCAACCTAACTACCTAACTAACTAACTAACTAACTAACTAACCAACCAACCAACCAACCAACCAACCAACTAACCAACCAACCAACTAACCAACCAACAAACCAACCAACAAACCAACCAACTAACTAACTAACTAGCCAACTAACCAACTAACTAACTAACTACCTAACTAACTAACTAACCAACCAACCAACCAACCAACTAACTAACTAACTAACTAACTAGCTAACTACCTAACTAACTAACTAACTAACTAACTAACCAACTAACTAACTATTGTATATAACTTACAATAAGTGATCAAACGCTTTAATATATCCAGTATGAGCAGGGCCGGATTAACGTACGGAAGATCCTTGGGTCATTCGGGAATGGCGCCATCTTGGAGAAACGAGGAAACATTAGGTTTAAAAGCCACATATACCACAAACAATAGCTTACACCATTTATTGGCTAACGTATTCGCCATGTGCATACCACAGAGTTATAAATCACATGATGTGAATACATGAATTATACTTTGGTTGAAATACTTAAAACTGAAATGGATCGAATGTGGAGCATTATTAAATCACAGTAATCACAAATGATTTGATCGCAAATGAAATCTTTCTGTGTGCACAACATTGGCTGGAACCGTCTAATTGCTAATGCCTTGATATTTTTAGCAATCGTTTAATGTTGGTTGCAAACAATATACGAAACGCCTTTTCTTTTATTAACTTAATGGCTGAAATTAAACAGATTTTGGCATGGCCGAGCTAGGCGTCTGGTGGTCGACAGCACGGGGATTCCCGAAGACTGATTAACATAATTTCCATCCACACTGGTATGTGTTCGATTACTCGGTGGCGTAACCATTTAACTACGGAGACCCCCGAGAGGAAGTGAACTGCCCACCCCATCTCATTATACCTTGACTTAGAATATGTGACGGCCTAACACTTGACACAAAACAGCAGTGTCTGCCACCGGGTTACCTGTACTGTATTGTTTGGCTCTCACAGACGGAGAAGAAGGAAGTAGAAGAAATTAGAGGACGCACTAGACAACATAAAATTTGAAATCTATAGTTACCGACCGGGATCGAACCTGTCACCTCCAAATGACGACAGCGCCTCGCTGCAGGAACAAGTGTACTTCGACGCATGACCAACTAGACACTCCAAAAAACGTGTCTTCATTAGTCATGTCTATCATACACATGAACCTACAACTATGGAATACGGACAGAATTCGTATCAAACCATTGAGATAGCACCATAGGTCTCATAATTTTATATTTTACCAGCATAGGTCGAATTTTATGTTGTGTAGTGCGTCCTCTAATTTCTTCTACTTCCTGCTTCTCCTTCTATGAGCGCCAAACAAAACTACGTGTGTTTATTTGTGCACAGTCTGCCATCGGCCTACCTATACTGTATTGTGTAGCAGACCGGGAGCTGCGTTGTCTCGAGGTATGGTGTCCGCCTCGAGTGCTGGAGGTCCCGGGTTCAAGCCCGGTGATGACCGGGATTTTTTCTCGTGGACTTCTAGTAATAAAATTTCCCCTGGTCTCTGGGTAGTGAGATCGGACGCCCGTAAAAAAATCCCTTGACAGTTATAAATTGAAAAAGTGCAGCCTAATGGCGCTGCCCGGGCAAAATTTCGAGTTAAAAATCTACCCAAAGTATTTCAGGATCCTCGCCGGTACTACGGAGTTCGTGCACTGAGCTGAGTTTCTCCAGACTCAGGTTTGAGTTAGGAGGAGAACGGAGCACTTATTGGTTGCATCAGTGTGCCGTGATGTTGATCCATCGACTAAACTAAACTAAACTATTTGTGCACTGTCTTAGTGGCCTCAAATGGTTCTTAAATTGTTTTTCTGTGTATTACCTTTAATGTATAAATGTAGTACAGGTGCTTACAAATTCTAAATCCGTCTATCAGGAGTGGTCTATAAAAAGACCCCCAAACACCGTCTTAAAAGTCGAGAGGATCGACTTCATTGCCCCGGGTGCTATCCCATATGGCTCGGTCTCTTTCCGCAGAGCGGCCTGCCAAAAGCGTCGCACAAAGAAGAACTCCGTAGCTCCAGCGACGACCCCAGGAGTCTCGAAGAAAAATGCACTCGTGAACCGAAAGTCGTAGCCCAAAATTAAACCCAGAATATTCAGAGCGCGAGGCGGACGGCCTGATCACTTGGCCACGGAGGTTTTAAAAAGACAGCTGTTTTGGTTTTATAAGTAGTCTTCCAGAAGTGGTGAAGGCTCTCTGGGAGCTTGTAAATAATGCAGACGAAACAGACTATCATGGTCTAGAGAGAATGCAGCAGTAAGAGGTGGTCAGAGGTTCTGGTCGACAGTCGTCACTCAGAGGTAAAGCACGGCGGATATATAATCAAATTTCAATGGGCGCCATTAGTATTAGAACTTTTCTCTGGCTATTGAAGATGAGGACTGGGCGCTTATGGGAATGCCCCGAGTGCAATGCTGTCAGGTTCTTGACTAAATTCTACTAAACTCAAGTGGTCTTTCAAAAGAGGTTTGATTTGGTTTTGGAGTAGTCATCTCTTTTAAACTACAAAATATGACTTTCTTGGCATGGCATCTGTAAAGAAGATACAACTATCTCGGAACAGTCATAACATCTGATAGGAGGTGCCTTGAAGAAATTAGAACAAGAATCGCTATGGCAAAGGTAGCCGTTTGCCAAATGAAAAACATACTGACTAATAAAAGATGTCAACCGTAACGAGAAAACGAGTGTTGAACCTGTACTTTTCTATGGATGTGAAATGTGGACGATGAGCAGACAAGCTAGAAACACCTCTAATGGCAGTGGAAATGTGTTTTCTGATGAAAATGCAATGAATTCCATGGACAGACATGAAAACCTGTATGCACTGCGGCCTAAATTGTAAATCTTTCCTCCCTTTACCAGGAGACGAGCCCCGCGCCGAATTCAGTAACTACTAGCAAATACGTTATTCAAGGGAGATAGTCACTTAAACTAAATTCATATTCGCTATTCTTCAATAATATTGCTGATTTGTGTCCCTTTCTGTCCAGTTTGCATTCTTTCTCTAGGTGTGATTCATTTATTCACACCAAACGACATATAAATCTGCAGTATGCACTGGTCGAGATGCAGCGAAATATGCCAGGCAATACATCGTGCAACATATTGTTTGTGACTTCTGTGTCTAAATTCACCAAGGAATACACTGTTTTTTGGAAATCTGTGATCCTGAGTAACTCAATGGTTATCACGCTTGCGTGTCAGCCAGGCGGCCATGTTTTCGACTCTCTTTTGTATCAGTTCATAAATAAACACGCATGTATTGTTAGGCGCTCATAGAAGTAGGGGTTAGGATTATAGACCAGAGGCCGCATTAGACAACATACAAACTGAAAGCTATAGTCAACGATCGGGATTCAAACATGTCACCTCCAAATGACGATGGGTCCTCGCTGCATGAACAAGTGTACCTCGATGCATGCCGTTAATAACATCGGTACGATCCATGGACTGGCCATCTTCAGGAGATGCAGAGCCAGCAAGATTATCAGCTCGTTCATTTCATTCAACTCATACATGTCCCGGAACGAAGATGAAGGTGACTCTACGGACAACAAACCTCCGCTGTAATTCAACCGATAACTATAGAATATGGACAGAATTCCCATGTAACCATTGAAATAACACCATGAGCACACATGTATTGTTTGGGGTTCATAGAAGTGACAAGAAGGAAGTAGAGACTAGAGGACGCACTATACAACATACAAATTGAGTCTGTCTAAAATGTTGGTTGCCTAGTTGGTCATACGTCGAAGTACACTTGTTCCTGCAGCGAGGAGACGTCGTCATTTGGAGGTGACAGGTTCTAATTTCAGTCGGTAACTATTTCTTTCAATTTGTTATGTTGTGTAGTGTCCTCAAGTCAACATTTTAGTCGAAGTACACTTGTTCCTGCAGCGAGGAGACGTCGTCATTTGGAGGTGACAGATTCGAATTTCGGTCGGCAACTATTTCTTTCAATTTGTTATGTTGTCTAGTGTCCTCAGGTCAACTTTTTAGTCCAACTGACCAGAGTAGGGGTTGAAGCCGCTACCTCGGCATCAGCAAACCATAAGTTTAAGACCTAGCACTCTTACCCAATGGACCATGCTGACCCATAAACCCTTTATAGATTGGAACAGACAGAACAAGAGGTCAGAGGTCTGAGTGCGTGCATATTTCCTGTGGCAACATACGGGTGATTCAACTTGGATAGTTAGTAAATCAGCTGAATATATGTTAGTTATCTAGTAGGGGTATCATCCCTGCACTCCGGACAAGTCCATAGGTGCTCGGACCCTTTCCCCAACAAGTGTACCAGCATTCGGTAGCTATAGTGCCAGTTCTGTATTGGTTGACGAGGCCCCTCATTCTCCCTAAGTGCCTCTCGTGTCTGGCCGTATCAATTCTAACTTTAAAGTCTCTCATTCTGAACAATGAGGTGGATTCACTGGCATCAAAATCTTCCGCTCTCTCTCTAAATACGTTAATAACACCGGCACGATCCATGGGCAGGCTACCCGCAAGGGATACAGAGCCCGCAAGTTTATCAGCTCATTCATTTCCCTCAACTCCCGCATGTCCCGGAACGAAGATGATGGTGACTCTACGTAAAACAGAACTCCGCAGCGATTCAATCAATTGTCTCCGTTACAGAACCACCTCGTCCTTTTGGATCATGCTCATTGAATCCCTTAGTATACAAACGGTAAAGTTCTGTGACTCTAGCAGCTGAATAGTAAGTGTCACAGAAGATTGCTACAATTCGTTGGAGGAAACAGGAAGCAAGCAGATATATCCAACAACAACAACAACTCGATATTGGTGACGACCTGATTCAGTGCTATAAAAAGAGTAGGTTTGGACCAAGCGTGGTACACAATCAAATGAACAAGTATAATGTCAATTTCCGTTCATTGAGCATCGAAATAGCGGACGATGCACGAAACAAAACAAAAAAACACGATGACCCTAGCAAGGCGATACATCATCCTTCTGTCCAAACAGGGAGTCACATTGTGTGATATATTATCCTCTGGCACTGTATCAATTCAGAATTTTAAAGTTGATGATAAATATTTATTTTACGAAAGTAAAAAGACATGACATATGCAGTGTAATCACAGAATATGGTAGAATAGACAGAAAAATCGGAATCAGAGATCAAAATCTAAGTGCGCTTACATATCAACTATCACCAATTCTGAAACTCATTTGCCTCTTGAGCAAGTCCTACAAGAGGTAAATGCCAGATGTCAACTGATTAGATAAATTAGACACAGACAGATTACATTTGTTGAGGCACATTATGAGAAGAAATTAGTGACAACTGGCAAAATTGAGGGGAAAAGAACAAGCGGAAGGCACAGAAGAAAATGTCTGGATAGTTTGACCACTTAGCATGGTCGGGACACAGAGCTGACCCACGATTCTAGTGATCGAGTAAGATGGCGAAACATGACCGCCCACGCTTACCTACGTGGCACATGATGATGATACTGAAACATTTACATATACCTATGTCCGCAAAACGACAGATAATAAATAACATATTCACACCAACCCTATGCCACCAATGTCAAACTTGGACATTATCCAAATCACATTTTCGCAAAATCAACACCTGTAAGATGAGATGTTTGAGGAGAGCTCCCAGCTCAACACCCTATTCGAGACCGAGTAAGAAATTATGCTAACGCTGTTGCCTCAGTGGATTCCGTTCCAGATATGTATTCTTTTGTGTCGTCGATTTTTATATTTTTATTGCTTCATTTTTGTTGTTCTGTTGATAAAGACTTTGAGGGTCTGCAATCTGGCTAGTGCTATTCAGTGTCTACTCAAGCAAGACTGTAATCATTCAAGCATCAGGCTTATATTTGCAGACGATGTTGGGGAGAGAACGAACGCAAATAGCGCAAGAGTTGCAGGAGAGTTAATAAAATGATGGCTTGGTGTACATCGATGGGTTCGTGCCATTTCCTCAGATAAGGCATCTGTGTCAGTGGTGTTCTCTGGACAATTGGATTGTTAAGGCTGACATCCTGGGTCTCAAGACAAATGGTATAAATGTTAATAGAGGGGACATGATAAACTTGGGGATCACCTTCGACAAAAGTCTGTCATTCAAGGATCATGTGGGATGCATTGTTATGAGATCTGTGCGCTGAAGAGTATGGCAACAATGGACATGTGGTAACAATTGTTGTTTGTACGCTATCAACTTCTGATTCTCTTTTTGATTTGGTATGGATTGGGACAGCTCAAAATGTCAAAGAATTCGCGGGAGAAACTAGAGCGCATACATAATGAAGTTGTGTGGGTGATCTTGTGATACACAAGATACACACTAGTAGTGTGTATGCGATACTTCCTAGCTTTACCAACGATTGCGGACAGGCTTAAGGTCATATCTGCGAGTGGCCACAAACAAGGAACACCTCTTGCCTGATGCCATGGAGACAGTTAGGAGCCATGGACAGATCAAAATCTTAGTTGTTAGCTTAGGTAGAAGACACAACCGAAGAAATGCATGCTTGAGAACATTGTAGAGGAGAGGAGTGGATCAGAAAATGCCAGTGAGAATGTCAAACTTGTGCAGGGTCATAATTACACTGAGCTAGGAGTGCAGGGATTGGGCGACAGGTTGCACTAAATGGGAGGTGCTACAATTGATTCACAATTCGCTCTCACCTAATATCTACATAGATGGCTCGGTACTAAGAGACAAAAGTGAATGTGGGGTCATAACTAAAGTTAGTGGACCATATTTAGTGGAGATAGCCTGGCATATGATACCACGATATCTAGTCTGAGGCTGGAAACGGAGGCTGTCACAGCAGCATTCAGCCTGAGAAACAACACATACATGTGAAAGCTTTTGGAATTCATCATGACACCTGGGAGACTGCAGTCAGAGACCGAAATTCGTGGCGTACATCATTACCCAAGGGTGCAGTCACTTGTGAGGCAACCAGGACTGCAAGAGCTGTGAAAAAAAAGACAGGACAGAAAAACCACTGCAGAAAATCCTCCTCCAGAAACGTCAAGCATTCTTTGTCCACATTGTCAAAGAACATTTCGAGCCAAAATAGGCCTTATCAGCCATCTTAGAACTCACGGCTCCATACTTTCAACCCCACTGGAATGGTCATCATCATTCTTGATAGACAAACAACACACACAACACAAATGATTGTAACAGAATGACAGGGGATGCTCAGAAGGATGAGGACAGGCGTGCTTCCCACAGAGAGGCATGCTTCAAATAAAAACGTTGAATCTTTTCCCCAGGACATGCTGGTGTGGTGGGAAACGAGCAGGTGGACAGACTGGCTGGGTCTGTATTATTTGGTGGGTGAAATAAATAGTTACCGACCGAAATTCGAACCTGTCACCTCCAAATGACGACGTCTCCTCGCTGCAGGAACAAGTGTACTTCGACCTATGACCAACTAGGCAACCAACTTTTTAGAAGACACACTCAATGTGGCCAGGCCCATTAGGATAATGTGTATAATCTGACAGAAGTCAACATCATCAAGCTTGGAGAGAATGGTGTTGCCGAGAGTGACCAAAGGATCTGGCCGACACTCAAAACTTCGTGGAAAGGCCAGACAGATACATAATCAGACTGCTCCGTGCTCCGTCCTCATTTGCAGCAGCTAGCGAAGAGTCCCATTAGTATTGGGACTCCTCGCTAGCTATTGCAAATGAGGATGGAGCACGTATAGGAATGTCTCGAGTGCTCTGAAGTCAATTCTTGAATTAAGTCAAAAAAGTAGCTTAAAAGTCGACTTCATTGCACTGGGTTTTATACCATATGGCTCGGTCTCTTGCGGAAAACGTCGCACAAAGCACGAACTCCGTAGCTCTAGCGACGGCCCACAGAAGTCTCCGAAAAATTCCACTCGTGAACCGAAGGCCACGGCCCGGAATCGAACCCACAACCTTCGGAGCCCGAGACAAACGGCTTGACCACTTCGCCACGGATACTCCCAATTAACGGAATTAATTCCTGTTTACATAAGAGAAGCAATTGCTGCAGCATAACAATTGGGAATACAAACCTGTATTTATAGCTCTTGCGATAAGATGAGACATACTAAACAGTGTGCACACCTTACAATGGACTCCATAAAGCTGGGATATGTATGCTGTATGATTATGACCCTGCACAGGTTTGACATTTACTCTGGCATTCTGATCCACTCTCTTTATGGTATGTAAACTGTGTCCGTGTTTATGTCTCATCTTTTCGCAGGAGCTATAAATACCTAACTCAGTAACTGTTTGTCTTTCCTCTTGTTTTGTTTACAAAGTTGCGATTCACACGTGTGCATCACAGCCACCTGTTTATATTGCTTCTCCTTGCACCTTAAGAGATAGATCAAAATACGCCAGGCAGTACATTATGTAACATATTGTTCGTGTCCTCATTATTCCAAATCCACAACAAGAAAACATGTTTTGAAGAAAACGCAGGCAAAACACCGGTTACCCTTTGATCCCTTGAGTCATTAGCGGAAGTTGACATTGAGTAAGCAGCCTGAGTTACTGTTCCTTGAAACGGACAACCGATATCAGAGATCAACACGACCACATCCCGATCGTAGTTTTCTGTCCTTCTCGTCACTTTCTCGTAGTTATTTACTCCACCTAGTCATGTCTAAATATCACCAGTCTTCAAATCCATTTGAAAGTGACGAAGATGAAGGAGATTTTCTTGTGATTGGGAAAACAGCGGGTTCGAACGCAGGACAGAGACCACCGCAGTATTCCAGTAGCAGCACCGCCACAAATTATTCATCTTCTGCTAACAGATCGTCAAATGTTTCAGCACCCGCCTCTGCTAACAGATCGCCAAACGTTTCAGCATCTACCTCTGCCCACAGCTACCCCCAGAGACCACAACAGAATTACTCAGGTAGCCAATACTATGAAGACGAAAGTCCGTTTGATGACAAACGGCAGCAGTTGCTGATGAAGATTGCTAATTCGGAAAATACTCAGCTGGAAAGCACACACCGAGCTCTGGCCAGCATATATGAGTCAGAAGCCATGGGTGTTGCAACAGCGGAGGTGTGTATGATCTTTTACTCCAGGCATAAATTAATATAACTTCACCTAAGTCATATAATGAAGATTGTTTTAATGATTAAGTTTTAGATTAGTGTATTCCCATAGTTTGTAAACTTTCACTGACTTTTGCGATACCAGATTCAGAGAGTGATCGTTAAATATAATCATCCTGTATTTCAGCTCTTGGGATATTTATGATCATTCCATGTCAGAGTTGTCTGCACTGCCATTCTCTTTAATTCCATGATGTCTGCATGAGTGTAGATAAATGTATTCCCATAGTTTGTGAATTTTCACTGACTCTTGCGATTTCAGATTCCAAGAGAGATAATTAATCATCATTAAGTATTACAGCCCTTGGGATGTTAATGATTATTCCACATGGGAGTTGTCTGTATTTTACAAGTCCATGATATCTGCATTTATAGATATATGACTGCTTGTTTTTAACATGTTCTATTATGATGATCGATATCCCCGCATATTGGGTATTCTCATGTATATTCAGTTCTCTGATGCAGTGGCTGTCTCACAGTATTCCTACTCACTGTTTTACTGCTCTAACCTTTCTATGTTGTGCCCAATATTTTGCCTTCTAGTACTCTCTTTTAATCTGGTAGTCAATGGTGTGAATTTGCATCAGGTGAATGTGAAAAACTGACCTAAGCTCGCAGGTCGATCCAGATACCAGGAAATCTGTTAGGAAATAAAGGTGGCTGACATATTGACCACATCACTAGTGAAGCCGCAACATATTGAGCAGATCATCCGTGAAGCCACAACATATTGACCACATCATCCATGAAGCCACAACATATTGACCACATCATCTATGAAGCCACAGCATATTGACCACATCACCAGTGAAGCCACAACATATTGACCACATCGCCAGTGAAGCCACAACATATTGACCACATCACCAGTGAAGCCACAACATATTGACCACATCACCAGTGAAGCCACAACATATTAAACACATCACCATTGAAGTCACAACATATTGACCACATCACCAGTGAAGCCACAACATATTGATCACATCACCAGTGAAGCCACAACATATTGACCACATCACCAGTGAAGCCACAACATATTGACCACATCACTAGTGAAGCCACAACATATTGACCACATCACCAGTGAAGCCACAACATATTGACCACATCGCCAGTGAAGCCACAACATATTGACCACATCGCCAGTGAAGCCACAACATATTGACCACATCGCCAGTGAAGCCACAACATATTGACCACATCACCAGTGAAGCCACAACATATTGACCACATCGCCAATGAAGCCACAACATATTGACCACATCGCCAGTGAAGCCACAACATATTGACCACATCACCAGTGAAGCCACAACATATTGACCACATCATCCATGAAGCCACAACATATTGACCACATCACCAGTGAAGCCACAACATATTGACCACATCACCAATGAAGCCACAACGTATTGACCACATCACCCGCAAAGCCACAACATATTGACCACATCACCAGTGAAGCCACAACATATTGACCACATCACCAGTGAAGCCACAACGTATTGACCACATCACCCGCAAAGCCACAACATAGTACATGAGGTGTCCATTTCCCTATCTTGTCGGCTTTTTACCCTTCCAGTGCCAATTGCCTAGCACTCCTTTTATGAGATTGGATCTACCCTTCCAGTGCCAATTGTCTGGCACTCCTTTTATGAGATTGGATCTACCCTTCCAGTGCCAATTGGTCTATAAAAACTGGGTTTAGCACCATATACCCAATTTTCCCGAAGGTGTGTAAACAGGTTGCTTTAAACTTTTTTTGATGTTTCTTTGTATTTTAGGATGTGACCAAGGCATGGGAGCCTTCACTTATTTATTATTTTCAGAAGTCTTCTTTGGTCTTTGCAACTGTCAGAATGGGAGGAGCTGTATAAGACTATCCCATATTCCCAGCTACTTTGTCTGTGTTGCGTCTGCCAGGATGATAATGACTTCCTGGAGAGAGCCCATGAAATGCTAGACTTCCTCCGGAGAAAGGTGTACCTAGAGCACATTCTATCTAGTTTTTTATCGTGTATCACAGTCGTCAGTCAGGTCTTAGTCAGATATGACTGAGCTACCGTATAACAGTAGACGGTACTACCTGGTTTCTGTTAGCGCCGAACGTTGGGCGGCGCTTACCAAACCCGACACCCCACATTGTGCCAACGGCTTCGGGCGGAAGAGCGCAATTGGGAGGGTACAAGCCTTACCCTGGTGCGAGGAAATGCAAGCTAAAGACAAAATTGTCATGGCAGGGCAGACCAGGCCCTAAGCCTTGGTTGGCGACTGGTCTAGGATCGAAGCTCCGACAGGCGGACAGTTAGAGCATTGCTTTGCTGATCCGGCAGCTTCTGCAGCTTGTCTTGTTCCAGATGTAGGGGTGTTACCTTTCCTCTGGAGTGAACTAGGCAGGCCGAGAGAGGGATCATGCTGCATGGGCAACACATGATCTCTATATTTTAGCCCAGGCTTTGTGCTATGGAGAGGCAATAACTCCATCCCTGGTCTTAACTGGTCTCGGAATCAAAGCGAGAGGCAACTGTTACGGGTTATAAGTCCTTGTCAGTTGGCGTAGACATGGGGCGCCACGCGTTGCCTCTGACGGTGGGAGACACCTATAGGTGTCACTGATCAGCTACCGCCCGCCTCAAGCTGGGCAGCCCCCAGCCAATTGGGTGCTGATCCGCCACATGCCTGCCTGCTTCAATGGGTGCTTGGGGCTAGGACAAAATCTGAATCGCAGGCTGTAAAACCAATGCACCAGGTACAAACAAAAATAAAAATAGAAACCTCAAGCTACGGCTTGCAACCTGGAATGTGAGAACCATGTGTCCAGGATTTTCCACTGACTTGACCAATATTGACGATGTGAGAAAAACGGCTGTGATTGATGCCGAACTCAATCGTCTTAACATTGATATTGCTGGCCTGCAGGAGACTCGCCTCGCTGAGGAAGGGTCACTCAGGGAAAACAACTACACCTTTTTCTGGAAGGGTAGAGGGCAGGCAGAAAAAAGGCAACACGGTGTGGGCTTTGCAGTGAAGAATTCGCTACTGGGAATGATTGAAATTCCAGCAGGAGGAAATGAAAGACTCTTATCCCTGCGCTTGGCAACCTCTTGTGGGTTTGCCACCATTATTACTGCATATGCACCGACACTCGATTCCTCTGATGATGTGAAGGATTTGTTCTATGGGGAGTTAGACTCCGTGATCAAGGCAGTTCCAAAATCTGACTACATTTATATGCTCGGCGATTTCAATGCTCGTGTGGGCAAGGACTCGAGTTCATGGCCAGTGTCCCTTGGAAAATACAACATCGGCCGCATGAATGAAAATGGGCAAAGGCTGCTGGAGCATTGCACCAGTAATGACCTATGTATTACAAACTCTTTTTTTAAAACAAAAGAGATGCATAAGGTCACATGGAAACATCCAAGATCCGGCCATTGGCACCAGCTGGACTTCATCATCACACGGAGACAACATCTGAACCATATATCATTGACTTGTAGTTACCACAGTGCTGACTGTGATACAGATCATTCTTTGGTTGTTGCAAGAGTTAGACTGTGACCAAAGAGAATCTACACAGCTAAACACAAATCTAGCCCCAGGATTAATATTATTAACACTCATGATCCTGAAAAGTGCTTTCAGTTTCAACAGCAACTTGAAGACGCTTTCACTGATACACCAGAAAATTGTACAGTAAATGAAAAGTGGGGTCAAATTAAGGAAACTCTTTATAAAACTGCCGTAGGGGTTTACGGCACTGTGGATCATAAGAGGCAGGACTGGTTTGCGGCCAACAGCGAGACTCTGCAGCCCTTGATTGATAAGAAGAAGAAAGCTCTCTTAAGAAACAAGGAAAGACCAACGCGTAACACTCTGAGTGAGCTAAGGCAAGCTAGGAAGGATGTGCAAAAGGCTGCCAGGCAGTGTGCAAATGATTATTGGATCAAGTTATGTGAGTCCATTCAAATCGCAAGTGATAAGGGAGACATAAGAAGCATGTATGAAGGAATAAAGAAAGCCTGTGGTCCAGTGATCAAAAGAAGTGCACCATTGAAAACCTTGACTGGAGAAATCATCACTGATAAGAAACAGCAGATGGACAGATGGGTAGAGCACTATTTGGAGCTTTACTCAAGTGAGAACAAACTAGCGGATGATGCCCTTAACGCCATAGTGGCTCTACCAACTCTTGACCACCTGGACACACTTCCCACCATAACAGAAGTTAAGTGTGCTATAAATGAACTTGCATCTGGCAAGGCTCCAGGTAAGGATGGGATTCCAATAGAGGTTATCAGGAGTGGGCAAGACACACTCACTATACAGATCCACCAGCTAATAGAGCTATGCTGGCGTGAAGGACAAGTCCCACAGGATTTCAAAGATTCAAGCATCATAACACTGTACAAGAACAAGGGCGATCGGAGCGACTGCAACAACTATAGGGGTATCTCACTTCTGTGTATTGTTGGAAAAGTATTTGCCAGAATTGTTCTGCGCAGACTTCAAGTCCTAGGAGATCAAGTCTACCCCGAATCACAGTGTGGCTTTCGACAGAACCGGTCTACCACAGATATGATATTCTCATTGCGACAAATGCAAGAAAAATGCCGTGAACAGAATCAACCACTGTTTATTGCCTTCATCGACCTCAGAAAGGCATTTGATTTGGTCAGTCGTGAGGGTCTGTTCAAGGCACTAAAGAAGATTGGCTGCCCACCAACTCTTCTGTCCATTGTGGAATCGTTCCACAC
Source organism: Cepaea nemoralis (assembly GCA_014155875.1). Classification (NCBI taxonomy): domain Eukaryota; kingdom Metazoa; phylum Mollusca; class Gastropoda; order Stylommatophora; family Helicidae; genus Cepaea; species Cepaea nemoralis. Next base: position 115,524 of record JACEFZ010014176.1, on the reverse strand, counting down.
AGGCATGAAGGGTATAATCAAGTTTGATGGTGCAACTTCTGAAGAATTTGAAATCAAGAGTGGAGTTAAGCAAGGTTGTGTACTAGCTCCCACCCTCTTTGGAATATACTTTTCACTTCTACTGAAATATGCATTTCGTGATCAGGATGGTGGTATATACATTCACTCACGCTCAGATCGCGGCCTCTACAATGCTCAGAGATTGAAGGCTAAGACCAAAATTAGGAGGGTACTGATCAGAGAGTTGCTTTTTGCAGATGATGCTGCAGTTACGACCCACTCTGAGGAAGAATTGCAATGTCTACTATCTGCATTCTCCAATGCTTGTTCTGAATTTGGTTTAACAATTAGCAAAAAGAAGACACAGATTATGTCACAAGGTGCACATGGGGTACCATCAATCTTTATTGACGACGCCGAACTAGAGATAGTAGACCATTTTACATATCTAGGATCAGTGGTAAATAGCAAATTATCCCTAGATCAGGAAATCAACATCCGGATTGGTAAGACAGCAACAACAATGAACAGGTTAAGAAAAAGAGTCTGGGAGAACAGGAAGCTTACTGCCAAAACAAAAGTCCTTGTCTATCAAACCTGTGTCCTTAGTACTCTTCTCTATGGCAGTGAAACCTGGACAACTTACTCACACCAAGAGAACAATTTAAACAGCTTTCATATGCGGTGTCTGCGAAGAATTCTTGGTATTAAGTGGCAAGACAAAATCACAAATACTGAAGTATTGGAAAGATCAGGTTGTGTGACAGTTTATTCCATGCTCAGTCTTCGTAGACTTAGATGGATAGGACATCTTAGGAGGATGGATGATGGTAGAATACCAAAGGATATCTTTTTTGGTGAATTACAGATGGGTAAGAGATCTCAGGGTCGGCCTCTACTACGATACAAAGATGTGTGTAAGCGGGACATGATTGATACAGGCATTGATAATGCACATTGGGAGCAAGTCGCCGCTGAACGTGTTGCATGGAGGGCAAATATCAGAAATGGAATAAAGTCAAAGGAGAAAATTATTGCAGAAAAGTCACACACCAAGCGTTTGAGACGTAAGATGGTGCATGATGGTGGAAATGACCACGTGTTCACATGCACCCACTGTGAACGGACATTTACAGCGCAAATTGGCCTTATCAGTCACACTCGCTACCGCCATAGTTAAAAGTTATTATGCCTTTTTAGAGCACAAACTATCGTCTGTCAAGACGGCAAGGTGCCAATGAATGAATCACAGGTGTCATGACAAATATCTTTCATTAAAATAAATGTGACCTCATATTAATAACCCCAGTCTTACCCTCACATAACATCCACAAGCCCTGGCTATCAAGCATATCTTCCTTCAGCACTGGTTAGTTCTGGTATCAGACCCATCCATTAGTGAGATGTTCCCTACCTGCCCTATGGTCATCTTTGGCCACACAACAAAAATCTTAGAGACCAACTTGTTCACAGTCATCTCCCAACTGTTACCCTGTCAGTGGGCACATCTAAATGTCATAGCAAGGTCTGCTTGACCTACTCACACATTATTCAGACACAGGTGCTAGCATTTCCCTTAGGCACCTTTTCCTTCGAGGACTCGTTTACATGCACATCTCACAACCTAATATATGTTATTATTTACCAAAGATGTAACATGAAATATGTTGGACAAACTGGTAGACGCCTGGCTGACAGTTTTAGGAAGCACTTCAGGGACATTACACAACATTCTGACAAACTGGTCTCTAACCATTTTAGTTCACCTGATCACAGTGGAGTCAACGATGTATGTGTCACAGCATTAAGATCATGTTACTGTAGCACCTTAATTAGACTTAAAATAAAGAGTCGCTTCATCAACTCATCCATCCTAGCTGGAATGAATGTGGTTATAGATGCCACTGTTTAACTTTTCTGACTCCCTCTATATATCCATATCTGTTTCAACATTTTTGGCTTCACATGTTCTCATTTGGCACCTTCACTTGGGTACTCCTCCCTGGCTTTTCCGCGCACAAAGGATGCACATTAGCCTATCAATGTTCAAGTACTTATTGTTTTCATTTTCAGCTGTATATTTATGATCTAATTTTATTTTGTTTATATCTGTATTATCCCTGAAGAAGATCACTAAGATCGGAACATCGGATTTGCTGTGTTGTGGTTTGGCTTATTTTTACTTTATGTTATTTTGGTTTTATTAATATTGTTATTTCCCCCATTGCAATTTCTATTAACTGGGTTGGATTTGAGGTTTGCTGTACTGTAAGATATGTACATTGTGTCTGTGTTTGTTTTAACTTTATCTTTTTTTTTCCACAGGAGTCGTATACATCCAGCTGTTTTCATCTCATGTTGTCATATCCAGCTGTTTTCATCTCATGTTGTCATATCCAGCTGTTTTCATCTCATGTTGTCATATCCAGCTGCAGCTGTTATTTTTACTTATCTCTTATAGTACTTGGATATTGGTCTTTTTGGTCTATCATTAGGTTCTTAGTTTTCTATAAAGACACCACATCTCTGTGGCCTCCAGTTTCCTTCATAACATCTGATGGGAGATGCCTTGAAGAGATTAGAACAAGAATCACCATTCCGAAGGCAGCCTTTTGCAACATGAAAAACATACTGACCAATTTCTTCTTCTTTCGTTCGCTTGAAATATGTCTATAACTGCAATGTTGTCTCTTGTAAAGATGTCATTTGCAACAAGAAAAAGAGTGTTGAGGTGCTACATAGAACCTGTGCTTTTGTATGGATGTGAAGCATGGACAATGAACAGACAAGCTGAATGTGGTTTCAGAGGAAAATGCAAAGAATACCATGGACAGACAGGAAAATCAATGACCAAGTCCTACTAGAAACAAATGTAAACTGATTAGAGAAATTAGACGTAGACAGTCACAATTTTTGGGCACGTTATGAGAAGAAATAAATTGGAGAACTTGGTGACAACTGGCAAGATCCAGGGAAAGAGAACAAGGGGAGGCAGAGAAGTAAATACCTGGATGGCTTGGTCATGTATGGTCGAGACTGGAACACTGAGCTGATCCACGACTCTGGTGATCAAGTGAGATGGCAAAACATGACTGCCCATGCTTACCAGTATGGCACATGATGATGATGAAGCACTTTATTTGGTGCTGGAGGACTTGCATTGAACACAATGGTGACAACATTAAAAAATGAAACATTTGTTCTTTACTGTTTCAGAATATATTCACACCTTTCCTTCTCCCCCCCCCCCCCCCCCCCCCCCCCCACCCTTCCAACCACCAAAAAAAATTAAAGGTTTTCTTTTGAAGCCGCATCACACTTTTCATCTTCTTAAATGCAGCCTTTGCATAGTCTATTTTGCTTAGTCTATTTTGCTTTTAATCTCTATCACACATCTTCCATCTGATGTTATGGCTGTCCCAAACATTTGAAATTATTTACTTGGTTAAATAGTTTCTCTTCTATTGTTATTTCATAGTTTGGTGGTATCTTTTTTAGTAGATATAACGATTGTTTCTGTTTTCTTGATATTCAAGAAAAGTCCCTTGTTTGGACTCTCTGTTACCACGACATCCAACAGTAGTTGTAAAGCCAAGATAACCTCCTTCCTACATAATGTTCATTGGGTGTCTGTTTTCTCCAACATATTTATGGGCCAGATATGTGTTGTTGTTATTGGTTTCCGCAATTCATTATTGATGTTACTTGTTAGTTGGATATCCTTTTTAGTACGTGGCAGTCAACCCCAATGTTTTTGGCTGTTTATGATTTCTTGGCAAGTTTATGTTCAGTAGTTTGCCATTGCTTTCTGAACGACTGGCACTCATACCTTTGTATGGGAACCAACACAGGGCAGTCTGCTTCCAAGTGGCTGGCAGTTGTGTTTTAAATGCGGTGTGCAGGATTACAAATTGCATTCGTAACCCTACTTGATACAAGGTCAGTATATAACATCCTCTTCTTTATGGCAGGGAAGCCTGGTCAACTTACCCATACCAAGTGAAACATTTAAACATCTTTCATATGTAGTGTCTGCAAAAATACTTGGTATTAAGTGGCAAGAAATTCACAAACACTGAAGTATTGGAAAGATCAGGTTGTGTGACGGTTTGTTCCATGCTCAGTTTTCATAGACTTAGATGGATAGGACATGTTGGGAGGATGGACGATGGTAGAATACCAACGGACATCTGTTGTGGTGGATTATAAATGGGTAAAATATCTCAGGGTCGGCCTCTATTACGGTACAAGGATGTATGTAAGCGGGACATGATTGATACAGGCATTGTTATTGTACAGGTATTGAGCAAGTCACAGCTGATCACGTTGCATGGAGGGCAAAGATCAGAATAATGACAAAGGAGAGAAAGGTTGCAGATTGGTCAAAAACTAAGCATATGAGACATCAGATGCATGCATGATGGTGGAAATGACCATGTGTTCACATGCATCTATTGTGGGTGAACATTTACCATGCAAATTGGTCTGATTCGTCATATTCACCATGGGTTGTAGTTATTATGACTTTTTTAAAGCAGAATGTAACAAACTATCGCCTATCAAGACGGCAAGGTGCCAGTATATAACATCCTACAACTTGTTTTTCTGACTTTCATAGACAGGGATGAGTTACACTGCATGTTTATCACCTAAGGAGTATTGTCTTTGCTGTGATGATTCTGCTTGCTATCTCTGCATTGACTGGCACCTTGCCATCTTGACAGACGATAATTTGTAAAATGGAGTCATACCTGTCCATAGCACAAAGCCTAGTTTACTCCAGAGGAAAGGTAAACACCAGTACATCTGGAACAAGACAAGCTCCAGAAGCTGCCAGATCAGCAAAGCAGTGCTCTAACTATCCACCTTTCGGTGCTTCCATCCTAGACCAGTTGCCAACAAAGACTTAGGACCCGGTCTGCCCTGCCATGACATTTAGTCTTTAGGTTCATTTCCCCACCCTAGGGTAAAGCTTGTATTCCATTTGCGCCCCTCCACCGAAGCTGTTGGCACAATGTGGGATGTGGGGTTTGGTGAGTGTCGCCCAACATTCAGTGCTAACAGAAAACAGTGTGCAGCATCTACTCTAAGACCTGACTTTCATCTTGGCATGACTGTTTGGGTTTTTACTCGGTGTAGAATACGTCAGAGGTCATTGTGGCCGCAGGACTTAATGTGTTTGAGCTGAAACTTCTGGTACACGGGCGGCCTGGATGGGGTTGAGTCCACACACTGGTCAGTCAGTTGGGCTTCAATGTTGACTTCTCATTCAGACAGCAAAGGCAAACTCATCGTCATCATCTAGTGCACTGCCAGCTGGCATAGGCGTTCATGACTCTCCACAGATCTTAGTCTTTGGTGTTCTGGATCAACTCAGCAGCTGATATTCCTCGATCCATTCAACATCATTTCTCTTGGTTCGCCTCTGCTTCTCTTCCACTCCATCTTTCCAGTCATCAGGATGTTCTCCAATGCCTTTCTTCCCATCACATGACCAAGGAAAGCTGTTTGTCTCTTTGTTATTGTTGTATATAATTTTCTAGTTTCATTAGCCTTTTTTAAGCAATCGTTGTTAGTTACTCTGGCAGTCCTAGGAATTCGCAACATTCATCTCAGGAACCACATCTCTGTCTCCAACATTCACTGCCATACAGCAAAACATGTTTTATACAGCATTTGAGCACTCTCTTTCTCACATTCAATGATAGTGACTTATTGCATAATATACTTTTCGTTTTCTGAAATGTGGCTTATGCTTGACCTATTCTGTTCTTAATCTCTGTTGTGCATCTTCCACCTGATGTTGTAAATGCCCCTATAAAATGTGAACATAAAATTGCCTAGTATTCCAGCCTGGGGTTAAGGTTGATTGCAGCGTTCTGTGAAGGGCATGCAGCAGTGCACACAGAAAAAGTAAACACTCTCTCTATCTGTCTCTAGGAACTTCTTCGACAAGCAGACACCCTGAACAACATAGAAGGTAAAACAGACAGCATGCAGCAGAGCATGAAGGTGTCCCAGCGCCACCTCAACAACATCAAGAGTGTGTTTGGGGGCATCAAGAACTGGTGGTCCGGAGGTGACAAGAAGGTTGCCGAAACCAGCCAACCAGAAAATGCTAATTCTAGGTATGACTTTCAGAAACTGTATTTAAATTTCTTTCAGAAACTGTAATTTATGATAGTCTGTGGACAATGTGTTGGAAGCACCCGACACCTGCAGTGCAAACATGACCAACCCAGGCTGAAACCCAACCAGTCTGTTTGTAGAGTGCTAGATATGCCCTGGTTACATCCAAAGATTCCTCGCTGTAGATGTGAAGCTTCACTACCAGTCTTGCCACACCCCATTGGTTTCTGGGCATGGAATGGGGAAGGTATGATCTGCAACACAATGCCTGTGGAGAGGGTACTTTGGTACTGACTCTAACAGATACAAGCCCTTTTGAGGACTTAGAAGATCTGAATACTAGTGCTTCAGACTCCAGAGTGAAAGTTCAGTCTTCCAGGGGAATCACAACCAACCAACCAAACAACCATTATTTTGCCCTGGCTGTGCGGGGGAATTAACAGGCTGATAGACTGGCAGGGAATGCACCTCTTGGTGGTAGATTACCTATGGACATGGGAGAAATGGTTGAGTGCCTGTGGTAGAGAAGGCAGGGGGGACAGATTGAGAACCGGTATGTGGAAAGAATTGTGGGGGATCGGCAGGGTTCTGGAAGAATCTCAAAACTGAGAAAGAAGACAAGGAGAACTTTCAATCAGATGGCTGTGGGAACGATTAGTAGTATGACTCTTCGCTGGCTGTTGAATGAGGGGACGGAGTACGTAAGGGAATGTCCTGAGTGCAGTGATGTCGGTTATTAGCTCAACTCAACCCAACCAATCAACCATTAATAACACAGAAAACAGATGGTTGTTTAAGAACAGTTTTTTAAGGTTGTTTGTACCATCTGATATGGCACATGATGATTTTGAATGCGTCCTGCCACGATGCTAGCACATGTGATTCAGTTGCAGGGAGACTGTTATTATTTGTAACTTCCTGGATGTTATTTGATATTGACTTGTCACAGGGATAAGAGCACTCACTCTTAAACTTCCAATGTGCTGATGGTAGAGTAGACGGTTCAACCCCTACACCAGTATGCAGTTGGACTAAAACGTCAAATTCTTGTTCAGAAACTGCTGCAAGTAAAAATTGTCCAGAAAAAATCTGGGGTTCATTGCAGCATCTTGTAACATTTTTTTAAAAAGATGTTATTTGCTTCATAAGAGGGGGCTTCAAATGAAAACCTGAAATGTGTTTTTTTTAAATTGTAATTTCTTGTTGTTCACAGTTACGACTTCAAATGACAAACTTAAATTTTGTGTGTGTGTGTGAATATATTCTGAAAAAGTAAAGAACAAATATATCATTTTCCGATGTAGTTACCACTGTGTTCAGTGCAAATCCTCGAGCGCTGACAAAATGCTTGGATTCCTGTAAATAAACATTATCTAGGTCATGTGTGTAACCACTTATGCACTATCTGCTGTACATCTTCACAGAAGTGATGCCGTTTTAAAACTTCTGCTCCACTCATACACTTGTTGGACTGACAGGCATGCATCACCACACTGGACCTTCATTCATACGCTTGTTGGACTGACAGGCATGCATCACCATACTGGACCTTCATTTGCCGATGAATTTCTTATATGGGTTTCACCCCTTCACTGTTCACAAAGCGGATAACAATGCTGCTCATCTTTTGTGCATGTCAAAAGTGGTGCGGCCATATTTAAACTGTCCTTATGAGGTCACTGTGTTCATTTGCACTGTGATGCCATGTGCTTACTACACTTGACAGCCGTAACAACAAAATTGACAGGTTATAAGACAATGGCATGGTTGTTGTAATTTCTGTCACACTTTTAAGGTTTCCATTTGAAGCCCCCTCATATTTTTAGTTGTGATGAGCTGGCTCTGTGGCTTAGATTATTCCCCAACCTACTGAATCAGCAGTTCAAGGTCACCCTGTTTGGACGCAGACTGCTTTGCACAGATTTCCATGGTATGCAAAGTCAGCCATTCAGGAAGTAATGGCAAACTCATCATCATCAAGTGCCACGCAAGCTGGCGTAGAGTTTATGTCTCTCCACAGATCTCAGTCTTTCGTTTTCTAGATCAACTCTGCTGATGATATTCCTCCGTGCCACCATCTCAATCCATCCAGCATTATTTCTCTTGGCCGGCCTCTGCTTCTCTTCCCTTTGATTTTTCCAGTTGTCACGATGTTCTCCAATGCCTCTCTTCTCATTACATGACGAAAGAAAGCTGTTTGTATCTTTCTTATTGTTGCATATAATGTTTTAGTGTCATTAGCCTCTTCCAGGCAGTTGTTGTTAGTTACTTTGGCAGTCCAAGGAATTCGCAACACTCGTCTCAGGAACCACATTGCTTCCAAGTTCTTCCTAATTTGTTCATTTATATTCTAAGATTCACTGCCATACAGTAAAACTGGTTCTACTCTTACATTCAATGATAGTGACTTGTTGCATAAGATACTCTTAATTTTCTGAAATGCAGCTTTTGCTTGCCCAATTCTGCTCTTAAGCTCTGTTGTGTATCTTCCATCTGATGTTATGCATTCCACAAGATATTTAAAATGTGGCAAACTCTTGAACTAAAATTGCCAATAACAACCAATAAATGCTCTGGTTGACAAAGGACACACAACTAACTTTTTTAAAAACTAGATCTTATTAGCCAGTATCCCACAACTTTGTAAATGTGTCCTGGCAGGTTGCGATCCACCGTTGAGAAAACAGAGAAGTCAAGACCCGATGTTAGCGGTTTCTATGACAACGACAATGATAATGACCTGGATTCAAGGTTTATGGCCGGGGCCAGGAAGCCAGGTGGGGGACAGTACACTATGATAACGCCTCTGACCAGATCGGCAAGAGAAGAAGAGCTTGACAGTAACTTGGGTAAGGTTTGATCATTCTGTTAAGATATTTATTTAAATGAGCGAATTAATGAACTTCATTTTCAAAGGGTTACAAATTGGGTATGCAGGCTCATTTTGCATTCGGTCCTTCCATCTACTCATCTCTCGTATGTCAGTTATATGCTGTTTATTGTGCACGCTACTTACATTCATGTAGACAAAAATATATATATTACTGAGTTTTTAAACAATACATACTAAATGTTATAAGGCATATATACATACACACATCCACCCACTCATTGTATCTCACACACTCACACTCATTGACACATACACATACCCAATCACACACTTGCTGACACACTCATTCACACACTTACGCCCACTCATTCTCTCACTTGCTATTTGAGGGGTCTAGCAGTTGGGACACCAGTATCTTGAAGTTAGAGACGTGGGTTCTTAACCCTTGTGTGGCAGAGCTATTTTTTTTTTATCTATCAGGAGTTGGGGTTGTCCAACAGGTTAATCCATCCAGTTCCCAGAAGGTCACAACAGCTGACCACTGCTGAATATTAGTTAGTCGTGGTTCCAACCTCACTGCAATGGTCACTCCATTATATTCCATTTCTGTGCCAGTAAATATCACACAAAATACTCCTCACTGCCCCGTGTGAAATATGGAACAGACAGGAGTCCCGACAAATAAACAGCATGCACAAGCATACATGCATAAGGCCACTGCCAGAATGCCAACACAACAGTTTGCCACTAAAACTGCCAAATATAATACCATCCAGTGGCCTGCCTTGTATAGAGCTTTACCCCCACAACTGTCTTTAGAAATTCTGTCTGTCATAAGCCAGATGTCATATCTCTGTTGCTGTCTTGTGTCAGTTATTTATTGGATTCAAGATGTGTAAATTATCTATCACATCTTGAATCTATCCATGTTGTGGTCTTCCTCTTCTCTGCTTCCCTGGTATACCTCTGTCCATAATCCAATCCAATATTTACGAGAAAAAATAAATAAAAATTCAGCCTCGTTAAACCTGCTTCTGCAGCATCAGTTATAATTGAGGTCCTATTTTTGGTGAATTTTGATATCTTTTTTGTGTCGCTCGCTTTGAACTCAAATAGTAGTCCACTACACTACTTCTATTAGCACTGGACTAAATTTTGCGTGTAGATTAGCTTTCCCTCTTACCAGTTTCCCTCGCCATCAGGTGAAGCCACTCCAACTTCTGAGGTACTTGTAATTTACATCCCCAGGTTAAGGACAATAGGTCAACATTTTAGCCCAACTGTCTGGTGTAGGGGTTGAACCCCTTACCTCAGCATCAACACACCGGATGTTTAAGAATGTACATTCTTATCCATTCGACCATACTGACCACCACGTTTTGATATTCTCTCCTTTCTTTATTCTCTTTAGCGTTGGTCCTAAACAGGACTGTTATGTTTTCTTCTCTCTGCTCTTTGGGCTGCCCATAATAATCTTTTCCAAACATGTATGTCTCTCTGCGTACCCAAAATATTTCAATTTGCCTCAGTTGTATTTGTCTTAAGAACTAATTTTCTTCAGTACTTAGTTCTTGTTGACTAGGTCTGTTTGTTCTCTTTTCTGCTCAATGAATGTGTAGTACTTTTCTATGGTACTTTTATTTCATAGACATATATGTGTTTTTCTGCTCAATGAATTTTTAGAACTGTTCTTTTGCAAATTTATTCAAAGACACATATGTGCTTTTCTGCTGAGTGAATGTTTATTACTTTTCTGTGGCACATGTATTCAAAGACACATATGGGCTTTTCTGCTCAATGAATTTTTAGTAGTGTGTGTCAGGTCTTAGTCAGATATGACTGAGCTACCGTATAACAGTAGACGGTACTACCTGCTTTCTGTTAGCGCCAAACGTTGGGCGGCGCTTACCAAACCCGACACCCCACATTGTGCCAACGGCTTCGGGCGGAAGAGCGCAATTGGGAGGGTACAAGCCTTACCCTGGTGCGAGGAAATGCAACCTAAAGACAAAATGTCATGGCAGGGCAGACCAGGCCCTAAGCCTTGGTTGGCGGCTGGTCTAGGATCGAAGCTCCGACAGGCGGACAGTTAGAGCATTGCTTTGCTGATCCGGCAGCTTCTGCAGCTTGTCTTGTTCCAGATGTAGAGGTGTTACCTTTCCTCTGGAGTGAACTAGGCAGGCCGAGAGAGGGATCATGCTGCATGGGCAACACATGATCTCTATATTTTAGCCCGGGCTTTGTGCTATGGAGAGGTCAATAACTCCTGTGTCCTTAGTACTCTTCTTTATGGCAGTGAAACCTGGACAACTTACTCACACCAAGAGAAACATTTAAACAGCTTTCATATGTAGTGTCTGCGAAGAATTCTTGGTATTAAGTGGCAAGACAAAATCACAAATACTGAAGTATTCGAAAGATCAGGTTGTGTGACAGTTTATTCCATGCTCAGTCTTCATAGACTTAGATGGATAGGACATCTTAGGAGGATGGATGATGGTAGAATACCAAAGGACATCTTTTTTGGTGAATTACAGATGAGTAAGAGATTTCAGGGTTGGCCTCTACTAGATACAACGATGTGTGTAAGCGGGACATGATTGATACAGGCATTGATAATGCACACTGGGAGCAAGTCGCTGCTGAACGTGTTGTATGGAGGACAAACATCAGAAATGGAATAAAGACAAAGGAGAAAATTATTGCAGATAAGTCACACACCGAGCATGTGAGACGTAAGATGCTACATGATGGTGGAAATGACCACGTGTTCACATGTACCCACTGTGAATGAACATTTACAGCATGAATTGGCCTTATCAGTCACATTTGCAACCGCCATGGGTAAAAGTTATTATGCCTTTTTGAAGCACAAACTATCGTCTGTCAAGACGGCAAGGTGCCAAGGGGGAATTTTTAGTACTTTTCTTTTTCACATTTATTAAGACACATATGGGCTTTTCTACTAATTTGCTAAGTATCCACACTTTACATCCTTATGTTGCCACAGGAAATATGCATACTCATAGTTCTCTGACTCTTGCAATTTTATCTGTTCCTATTCAGAAATATATTACTAGTTTTAGTTGTTGCGGAGCGATGATTCTTCTACGTATTAGTAAACATAAAAACAGCACTCTACAACACTATGCTACTAATGCCAAACCAGGACAATGACAGAAAAAGAGAAAAGAAAAATTACAACAAGAGAAATGAGATTCCTGAGAAGAATACTCAACATATCAAGAAGAGAGAAAATCAGAAATGAAGAAATCAAGACTAAAGTGGGTTATAGCAGCGCTAGATTTCATTAGAAAACAGCAACTAAAATGATTCAGCCATATAACAAGGCTTCCAACTAACAGTATACCACAACAGGCAATGGGGTACAGACAAAATAGAATCAGAAGAAGAGGTCGACCATGTAAATGATGGACATAAGGAATACCAGAGTCCATGGGAATCTCAATATATGAAGCCCATAAATGGGCACTCTCCCACTGTTTATACTTCACCTCGACACAGCGGGTTCAAGTTAAGATGTTTGTTTGTTCTTCTTTTATTGTCTGTTATCACATTTCCATCGGACTTCCTGTCCCCAACATGGCGGATAGGCAATTGAACCATTAAGGCCTCTGGAGTGTTTACGCTTGTGGCTACAGTTTGCATTCGCATTTTCCTCATGTTGGACTGGTACTACACGTTTCCGTCGCTCTGCTACTGAGTGAGTGTATGGCGCGACACTGAGCTGTGAATTTCATGTGGAATGCTTTTACATCTGTCCACAATTGTTTATAGCATGAACAGCATGTTTGGAACGATGGCTGCCAGCTGTTGCTGAATGTTTTTTGGTTTTTGTTTGCGTTCAATTGCTTTGAACTCAAGCGTAGTCCATACACACTATTTATAGTAGTGATGAACTGAATTTTGCTTGTAGGTTAGCTTTCCCTATTAACAGTGTCCCTCGCCAACAGGTGAACCCACTCCGACTTCAGAGGTACTTGTAATTTACATCCCCACGTCAAGGACGACAGGTCAGCATTTTAGTCCAGCTGTCCAGTGTAAGGATTGAATCCCTAACCTCGGCATCAGCACAATGGATGTCTAAAAACATGCGTTCTTACCCATTTGACCATGCTGACCTGCTGTTGCTGAATTGACTGGTTTGCCTTTTCGATTCACGAGTGCATTTTTCAGGAGACTCCTGGGAGTCATCGCTGGAGCTACGGAGTTCGTGCTTTGTGCGGCACTTTTGATTGGGTCGCCCTGCAGAAAGAGGCCAAGCCATATGGGATAAAACCTAGGTCAATGAAGTCTTTTCGGTGACTGCCGATTCCATTGACAATGAACTGTATTTTTCATGGAGGACTTTTTGTGTTGGCATTCTGGCGGCTGTGTGGGCTGTTGACTTGCCGAGATTCCTGTCGTTTCCACTTTTCACATTGGGCAGTGGGGAGCATTTTGTGTGATATTCACTGGCACAGGAACGGAGCATAAAGGGGACGACCCGTTGCTGTGAAGTTGGAACCGCGACTAACTAACTAACATTTCCATTGCTCATCAGCAGTTAACCTGGATATAAGTAAAACTGCTCACTTTTGTGTAATTTATCTCCAGTGATAAACATCTCTGTTGACATATTTGTTTTATGGTTGTCATTATTTTATTCTACTTATTTGTTATTGTTGCTGTTTTGTTGTCATTGCATTTCACTTTGGTCAAGCACTAACTTAATTCGTTTTTTAAATTCCCATTTGAAATACTTCACTGTGAGCTTATTCCCATTTGTAATACTTCACTGTGAGCTTATTCCCATTTGTAATACGTTGTCCTCACCTTGTTCCCATTTGTAACACTTTGTTGTCAGCTTATTTTACTACATTGTACTACTTCATCATCATCTTATTCCCATTTGTAATATTTTGTTGTCAGTTTATAGTTTATTCCAATTGTAATACTTTATCATCAGCTTATTCCCATTTGTAATACTTCATCATCAACTTATTCCGATTTGTAATACTTTGTTGTCAACATATTCCCATTTGTAATATTTTGTTGTCATCTTATTCCCATTTGTAATACTTCATCACCTTATTCCTATTTGTAATACTTTGTTGTCAGCTTATTCCCATTGTACTACTTCATCATCATCTTATTCTCATTTGTAATATTTTGTTGTCAGTTTATAGTTTATTCCCATTGTAATACTTCATCATCAACTTATCAGAGTTCATGTATTTCTGTTCTTCCCCCCTGTCCATATTTTCCCCAACACTTCTGATGTTTTTAGTATTCAAGTTAAACAAATAAGGGACAAAATGCAAACCTGTCTGACTCCCTGTTCTTTATCAAACCAGTCTGTTGTATCATCACATATTCTCATGGCTGCTGTTTGTTCATTTTAGGTTGTTTTATGAAACACAAGTGTATTAGTTTTACAGTGGCAAATATACACAGCTTGTAAAGACAAGTATTGTCAGATTTCTTTTGTAAGCATGGAAGCACATCCATACATTGCCTGATAATGGATACACATGAACAATTGCCAGTCACACATAGATGGTTGGTACACATGAACAATTGCCAGTCACACATAGATGGTTGGTACACATGAACAGTTGCCAGTCACACATAGATGGTTGGTACATATGAACAATTGCTAGTCACACACAGATGGTTGGTACACATGAATAGATGGTTGGTACACACGAACAGTTGCTAGTTACACGTAGTTGATTGATTCACATGAACAATTGCTAGTTACACGTAGTTGATTGATTCACATGAACAATTGCCAGTCACACATAGATTGATTGATTCACATGAACAATTGCCAGTCACACATAGTTGATTGATTCACATGAACAATTGCCAGCCACACGTAGTTGATTGATTCACATGAATAATTGCCAGTCACACATAGTTGATTGATTCACATGAACAATTGCCAGTCACACATAGTTGATTGATTCACATGAACAATTGCCAGTCACACGTAATTGATTCACATCAAAGACATTGTACAATCACACAGAATGACACTATCCAGTATCACCCATCGGGCGCTGGAACATCAGCTATTCCTCCCCACATAACGTAATGACAAAGGTGGAAGATAATGATGATGATCCCATCTGTTTGGTAGAGTAAGGGTGTCCCTATCAAAGTAGAATTAAGGTACCTCTTTCTCTGTGCTAGCAGCTAGCACCCATGGAGAAGGGTTGATTCCCCCAACTATAAGTTGATACCATGTGAGTAGGTGGTGAATTGAGCTGAAGAGCACCGACAGTAGTTGCTGGTTATGGTTTGAAGTTTGCAGCTATAAGCAGAGGATCTCTTTACAGAGACAGTAGCTAAGCACACCGACCAGTTCTTTAGTCACTGCCAAGAAGGAAAGCAACGGAGATGGCACCTGATTGATTGACCACTAGAAGACCAAAGGCATTTCATTGAAAGTTGTTTGTCAAAAATTAGTCTTTTTATTGCGATATGATAGGCCAGATGTCCTTCGACATTTTAATAACTGAATGATCTGTCATTGCCCTAGGTTTGATGAGTGACGGAATGTCCAGGCTCAAGGGCCTAGCCATGGGCTTAGGAGATGAGATCGAGAGGCAGAATGAACAACTGGACAGAATCAATGTCAAGGTTGAAAGAACAGACGAACAGATCACCCACCAGAACACTCAGATGAAGCGAATTTTGAAAAAATAATCTCCACTTGTGATTTTTTGCTATTAAAATTACACTTTGTTCGGGAAATAACGAATGGAGCAACATGTTAAATGTTATTATGAAAATAACATTTTAAATGTTGTTCTGTATCATATTTATAATAAGAGGATAAAATATCTGTACGTAAATCTGTGGTTATGTTGACATATTTCATTGATTGTTGAGTGCCATAGAAGTATTTCATACAGACACTACGGTCAGTAGTAATGTCCATTGGCAGTTTTCATCATCACCATCATCATACAGTTAAATTCATACAAGAGACAACATTGCATTTGTAGACATATTTCAAGCGAACGAAAGAAGAACCACCATCATCACCATCACCATCACCATCATTGTGTAACAGGTTTGTCTTGTTTTACAGAATATTGCTCTCATCAAGGCCCACAGGATAGACTCTGTCTTCCACCTGTTCCCCTGCCTCATTTATTTTCATATTCAGAACATCTTTAACTGATTAAGTGCCATGGGATCCTGTATCTGCCGTGGACTTATATATTGTCAAGTTGTTGTCATTGTGTTATAATACAACATGTATGCTACCATTAACAACTTTTAAGTCATAGATGTGACACACCCCTACTTTCTATTTTCCCCATCATATTTGTTTGGTCTAAACCTGTTTGTTTTGCACAGAATCTATGAATGTCCTGAGTCTGCCATTGTTTGGCACAGAATCAGTTAATGTCCTGAGTCTGCCGATGTTCTGTTTGGCATAGAATCTATGATATCCTGAGTCTGCCATTGTTCTGACCAACCCCCGTCTTGTCTCCCAGGAACCATGCCTTCCATGGCTGTTCCTTCTGAACCACTGCTGTGTTTAATACGGCCAAAGTGTTTGCGTGTTCTGAGACGTGACACTGTTTATGAGTGTTTTCTTTGTTGAAGTTCAGATCTTATAGAAAGGTAGTGCTGTTTCTTTCTTAATCCACAGTATTCTTAGAATGTTACTGTTGCATTTAAGTATAAAAGCTACAATGTTCTTCTTTAGTGTTTGTGAGATTGTCCATCATTCACATCCGTATGTTGTGACTGTGATTGCCCATTAATGGTACAACATTCAAATTCCCAAATGAATACCTGTCCATCTCATGAGATAAAAACTTGTCTTGCATGCCAAGACACCATTTACAAAATCCATCATTGTCATTATAATTTGTCATTAACTTGCTGTAAGTTTTTGTGAGAAGAATGTTGGGATTATTATGAACACAGGAGAATGTTTATAGAATATAATGAACAGAGAGGAATGTTGATAGATTATCATGAACAGAGAAGTATGTTCATAGATTATCATGAACAGAGAAGAATGTTGTTAGAATGATATGAATACAGAAGAATGTTGATAGAATATCATGAACAGAAAAGAATGTTGATAGAATATTGTGAACAGAGAAGAATGTTGATAGAATATCATGAACAGAGAAGAATGTTGATAGATTGTCATGAACAGAGAAGAATGTTGATAGATTATCATGAACAGAGAAGAATGTTGATAGATTGTCATGAACAGAGAAGAATGTTGATAGATTATCATGAACAGAGAAGAATGTTGATAGATATCATGAATGGAGAAGAATGTTCATAGATTATCATGAACAGAGAAGAATGTTGTTAGAATGGTATGAACAGAGAAGAATGTTGATAGAATATCATGAACAGAAAAGAATGTTGATAGAATATTGTGAACAGAGAAGAATGTTGATAGAATATCATGAACAGAGAAGAATATTGATAGAATATAATGAACAGAGAAGAATGTTGATAGAATATCATGAACAGAGAAGAATGTTGATAGATTGTCATGAACAGAGAAGAATGTTGATAGATTATCATGATCAGAGAAGAATATCGAGAGTAATATTGAACATATTAGAGTGTCTTTGTCAAGCACCAGATATTTTATTCCATTATGTTTGCTTATGTTTCTTTCACATGGTTCCATAATATCATGCCTTATTGTAATTATTGTAGTGTTGTTTCCGTGGCTTGTGAATGTTTTGGTTTGTTTCTAGCTAAACTTGTTGAATCATCCTCAGTTTTGTGTGTAATTACAATTTTTATCAAGATGCCAGCTGGCATCATTGGCTTAGGAAACAGTGAGACACAGTTTCACAATTTTCCTACAGACTTGAGTCGAGGGTTCAAGATCAGCCCCGGATGATTTGGAAGCAGATCCCTTCATGTTGATTTCCACAGGGTGAGATGTCAGCCGTTCAGAAAGCTATGGCAAACTGTCATCTACTGCCTGCAGTACTGTGCGGTGTAGGACAGGGGGGTCTTGAGCCTGAGGATTTAAGGCCATTAGGCTAGTGCATTCGCCGCCAACTGTGCAGGTTAGGGTTTTCATTTCAATGGCAAACTACTGAACTGAAATTGCCTGGTAAACCACACACAGCCAGTAAATGCTGGGGTTGACTGAGGACATGCAGAAAACTGTTTAACTTTGTAAAGCTAACCTACACTTTGTGTCTTCCAGTTAATTCAAGATGTCAGTGACCAATGGGAGCTCTCGAAGGACTCCGTCAGACATGCTGCAAAAACAACTCTCCCAAAATTGAAAATGATAGGCTGTAGAAAATTGGTGACTGGAGACAGATGAAAATCATGCACAATGGAACAAACAATCGTAATCATAAAAAATATAAAGAGATCAAAGAAAATAGTAAATAATGTGGAAAAAAAAAAGGCAAAAGAAGATTTGGGAGAGGTCGCGGGACATTGAAAAATACAACACCCAAAATACCAAATTAATGCATACAAGAATGAATTTCCTCACTAACAAAAGAACATACACATCAGTGGGGGGGGGGGTTGGCGGTTACCCCAGACAAGCTGGTTCCCCCGCCTCCCCGTTTTTTATGTTTAAGGTGAAGATATGTGATGGGTTTTTATTTGATCATCCCGGCCCCCGACCAGACCAGGCGCACTACTGGGGGGAGGGCAGCAAATGCACCCGATCCTAGCCAAAGGATCTATAATCGCTAGGAAATTATTGAGCAAACACAGTAAGTAAATGTTCAAAACATATAATGGAGAACTGAAATTCAAGTATAAAATAATTTTAATGAAAGATTTTTCTATATTATTTTAATTATTAGTAATTATTTAAATTTAGTGAGATCCTTGCGCATGATGCTTGCTGCAAAGAGATTTTACGTCAGGTTCCAATTTAGTTAACTTCAGTCACAAGTCTGCCCGTTTTGTTATATCCAGCCGATTTCTTCCATTTTCAAATTGCCCCCCTTAACAATCGAATTGCCTCCCTGTGGGGCGTGGGCCCCATGTTGGGAAACACTGCTCTAAGTCGTAGCGAGGAGTCTGTCCATGAGGGTGATGTGGTGGTAGTAGGAAATATGAAATAGTTAAGTAGGTCAGGAACCTATGACAAATCTAGTAGACGGTAGGGAATTGACCCTAGAAAAAAATTGCTCATGGGGGAAATTGGAGGAAATGTGAATTACAGGCGCTGGAACTTCAATAACCTCTGCTCTTGACACCTAATGGCATAACAGGAAGACAACAACAACAGTAATAACAACAACAAGGATGATAACAATAAACTATGGATAACAACAATACAAACAATGTTAACCACAGCAATAACAACAACAACAACGATCATAACAATAATGACAACAACAAGAATAACAGTCATAACAACAATGAAAATAACCATAACAACAACAATGACAACAGCAATTACAACAATAATAACAATAAAAGTCAATAACTATAAAAACTGCCAATAATGACAACAACAATAATAACAATAACAATCATAACAACTGACAATGACCATAACAACAATAATGACAACAGTAATAACAATAACAACAACAATGAATGACAACCAGTTTTAAAAATGGAAGTTTAGATTGTCCTAAACTATTTGAAATCCAAGAAGAACCTGGGTCCAGACAACAACAACAACTGAAATATCAATGCCTTAGAAGAATTTGGAATAGACCAGGTCACCAGACTGCTGAACACAATATATGATACTGAACATATGTCTTCTGAATTGTGTAAATCAATACGTATTGTGGGTTATGAATGCAATTCGTAATCCCGCATACCACGTTAGAACAGCTCAATGCTGTGGGCGATTTGGAAACAGACCAACCTGTGTTGGTGTAATGATTACGATATTACACTGACAGTTGCACGATTGGTGAAATGATTAAGACATTACACTGACAACTGCATGATTGGTGAAATGATTAAGAAACTACACTGATGATTGGAGAAATAATTCAGACATTACGCTGACAATTGCATGACAAGGGTCGGATGTCAGCTCTGGATGTTTGCTATGGGAGGGACAGACTGGCCACCTATTTATTCGGGCACCACGGCCTAAAAGTGTGATTGCCCCAATACTTCACATAGCCTCAGCTGGTTTGTTTCCAGACTTGTTTTTAGCACTCTTCCACCCATTCCTGGTTTGTTTGCCCTGGTGGTAATGTCATAACATAGGACTTTCATACCCAGATATTATACTTTTGTGTTTTGCAGAATGCCCACATATTTTTTTTATCACCATCATCTTTAACATTCCCCTATGAAATATGGGGAGGGGAGAAGAACTTCATCTCAATCTGTATTTGTGAATATCTTGTGGAGTCTATTTGCTTTGTGTGCCATTGCAAGTTAGGGGATGTGGTTTAGCTTCAAGCATTAATAACAACATTTATTACTGCACTTGATTGGTTGAGTGATTCACTTCTGATTGGTTGATGAATTGATTGACTGGTTGGCTAATTCACTTCTGATTGGTTGATGAATGGATGAACTGTTTAACTTGCTGATTGGATTAATGTATTGATATCAGATTCATACATGCCATCAATATTATGCTGTGGATAGGTGTACTCACGTTGGTAATTTAGCCAGGATGGCTGACTATTAGGTCTGCCCTTTATAATTTCTGACAGCCAAGGTTGGACTGCCAAGAATAGACACCTGCCATCAACAACATCAACCATGCACACATGGGATGCCATATTTCTTTTTTAACCCTACGAGCCGGTATACTGGCTTCCACATGTTTCCTATTTACATCTCACTGTTAATTGGCAACAGCCGACCAGTAAGCATCCAGCTTTCATCTAGACATGGCTAACATGTCTAGATGTAAGCTGGATGCTTATTGGACTGATAAAAATGATCAGTCATGATATTTTCTGCTCAGAAACTGAGTCTTGTATCCACTAAGGTGATGGAGGAGTGATGTATGCACATTTGTGGGGTCTCTCTTCAATACTGTATTCATATTATAGTAGCTTACAGTTGTTAGACTACCTGCCTGCCCAGACATTGGTTTATGTTCAATCCCCAGCAGTGGAGGATTCATGTTCCAACCCATATGGCTCTGGGGATGAAAATTAATTTGACAGCCAGAATGAGCAATCAGGACGTTTTAAGGGAAGCTGAGTCGCAAAGACAACTTATCGCAAACAGAAAGAAGCATTCATTATTATTAACCACGTTATGAGAAGACAAAAACTGGAACATGTTGTGACAACCCGGAAAGATTTACGGAAATAGAGATAGAGGAAGACTGCGTGAGAAGATTCTTCACAGTCTTGTGTCATGGCACAGAAGGGGGTCAACACACGCATTGATCCATGACGTCAGAGATCGTAATTTGTGGAGTGGCATGATTGCCCATGTCAGCCGGCAAGGCTGTGGATGATGGCTCCGGGGTCAACCCAGCCTTATTCAAATGAGTGTCAGATAGTTCTCAATGTGTTGGAAGATGTCTGGGACAGAAAGGCAATGAGGACAGAAACTGACCACCCCACCTCATATATCATGACCTATACACTCCAATGGCAGTATTTTCTATGGGATTACCTTCTATTCATGCTGTAACTGTAATTTAATACAAATTATAAGACTACAAAAAGTTTGGGATCTGTCCAGTCTGCCTTTAAGCCAAGAACGAATGGTTTGGTATGAAATGTATACACCAATTTCTATCACAAAAATTATGTATACAATTGTCTGCTTCATTATAATCAATAATGATGATATCCAGTGTTTTATTGTTCATGTGTATTTTTACTATAATTTTCAGTTGTTATTCAATTTGTTTGTCCTTTGACATTTTTCATTGTGTCAGAGAAATACAAGACAGATTTTTACTTGCCTTTTATCTGTACTGCCTGTTTTTTTGGCACTTTACATTTGAAGTTTGGTTGCTTTTGTTGGTAAGAAATGATTTATTGTGTATTTCAGACACATTACTGTAAAGATGTTCATTTTAAACAGATATATTTGTTACTGGTTGTATTTGATTGTAAATTTCAACTATCGCCTCACTACCTGCTTATGTGCCTCTGTCCAAACATAAAGTTGCAGATGAGGACGGAGCACATATGGGAATGTAGGGAGTGCTGTGATGTCGATTCTTGACTCAACTCAACCCAACTCAACTCAGTTCAGTTATGATAAATGAAATGAGCAAGTTATCTCTCTAAAAACAAATTATGATCAACTAACAGAGCTGATTTCTTTCTAACAATTACAATCAATTATGATTCTTCTTTAAAACAACTTAGCACCTATTTTGAACATGCTTCTGTGAAAACAGTGAATCAAATTGAATGTTTCTTTTAAAAAAATGTATCAATTCCAAATTTGTATCCTTCAAACATTATGATTATATATATTTTTCAAAACTTTTAACATTAATTAATTGGCTTCTTTAAAATAAAAACAAAATATCTAATGAGATTATGTAATTTTTTAACAAAATCAATGAGTTATGAATATATGTTGTTTTTTCATAAATTGATATCTATCTTTGCAAAAATGTATCAATTATGAATATGTTTCTTTTCAAAATATTTATGACCAACAACATCAACATATGCTCATCGACAATAAGCAGGTGTCTTTAAAAACAATTTCTTTAAAAGTTATGCATTTATTTATATTGTGAAAATTTACTTTCAAAATCTGATACCTGAAAATATCAAATTTATTTATTTCTTTCCACAAATTAAAAATCAAGTATAGGTGAGTTACTGTCCTCATATTTATGGCAAATTAAAAATTGTTTCTTTCCAAATAGGTATGCTTGGTGCAAATATAATGTTCAAGCTAGTTGCAGTGTGTCGCTATCAACCCCAACATGTTTTGGCTGTTTGCAATTTACTAGGCAATGTTTATGTTCAGTAGTTTGCCATTGCTTTCTGAATTATCAGTGTTCTAGCATTTATATCAAAACAAGGCAGTCTCCTTCCACATCCACTGCAGCTGGTTTTGAACTTGACACTTGGTATGTTGGGGAACTGTGGATCATGGTCACTGCCTTGAGCCATATCGTCATCAAAATGTATAGTGGTCACTGCCTTTAGCCATGATATCAAAATTAATAGTATCTTGTGTTAACTGTCATTGAATGTTAGAAAGAGAGTGATGAAATGTTATATAAAACCTGTTTTGCTGTATGACAGTGAATCATGAAACGTAAATGAACAAATTAGAAAGAACTTGAAAGCAATGTAGATGTGTTCCTGAGACGAATGTTGCACATTTCTTGGACTGCTAGATTAACTAATAATGATCACCTGGAATAGGCTAATGAAAGTGGGACACTATATACAACTATAAGAAAAAGCATTCTTTGTCCACGTCATGAGAAGAGAGGCATTGAAAATCATCATGATGACTGGGGCGATGAGTGGGAGCGGAGGCAGATGAAAAGAAATGATGCTGGATGGACTGAGATGGTGGCATATCAGCAGAGTTGATCTAGAACACCATGGGTCAAGATCCCCAGATCTAGTTAGTTGCACATCGAACCATTCAGTCCCTCGTCAGTAAATCCCACAGCGTATAGTAACTGACGACACCAGTTCTGTGCTGGTTTATTAATCTTCTTTGGTTTCCTGTGAAGTGTTCTTGTTTGGCCACACCCCTTTTAATTTGCTGTTCTCGCAGTCTGACCATGGTTGTAGATTCAGTCATCACTTGGTTCTCACAGAAGTCTTACTTCTCGTAAAGCACTCAGAATGTCAGCCTGGTCCATGGCTCGTTCGCCTTCCACAGTAGCCTTACCTCCAAGCTTGTCAGCCCGCTCATTGCCTCGTACACCCGCATGCCCTGGCACGAAGATGAAACTAATCTTTGCCAGCCGAGACCACTCCAGAGACATCAGCCACTCTCTTCAGATCCACCCCACTATGTTCTTGAGCATGCTCATTGAGTCACTAAGGAAACATGCCCTAGTGAATGTCTGTGTCTCGAGCCATGTTATTGCTTTACTTACTGCCATGATTTCCATAGTCAGGCTACTTATGGTCAAAGCAAAAGCACCAGAATATTCCTTCACAATTCTCCCTCCGGCCTGAGCCGTAAAAGCCCATGAACTTCATACTCATCGAACAACCGACCCATCTGTGTAAATGACAGCATCACCTGCAAAGAATTCTCGAAGATCAAAGCCTGTACTTCTGCCTCCAAAGCAGCCTTTTCTGCATTTTCTGTCTAGTTGGATGCAAACTGAAAAGGACATATAGAAATCTGTTGGCATTCGTACCCCGTCCTCGCTAGGTTCTAAGTCCTCAAGTGAACACACCTGTTGAAGAATGTCTTCGGCTTGACCCATCCATGACTTTCTTCTTTTTAACCTGCTGCCCTTTACCTTCTTAATTTCATTGTGCAGTGGATGTTGTGTGTTTGCGTTGACTCTGAGGTAGGCATGTGCTCTGCAAATTTGTATTCTGTCCCCAATGGTTGGAAAATCAAGAAGGTAGCGCATCGCCCTGCATGCTGTATCTCTTGTACATCAAAGAATAATATGCAAAGCTTCGTTCTGTTTCCTTTCCATCTGCTTACAGCTGATAGGATCGCCATTGCATACTCCAAAACAGAAAGGACCAGACCCTCATAAAGGAGACATTGAAAATGTTGGCCTCTCTTGTCTGTCTGGTTGCTCTGCTCTAGATAGCGTTCAAAAAGGGCTTTGCCCTTATTCTCATCAGACCTCTGCAAGATAAGGTCAGCACTTTGGAAGTCAGGAACACTCTTTTTCTTGACTACCCCATTCGTACTTTTATGTAGTCACCAGAACAATTTCAGCTACTTGTCTGTGCTTATTCTTTGACACAACTCTTCCCACTTTTCACCAGGTTTTTGAAATAGCTAACTTATGTTTGCATCTCTCTTTCCAAGTGCACAATAAGGCTAGGATGGCCAACTCTGTTCTTCTTAGGGTTTTGCCATTTCCTTACAGCACCACGCTTATCCATATCCAGGCCTTTTCCACCCAATTCCACTAGGCTGGCTGCTCCCAGTTTTTTTCCCTGCCATGATGATTCCTGCGCTTGTTGCGCCTTATTTTACTCACCACATCTTGCCCTGAACTGTCACGTCTTGACTGTTGACTTGTGCTGCCTGGTTCTGCCGTTCTCCACCAACATGCTGCAAGGATGGTGTCGCTACCACAGTGCCTTAGGACACCCCATCTACATACTGTAGTGAGTGAAGGAGAAACCAGCGCCAGGTCAATAACACTGGCCTCATCACCTGGACGACTTGCTGTCCTGGTGACGCAGCCACTGTTGATACACACAAGGTCACTGGTTTCAAGTGCCACTCGCCTCCCCCTGTGTGTTGGAAGAAATGTTACCCCATGATTTGCCTTTAGCATTGAAATCACTGCAGAAAATGACATTCCTCTCCTGGCATAATATGTCACTTAGACACTGCCATCTCTGGGAATCCACACTCGTGTTACAGGCATAAACATTCACCAACACAAATGGGAGACTGGATTGATCCCAGATCTGTGGAGAGACAAACATCTATGCCTGTTGGCAGGGCACATGAGGATGATTCAGTATACAGTGACTTGTACGTTTGTCTGCCTGCCAAGCTGCCCGAGGGCCATGTGTTCAGATCCCCTACAAGTTGGGGACATCTCACTGAACCCAGTCTAACAATGGGAACCAGGAAGTTTTCTGGGAAGTAGATGTTGCCAGCTTGTACTGCCCACATCCCCCATTGCTGGCTGGTTGGTTTACAAATATGGGTCTAACACCAAATACCCAGGACATCATAACATAAAAAGAGGTCCTTGACTTTAACCTGAATATACAAGATGCTGCAACACACGGCTGCCAATCCTGGACAATTAGTAAACAGGTGAAAAAATCCCTGGGAGCCTGGAAGATGTGGTTTCTTTTTTTGTTGTTGCTTGTGCTCGCTCGCTTTGAACTCAAGCGTAGTCCATACACTATTTATAATAGTGATGGACTGAATTTTGCGTGTGGATTAGCTTTCCCTATTAACAGTGTCCATCGCCATCAGGCAAACCCACTCAGACTTCAGAGGTACTTGTAATTTATGTCCCCAAGTTAAGGACGACAGGTCAACATTTTAGTCCAGCTGCCCAGTAGGGGTTGAACTGCTTACCTCGGCATCAGCACACTGGATGTTTAAGAATACACGTTCTTATCCATTCGGCCATGCGGACTTGCAGATGTGGTTTTATAGAAGAACGCTGAAAATTAATTGGATAGCCACAATGAGCAATTAGGGCATTTTGAGGGAAAGAGAGATAGAGGAAGACAGTGGGAGAAGACTCTTGGCAGTTTTGTGTCATGGCACAGAAGGGCGTCAACACACAAACTGATCCATGTCGTCTGAGGTTGCATTAAGAGGAAGTAAGGAAATTGATAGTATTGAAGAACCGCAACACATACCCAGTTTGGGTGGAAAAGAGAGCTAATCAGTCTTCGAGAATCCATGTACAGTCAACAGGTCTTAAAACGCTTAGCTTGGTAATAGTGAGATTTATGCTTAATAGCCATCATAAAATTAAAGAAAAGGAGTTTCACAATTTTGTATTTGAGCTCAAATATACCAAAGCATTAGCAATTGGGCAGTTCAAGCCAGTTTTGTGCAAACAAAAAGATTTCATTTTGAATTTGCGATTACCACAAGAATAACTGCTGCTGCACATTCAAACACTATAAGTGACTGTGTTTGAAGTATTTTAGCCAAAGTATAATTGCTTTATCCACTTCATATGATATGTTACATGTAACTCTGCAATATGCTCCTGAGGAGGTGCAGGGAAATATATAAGTCAATAAATCGTGCAACATATTGTTTGTGGCTTCTGTGAGGTAAATTTTTGTGAGAGTTCATTCTGTCAGTTGAAGTTTTGTGACAGTTCAATTACTGTATGAGTCGAATGTATATGACAGTTCAGTCACTGTATCAATTTAATTTCTGTGACAGTACAGTCTTTGTATCAACTGAATTTCTGTGACAGTTCAATCTCTGTGTAAGTTGAATTTCTGTGACAGTTCAGTCTCTGTATGAGTTGAATTTCTGTGACAGATCAATGTCTGTATCAGATGAATTTCTGTGACAGATCAATGTCTGTGACAGATGAATTTCTGTATCAGATGAATTTCTGTGACAGTTCAATGTCTGTATCAGCTGTATTTCTGTGACAGCTCAACCTCTATAACCCACACTGCGCACATATCAACCTCCAATGGCATCGACACAATGGCATGAAAATGAGGCCCTTTACCCATAGCCTGTACACAGCAGATCTTAAAAAGTCGCTTAAATGTTGACTTCATTGCACATGGTTTTTATCCCATATGGCTCAATCTCTTTCTGTAGCGTGGAAAGCATCACACAAAGCACAAACTCTGTAGCTCTAGTGACGACCCTCAGGAATCTCCTGAAGTAATGCACTCATGAACCTAAGGACATGGCACGGAATCAAACCCACAACCTTCTGAGCCCAAGTCTAACGGCTTGACCACTTTGCCATGGAGACTCCCTAACAGCAGATGTAACCGTTAGTAACTAAAGGACCCTTTTCATGCCTTCAGTTATACTGGGTACATGGTGCTAGCCCCATATTGTTAGACCCTGCGACACTCAGCAACCACCTGGACATGCCAGGAAACTCAGCACTCAACAAGCACCTGGACATGCCAGGAAACTCAGCACTCAACAAGCACCTGGACATGCCAGGAAACTCAGCACTCAACAAGCACCTGGACATGCCAGGAAACTCAGCACTCAACAAGCACCTGGACATGCCAGGAAACTCATTGCTACCATGTTAGGCTGGGTCAACCTAGCAGCCCAGGTGGATGGAAACAAAACCCCCACCTTGAAGGGGATTCGAACAAATTTCAAGGTAAGGGGTTCAACCCCTACATGGACAGTTGGACTAAAATGTTGACCTATCATACCTTTACTTGGGGACATAAATTACGAAGTACCTCTGAAGTCAGAGTGAGTTCACCTGACACTGTTAATAGGTAAAGCTAATCCACATGCAAAATTCAGTCAAGAACTACTAGAAGTAGTGTGTATGGACTATGCTTGAGTTCAAAGTGAGCACGCGTCCCCCAAAATAAATAACCACCACGCTGCCAAACAAGCATACTAGTGACGACAGCTCCCTAAACAGAAGTAGTTTGCAACAAAACCAATGGACTAATCATATTCAAGTGGAAAAAATTGTATATAATTTGGCAACAGCATACAACAGTGAACAGGCTCAAGAGACACAAGACACATGCAAGTGTATATACTGAACTTGCTAAATAAGAAACTGACATACATAATTATATGATGATCTGGCTATGCAGTTTAAAAACAAACAAGAGAGAAGATTAAATAACTAGAAAATAAAACAAAATCTTATTACTACTTTGTATCAACAGTGAACATTTGAATTGTACAGTGCAAGCAATAAATATGCATTTCTGAGTGACACAACAAGAGGACACAAAGGACAGAATACAAAAAGGAACGGGTGGTTGGTTGTGAAGCTTCTGGAAGACTGAGCTGCAACTCTGAAGTCTGAAGTTCAGGTTGTCCTGACTCAGTACCAAAGTACCACCTACGTGGGGACAGTACCGCAGTTTTCTTTCCCCACCTTCACCTCCATGGTTGCTGAAGGGCTGGCATTTACTGTAGTCAAGCTGCTGTAAAGACACTTCTCCTGAATCAGTACCAGTCTCACCTACATGGGGGAAGTACTGCAGAGTTTTCCTTCCCCCCTCCATGGTTGTCCAAGGGTTGGCATCTACTATAGTCAGACTGGTGTAGACACTTCTCCCGACTCAGTACTAAAGTCCCACCTACATGGGGACAGTACCGCAGTTTTCCTTCCCCCTCCATGGCTGACTACCTGACAAGGGCTTCCATCTACTGTAGTCAGACTGGTGTAGACACTTCTCCCGACTCAGTACTAAAATCCCACCTACATGGGGACAGTACCACAGTTCTCCTCCTCCCAGGTTGTCCAAGGGCTGGCATCTACTGTAGTCAGGCTGGTGTAGACACTTATCCTGACTCAGTACTAAAGTTCCCCCCCCCCCCCCCCCCCACCCAGGTTGTCCAAGGGCTGGCATCTACTGTAGTCAGGCTGGTGTAGAGATACTTCTCCTGACTCAGTACTAAAGTACTGTCTGCTTGGGGACAGTACCACAGAGATTTCCTCCTCCTGTACATCTTCAAAAAACAGCAGGGTGTGCAAGGTGGGTACTGGAACTTCACATCCTCAGAGAGGTATAGCAGCAAATAACCATGTCAATATTCAACACACCAATACAGACAGGCAGGGATCAGGCTCTAGTGAGTATTGTTCCCCCAAGGCTTGTTGGTATTTCGTTGTCAACAGACTTGAAACATGTCCAGTGGGAGCACATCCTGACGAAAAACTGATTGTGACAATGATTTGTAACAGAGATATATATATAAAGACAAGAAAATGCCATTTAATACAGAACAGGTAAAACATGGAAACGTCCTGCGATTTCAGTGTAAAATAGAGCAGCTGTGTGGAATGTGCAACAGGCAGTTGCAATGGAGCTGATACAGCATTGTGACAATCACAACTTTGGTAAGAGAAATCTTTCACTCACACAGCTAGTCTATCAGGTAATTAAAATATTAATCTACCAAGCATTCTCAATATCATTGTATATATATATATATATATATATATATATCCATCCACCCATCCTTCCATCCATCATGTGCTATGCCGGTAAGCGTGGGCGGTCATGTTTCGCCATCTCACTCAATCACCAGAGTCGTGGATCAGCTCAGTGTTTCTGTCTTGACCATGCCATGTGGCTAAGCTATTCAGGTATATCATATATGATAAATATTTAC
Source organism: Cepaea nemoralis (assembly GCA_014155875.1). NCBI lineage: Eukaryota > Metazoa > Mollusca > Gastropoda > Stylommatophora > Helicidae > Cepaea > Cepaea nemoralis. Next base: position 85,649 of record JACEFZ010014176.1, on the reverse strand, counting down.
CAAACGATCAATGTGTATATATATATATATATATATATATATATATATATATATATATATATATATATATATATGAGGGAAAGTAATTAAGTAACAGGAATGTTATTATACAATCCATGGAAGAGTATGGGCAATGGAAAATCTTATTTCAGGATACAAACTGGATTTTAAGCAATACCCCAAGTAGAAGTCATGAGGGTCGGGCAGTTTGCGCATGCGCAATAGCAATTAAACATGGCTGCACCATTATCGACTTGCGCAGTGGAAGAACAATGAGGTGTTGGTTGTTTTGCAGTCAGAAGATGTGAAACCTTGTGAAATGTACAAAAGATTGATGGTTCAGTACGGAGACTGTTGTTAGTATGAGCCAGGAAAGCATCTGTGGGTGGGTATGAAGAAATCTTTTAATGGAAAACAAAGTGTCATGGATAAACGCATAGCTGCGAAAGTCATGATGACCATCTGTTGGGATGTCAAGGGCCTACATTGGTGCATTTACAGGAAAGCAGAGAAACTTTGACTGGTTCTCAATACAGTGACATGCTGGTGAACAAATTGAAGCTCATGATATGATCATGAAGAGTTTAGAACAGGAATCACCATGGTGAAGGTAGCCTTTTGCAAGATGAAAAACATACTGACCAATAAAAAGATGTCAACTGCAACAAGAAAAAGAGTGTTGAGGTGCTACATAGAACCTGTACGTTTGCATGGATGTGAAGCATGGACAATGAACAGACAAGCTGAAGAACATCTGATGGCTGTGGAAATGTGGTTTTTGAGGAAAATGCAAAGAATACCATGGACAGACAGAAAAACCAATGACCAAGTCCTACAAGAAACAAATGAAAACCGTAAACTGATAAGAGAAATTAGACGTAGAGAGTCAACATTTTTTGGACACATTGTGAAAAGAAATAAATTGGAGAACTTGATGACAACTAGCAAGATCGAGGGGAAGAGAACAAGGGGAAGGCAGAGAAGTAAATACCTGGATGGTTTGGCCACATGGCATGGTCGAGACAGGAACACTGAACTGATCCACGACTCTGGTGATCCACCCACGCTTATCAGCATGGCACATGATGATGATGATGATGATATGATCAAAATAACGGTGAATCCTCTCAAAAGGAGTATTGTTGCTGCTTGACAATGTCCCTTGAAAGAACTGTTTTTGGGTCAGAGGTTTGAAGGTTACAGCGTGGTAACGGAGGCGATGCAAAATTGATTTAAGACCACACACAAAAACTAGTTCTTAGAACATCAACAAGTTAGTGGACAGGTGGCCTTAGTGTTGCCAGAGAGGGGGGGGGGGGGAGAATTATGTTTAGAAATAACGCACACAATATTTCTAGCTAGCACTATTGTAAAAAAAAGTTACTCATAAAATTCCTGTTACTTAATGACTTACCCTGGCATGAATTTACCAGGCAATGAATATGTATATGTGAATTTACCAAACAATCAAAATATATGAATTTATCAAGCAACAAATTTTTTTTTTTTTTGTGCATATCCTTTACAGGACATCGCTGTCAACACCAGCATCTTTCAGCTGTCTGTTGATTTCTTGGCAAGATTACGCTCAGTAGTTTGCCATTGCTTTCTGAGCGGCCTGGCTCACATACCCCGTAAGCTACCGATGCGATTCGAACCACTGCAATAAATATACCTGCCTGTTAATCCATCAATATATCAACCAACTTAACTACATATTAATCTTTCTTTGTTTTTGGTTATTTTTGTGTGTGTGTGTGTGCATTAAAAAAAAAATACTTCCTCTTCTACCCTGAGCTGTAGTTGTATCTGGCAGTCTGTTTTGTACAATAAAAAACATAATCTCTCTCTCTCTCAAATGCACAAACTCACCAAATTTAGTGAAATAGCTCATGGAAGACACAACTTCAGGGAACAATACAAGTAGCTTCTTGTGCCACAGCACTCACCAGCAGGGTGCAGCAGTCCTCCCCCACAAACCTACCAAACAGCAATCACAAGACAAAGTATACACGTCCTGTAGAATCTCTTACCCCAACATGGCATCTTCCCTACTTCTGTCATTTCCCCTTGGAGTAATGGCCAACAACCAACTCATTGATTTATTTGGTTGTTTCAGGATTTGAGGTTTGAAGATTGAGCACAACCCACTACTGGCAATGCTGTTCATATTCCGATATGAAACACCCACTACTGGCAATGCTGTTCATATTCCGATATGAACCTTGGGCCATGTCCACGTCATATTGAACTGTAGCCTACAATGAGTGATGTTGTGATATTCTAGTGTGATAATTTGGTCGTGTCTAGCATGAGCCAGTGATCCAGAGTTTGATCCCGGGTCCAGTCAGGGTTATGCATTACTGACGAGCTCCAACGAGAGCAAAACTCAAGTCTAATGCTTGTAATCTAACGCGGACAAGGCTTAAGGTTCGTACCGGAATACATCAGCATTGCCAGTAGTGGGTTGTGCTCAGTCTCCAAACCAACTCATTGCCCAGCCCTTTGTAGGCTTGTTCATGTGTGGTTGGCTTTTGCAGATAAGCTTTTCTATTGGAAGAGGTAGCTAGCCTCATGGCTAACCTTCCTGAGTTGCCTCTTATGGCAGGCATGGTTGTTACAGGGTGACTATTCTTTGCTTCTTTTATGAACCCCAGTAACACACAGGCAGAATTTGGCATATTAGCATATATACAACAGCTGTGAAATCTCGTACATCAACTTGGCTTACATACAACAACATATACTACTACTGCAGAACTGCATATGTATGACAAAATCTACTACTACTGTAGAATTGCATACGTACAACAAAATCTACTACTACTGTAGAACTGCATACATACAACAAAATCTACTACTACTGTAGAATTGCATACATACAAAAATCTACACAAAAAGTCAAATGTTGACAGGGTCGACTTCATTGCACCGGGTGTTATCCCATATGGCTCAGTCTCTTTCCGCAGTGAACTGCAGAAAGTCTCACAAAGCACGAACTCTGTAGCTTTGGTGATGACCCCCAGGAGTCTCAGAAAAAACTGCACTCGTGAACCGAAGGACGCGGCCCGGAGTCGAACCCACAACCTTCGAAGTCCGAGTCAGATGGTTTGACCACTTTGCCAAAGGACAACTACTGTACATTTGCATACATACAACAAAATCTACTACTACTGTAGAATTGCATGCATACAACAACATATAATACTACTGCATAATTGCATACATTCAACAAAATCTACTACTACAATACGATTGCACACATAAAAAAATCCACGACTATTGCAGAATTGCATACAAACATATACTACTACTACTACAGAATTGCATATATACAACAAAATCTACTACTACTACAGTAGAAACTCTTACACCAATCTGGTATACATACAACAAAATGAACAACAAAATTATTGTAACTCCAGCAGAATCTCTCTTGGCATACAGAAAAACAAAAATATAGGTTGTGTAGAATCCCTTACAGAAGTCTGGCATACATAAACTATATGTAATGCCTGCAGCCGTTTAAATCAACATGGCATACATACACTAAACTAAATCTCTTAACAAAAAGCAATAATCCATCAATCCAGAGGGATGTCTTAAAAATCCTGGCAATCATATAACACAATTTTTAGCTCCTGCAAAACCTCTTATTCCAACTTGGCACACACAACAAAATATGTAACTTCTTCAGAATTTCTTATACCAACTTAGCATACAGACAACAAAATATGTAACTTCCGCAGAACATCTTATACCAACTTGGAATACACACAATAAAATATGTAACTTCTGTAGAATCTCTTATACCAACTTGGAATACACACAACAAACTATGTAACTTCTGCAGAATCTCTTAAACCAACTTGGAATACACACAACAAAATATGTAACTTCTGCAGAATCTCTTATACCAACAACAAAACATATATAGTACCTGCAGAATCTCTTACAAACTTGTTAATGCATAAAAACAGGAAACTAAACCATGCCTTATAATAAACTCACCGGACAATTTGCAGATTTGAGTTGGCATGACTATACACAAGAACATTAGCATAGTTGTACACAAGATACATCTTCAAGCACTGGTTTCCTAACACCACATGAATAAAAAGATATTCTTTGTGAGCAGTACTTTAATCATTAGAGATGTAGCTGAATATTTATTCACAGATTATATACAATCACTTTTTCTACACCAAACAACTTATTTTGAATAGTGACTGTGAACACAAATTCACTAGTTTTCAAGATGTCTTAATATTCTTCAACTATCATCTTGTTCTTCTTTAAGTATTATCTTGATCTTCTTCAACTATTGTCCTGATCTTCTTCTACTATTATCTTGATCTTCAACTATCATTTTGATCCTCTTCATCTTCTTTTAACTATCATCCTGATTTTCTTCTAATTATTATCTTGATCCTCTTCAACTATCATCTTAATCTTCTTCTAATTAATATCTAGAACTTCTTCAACTATTGTTTTGAACCTCTTCAACTGTCATCTTGATCTTTTTCAACTATCATCTTGATCTTATTCTAATTAATATCTTGATCTTCTTCAACTATCATCGTGATCTTCTTCAACTATCATCTTGATCTTCTAAAAATATCATCTTGATCTTCTTCAACTATCATCTTGATCTTCTTCAACTATCATCTTGATCTTCTTCTAATTAATATCTTGATCTTCTAAAACTATCATCTTGATCTTCTTCAACTATCATCTTGATCTTCTAATTAATATCTTTATCTTCTTCAACTATCATCGTGATCTTCTTCAACTATCGTCTTGATCTTCTAAAACTATCGGTGTGACAGTATGATATAGCCGTGGTAATTATTACTGAATGCATTAGGCGCATGAATTGTTATAAAATGTTCCAACATCCACACACATCTGGCATTCCCAATCAAGCTCAGCCCTCCGATGAAGCAACCATCTCAAAGTGTCTCTACTTACAGTTCCCAGGAGGAGTTGGTTGTAATGTCTCCTCTCTCGCCCTCAAAGATGACATAAGCATGCTTGGACAGGCTTCACTCCCAATTCATGTAATCATCCTAGCACTATAGACTCATCAGTATCAGCCAGCGGATCTGCACTGCATTGACCACATCGGACATGTCCTTGTTTTTCCTGCTTCTATCAGTGGACTGTTTTCCAGCTGGTCTGCATGTTGCTTAAATCCTGGGAGGCCATGTGAGCTATGACTTTCAAATGCTGCCTGCCCATTCAGCACAGAGACTGCTACCTGCAATTTTCTCCAGCATGTTCAGGGAATCTTGACCTGCTGCCCATGCGAGTTTAAGGCGAACCCCAGGAATGATCTTTGATATCCTCAGAGCCAACTTGCTAGGCCAGTCACAGCTTCAGGGAGAATTTAACCAGCTTAGTACTATCCCACCAGCTGATTTATTATATCTGGGGTTGCGTGACGATCACTGAATGTATCAGCCCCATAATTTCTCTTATATATGTATATGAATTCTCTTATATATGTATATGAATTCTCTTATATATATCCATGAATTCTCATATATATATGCTTAGAAAAATTTATAATCCACCGCTGACTTGCTAGGCAAGTCACAATTTCAAGGAGAATTTAATCAGGTGGATTTAGGATGCTCTCCCATCTAGAAAATTAGTTATGTATCACCATACACTGATTAGTTAATTCCTAAATAACCAAATTACTTTGCATTGTCATGTATTTCAAACAGTTAAGATTTCATGCTCCTAACTTTATTCATAACTCTCTTTTTTTTTTTTTTTGCATATCCTTTGTACAGGACATCGCAGTCAACACCAGCAGTTCTGCCGCTGTGATCTCTTGGCAAGTTTACATTCAGTAGTTTCCCATTGCTTTCTGAATAACCAGCACCAATATCAGCGCAAAACCAACACAGTGCGGTCTGCTGCCAAGTTGTGCGCAGCTGTGTTTCGAACGTGGGTATACAGGATTACAAACCGCATCCACAACTCCTTCACCATGGAGACCGGCCATAACTCCCTAACAACCAAATTACTTTGCAGTTTCATGTATTTCAAACAGTTAAGATATCATGCTCCTAACTTTATTCACTGAAAAACATCTGATGGCTGTGGAAATGTGGTTTCTGAGAAGAATGCAAAGAATACCATGGACAGACAGAAAAACCAATGACCAAGTACTACAAGAAACAAATGAACATCGTTAACTGATTAGAGAAATTATATGTAGACAGTCCAGATTTGCAAATGCAACACTTCTATAATCATTTTGTTTTTTTAAACCCCCATTTACCAGACACAGGGATACAGACTTGCAAGGGTCAAGTATGGTACTGAACAGGTATAATCGTATTGACTTGCCAAAGTCAGTATAATTAGGGTTGCTAGACGACCAGCAAAAAGAGGACATGTCCTCCTTTTTAGCCTAATACTCTCCGTCCAGCAGGAAAAGCTAAAGATCTTTAAAATGTCTGGCTTTTCTTATATTGTATGTTATAATTTTGTATGTTTTGTTGTTACAACTTACAATATATCTACACTCTACCGTATATTTACATTGTTAAAATGTACAAGTCTATGCATTTTTTTGAAGTATTCTTCTGTATCCCTGGACACAATAGCAATGTGGAAAGAGTGTTCTCCTTGATTAATGCTCATGGACAAAGGAAGGGAACAGACTATTACTCGACTCTGTAAAGGGAATCATTCTCACAAAGTACAATTTGAAGAATCTTACCAGTGAACAGTTTTATGCATATGTGAGTGCTAACGAGGATCTTCTACGAAAAGTTGGCTCCTCCAAGAAATATGTTGTGTAATTAATAAAGATTATAAGGTAATAATTGTACAATCGGTTGTTTAAATAATGTTTTTTAGCATTTTGAAAAAGGCCTCCATTGAATTAAAATTTATTTTTTAACATGATTGTTTCTTGGTCGATTCACTAAGAGTAAGATACACTTATTGGCAGCTATTGTAATAAAATTGTACTGATTGTGGATTTAATCTCGAACGATTCAAATGAAACATTCAATATGTCCTCCTCCATCCTCGTTTTTTGTCTTATTATGTCCTCCTTTTGGTGCCCACATACCTGGCAACCCTAGTATAATAGTATTGACATGCCAGAGTCAGGTATAATATATTGACTTGCCAGAGTCAGGTACTGTACTGATATACCAGTCAGGTATAATAGTAATAACATGCCAGAGTCAGGTACTGTACTGATATACCAGTCAGGTAGCGTACTGACATGCCAGAGTCAGGTATAATATATTGACTTGCCAGAGTCAGGTACTGTACTGATATACCAGTCAGGTAGCGTACTGACATGCCAGAGTCAGGTATAATAGTAATGACATGCCAGAGTCAGGTATTGCACTAACATGCCAGAGTCAGGTATTGTACTGACATGCTAGAGTCAGTTATTGTACTGACAGGCCAGAGTCAGATGTTGTACTGACATGCCAGGATCAGATATTGTACTGACATGCCGGAGTCAGGTATTGTACTGACATGCCAGGATCAGAATTGTACTGACATGCCAGAGTCAGGTATTGTACTGACATGCTAGAGTCAGTTATTGTACTGACATGCCAGAGTCAGTTATTGTACTGACATGCCAGGATCAGAATTTTACTGACATGCCAGAGTCAGATATTGTACTGACATGCCAGAGTCAGATATTGTACTGACATGCCAGAGTCAGATATTGTACTGACATGCCAGAGTCAGATATTGTACTGACATGCCAGAGTCAGATATTGTACTGACATGCCAGGATCAGATATTGTACTGACATGCCAGAGTCAGATGTTGTACTGACATGCCAGGATCAGAATTGTACTGACATGCCAGAGTCAGGTATTGTACTGACAAAGATCTTTTCACTTCCTCCTGGGACACACACTAGTATGGCTAACAAAGGAAGTATCGACCATGTCACTGTGATGAACTTGCATGCTCCAAAATTTCAAGTCATAACAATTACACAGCAATGAAGGTTGACAATCAGCAGCCACGTCTTGCATGTACCACCTGGTGAGCTCACAGGCATGCCAGGGATGAGCATGCTGCTTGCCTAGCAGAATGGAGCCAAGTTATCAATAAGGTGCCATCTTCACAATGAAGGTTGGCTGTAATGGATCTCCTACTCTTCGACTCTCGCCATTTTTGTATGCATCTTTCATCCATCTCTTGACGTTATTTTCCCACTATATTATTATCTACCTCTTGCTCGCCTGCTAACTTTTCCCTCTAGTGTGGTTTTTATAAGAGTGCTTTGCCATGAATTTTTTTTTCTATTTCTTTAGTCACTTTGCATTTCATTCCCAGCCTTGATAAAATCTCTGATTTAGGTTCTATGAAATACAACTGATATTCATGTAGCCCGCTGCCAAGATGCTAGTGTGCAGGTAATAATTCAGGGATTACTACCGCTGACAATGATCACTTGAAGCAGTGGCTGGGACACACATAAAACTAGCAGATGGTCAGACAAAAGGATCAAGACAGACTCACGGGGCGGCTGGTATAGCATTTATTCCCAGAGATGTCCATCACATTTGCTCCCACAACAGGCTAAGATACTTGTAGACACAACAGACTATCATACTTACACACATCTCGATCATGGGCAGTACACTAGATGGCCCTTAATACTGTACACAGAGTCCACTCATAGCAACCTTTATCATGCTATATATATGCTATGACTGCCACGACTGCCACTAATTGGTACCGCTCAATAAAAGTTAGTCGCATATCCTTTTAGTCAGCACCAGCATTTGGTTGGCTGTTTGTGATTCCTGGGCAAGTTTACATTCAGTAGTTTGCCACTAGCTTTCTGAACGACCGGCACTAATACCATTGTATGGAAACCAACGCAAGGCAGTCTGCTTCCAAATCACCTGCAGCTGTGTTTTGAACATGCATGCGGGATTACAAATTTATAACCCCTTTGCCACAGATCACAGTCGCTCAGTAGATCAGCTTATTACTCTGTAATTACACAATGGACAAGAATTCACACTTTCTACAGCTGCTTACACTGAATGATTAACACTATCAACTACTGGAACTTTCCATCGCTCATTCTAGTTTGCAATTCCACACTCGCATCCTCCGAATATTAATAGAATGTCACTTGCGAATCATCTTATGATGTAGGATGTTCGTTGAAAGCTTAAGTGTGAATAGCATGTGAGCTGATGTCAGAGTATAACTGAGCTAATGTTATGTTATTGTCTGTCCTGTTTACGTCTTCTATATGACTTGTCGCTAAGCTGCCTGAATGAGGGGCTCTTTCTTGTCTGATTAGAAATGACAACTCCGGTCATGAGCTTTCCTCATGCTAAACCAAGTTTTTGTCACTGGTTAGCCACTTAATTGGCTTTCTGGTCATGTCACATATTTATAACATGACCACAGCACATTGCCTCTTTCTTACAACTGTATATAAGATTGTATTTTCATTAGCCTTCATCAAGCAGCCCTTAGTTACTCTGGCAGTCCAAGATATCCAAAAGATGTCTCAGAAACCAGAATACAAGATATCCACAAGATCTCTCAGAAACCAGAGTCCAAGATATCCACAAGATGTTTCAGAAACCAGAATACAAGATATCCACAAGATGTCTCAGAAACCAGAATACAAGATATCCACAAGATATCTCAGAAACCAGAATACAAGATATCCACAAAATGTCTCAGAAACCAGGTATCTCCTTTGCCTTCAAACTCTTCCCAATTTGTTTGTTCACAATCCAAGGTTCGCTGCTATACAGCATAAAGGGCTCAATATAACACTTCAACATTCTCTTTCTTGACAGCATAAGTATATATTATAAATATTACCATCAACAAAAAACAACAATACTCAATAACACTTGAGGAAAGAACTAAAAGTTGAGCCCGTAGAGCCCGTACAGTTTAGCACTGCACTGACCCTTAAAACTTTTCTGCCCTTGACCTAGATAACCAGCACCAGAGCTAATCGACAAAAGCTCCAAGTTCACATTACCTCATCACTTCAAATTATCATCTCAGTCATCCATGATTTCTCCTACTGAATAATCCTTTCCAAAAATGTCTTCTTAAATGATTAAGTGCCATGGGATGAATAATCATCTTAGCAACTTTCTGTATCTGCCATGGGCTTATATACAGTAGTTTTCCCTATGCAACCGCCATTTAATTTGAAATATACTCCAACATGTTTGCTACCAATTAAACAACTTTAAGGTCACAACTACTTCCCATTCTCTGCCATCCATTTTTGTTTGGTACAGACTTACTTTTTGTTTGGCATTGAATGTGTTAATGTTTATAAAATTTCTAGGGAAGAAAACAGATTAGGTGTACAGCATTTTCCTCTGCTTGTACTGGGGTATAAAAGTGCTATATAGAACTTAAACTGTTGTATGCATGTGAACATGGACAAGCAGACAAGCTAAGAAACATCTGATGGCTGTGGATATGTGGTTTCTGATGAAAATGCTAAGAATACCCTGGATGGACAGAAAAACACATGAAAAAAGTCTTACAAGAAACAAAACTATGAGACACTCATTTAAGAAACAATATGAAAACTATAAACTCATGAAAGAAATTAGATGTAGATAGTCAAGATGTTTTGGGATGCGTTAAAGCTTGAAAAATTAGTGCCAACTGGTTAACGTGAGGGGAAAAGAGCAAGGGGAAGGCAAAGAGACAAATCTCTTCATTTGAGACGGTGTATCATGACAGCCAGAGCTGATCGGCATGGCACACGATGATGATGATCAGCACCAGACATCTTTCACGGCCAGATAAGCAGGCTCATAGTGTATAGAGAAATAGATTTTGTGGTCATGGAATGTTCGGCATACTAGTGGTCATAGAATATTGGAGATATAGTGAACATAGGTCAGGTCTCCCTGGCGAATGATTTAAGGACGTTGTTTGTAATCCCGTACTCACGAATGAAACACAGTCACGTGAGATTCGGCAGCAGATCGCGTTGCGCTGGTTACTTATGGGGTACGTGAGCCAGTCGTCCAGAAAGCAATGGCAAACTACTGAATGTAAAAACTTGCCGAGACATCAACAGCAGCTGAAAAATGCTGGTGTTGACTGTGAAGTCCCTGTAAAGGATATGCAGGAAAAAAGAAGAAAAAAAATGTGGACATAGCATATTGAGGATATTTTGGTCATAGAATATTGGGCATGTCTTGGTCATAGAATATTAGGGATATGGTGGACATAGGATATTGGGGATATGGTTTACATAGAATATTGGGGATGTTTTGATCATAGAATATTGGGGATGTGGTGGACATAGAATATTGGGGATATTTTGGTCATAGAATATTGACCACAACTATTGATTGTAGCCACAGACTCTGTAAAGAGATCTTCTGCCTACTGTCACATGCTTGAGAACATAGCCAAGAAAGTGCAGCCTTTTTTCTTCTCCCCTTTCCTCACTTTCTTCTTATTTGTCTTCTCTTGTCTTCTGTATTTTCTCTTCCTTCCTAATTCTTGTTTTCTTCTCTTGGGAACCCATGTGGCAAAATGGTCAAGCTGTCTGTCTCGCACTCTGAAGGGATAGGTTCATTTTCAGACCACGTTGTCCAGACCAAAAGAACACAGACCCCTGAAAATCATCACTGGAGCTATGGAGTTCGTACGATGCTCTAAGCAGGCGGCTGGCCATTCCTGCAGAGAGTGGCCATTCCTGCAGAGAGTGACCAAGCCGGACTGGGTAAAAACTGGTGCAATGAAATCGATCCCCTTGGCTTTAACCTTCCCCTCTATCCAGTGCTTTACCTGTGAACACCAGCAATGCTATATACAATACAAGAAAGCTGCCATTCATATTCATCAAACAATATAAGTCTATAATTACATATCAAAGTCACCAATGCTGAATTACTAGCAATACTTCCAAAGAAAGTAAACAAAAATACATGCAAATCAATTATAATGAAATGTAATAATTGTCAGGTATATATAGTAAAAGGTTGTGTAACAAGATAAAGTAATGATGCATGAATATATGAAGAATTGTAAATTCAATTAGAAAACAGCAACAGAAAAACAAAATCAAATATAATTGTAAATTAAAATTTCAAAATGACAACAGAGAAATCAAATAAATGAATTGTAAATTCAAATTTCAAAATGACAACAGAAAAATCAGATATAAGAATTGTAAATTCAAACACAAAATGGCAACAGAAGAATCAAATATAAGAATTGTAAATTCAAACTATGACATGGCAACAGAAAAATCAGATCGTTGTACAACGAGCTGTGTCACAGGTCAACAATAAATGGGCAAGATTCACAAAACTTCAGTCAGTCAGTCAGTCAATCAGTCCCACTCTCAATCTTGCTCCCTCTCATGTGTGTTCCATACGAGTGTGCGTGTTTTTATGTGCATGAGTGGGTGCCATAAACAAGTAATCCTGGGCGCACACACACACATATATACATCAAATATACATAAAGTGTCATTATATGCAAATGTAATACATATAACCACAAATACTGGAATATATATAAAACAAGGAAATTATAGAAGAGGAAAAATATTACACACCTTTAGAAAAAGAACAACAAAGAACAGCCTTACATCTTTATATATATATATATATATATATATATATATATATATATATATATATATATATATATATATATATATAGGTTGGACAGAGACATTTAATAGTTTTATGCAAGAACCTAACTGGATCAGTCTAAAGAAGGTAAACAGAGGAGAGAGAGAGAGAGAGAGAGAGGGAGAGAGAGAGAGAGAGAGAGACACACACACAGAGAAAGAGAGAGAGACAAAAAGAGTCAGAGAGAGACAGAGAGACAAAAAGAGTCAAGAGAGAGACAGACAAAGAGATAAAAACAGAGAAAGAGGCAGAGAGAGAGGCAGGTTGATATGTCCACACCCTGTGTATGTAATTGATAATATTAATTAACATATACACCGAACAGCATCCACTGTGGGAAACTGATCATTTGTATTCTTATTCTGAGAGCAGTGATACAGATTCTGTAACAAGACAACTAGAGCAATAATGACATAAGTATATGGCAACAGAACACAATGTGTGCAGTAAAAAAAAAAGTCTTAAAAGTCGAGAGGATCAACTTCATTGCCCCGGGATTTATCCCATATGGCTCGGTCTCTTTCCGCAGGGCGACCTGCCGAAAGCGTCGCACAAAGCAGCACAAATCCAGTAGCTCCAGCGACGACCCCAGGGAGTCTTCGAGAAAAATGTACTCGTGCTATGGCAAAGGTTGTTTTTTGAAAGATGGAAAACATACTGACTAATAAAAAGATGTCAATTGCAACAATAAAAAAAGAGTTGTTGAAGTATTACATAGAACCTGTACATTTGAATGGATGTGATACGTGGATGATGAGCAGACAAGCTGAAAAACATATAATGGTAGTGGAAATGTGGTTTCTGAGGATACCATGGAGAGACAGAAAAACCAATGAGCAAGTCCTACAAGAGTCAAATGAAAGCCGCAAACTTATTCGAGACATTAGACGTAGACTCATAAATTTTTTGGCCACGTTATGAGATAAAATACACTAGAGAACTTGGTGACAACTGGTAAGATTGAGAGTAAAAGAACAAGGGGAAGGCAGAGAAATAAATATCTGGATAGCCTGGCCATGTGGCATGGCCGGGACAAGAACACAGATCTGGTCCACAACTCTGGTGATTGTATGAGATGATGAAACATGATGGCCCACGCTTACCAGCATGGCACATGATGATGATGATGATGATGATTATGATGATGATGATGATGATGATGATGATGATGATGATGATGATGATGATGATGAGCAAGTATGAGCAAATTTAAAAAACAAAAAAAATGCCAGCAATATCTCAGTAAGAAAGCAAGTGTTATAAAAATACCAAAAAAGAAAAATGAATTAAATTTACGTCTAGTATTTTCCAGCATAAGGCTAAATTTTCTACACCACCTTATCTGCTGATTTTATTTGTTGTTTCTTTATGGTTTTGATGACTGATCTTCTTAGTCTGTACAAGAGTCAAAAGCTGTATCTTCTTACTCTTTAGAATTGTCCAAAAGCTGGATCTTCATAAACTCTTTACAGCAGTGAAAAATTCCTCATATCCCCAAACTCTTTAAAATAGTGTCAAAATGCTTCTCAAACTCTGTAAAAGGACCTGTTAACACACTTTAGGTCTGCGAAGTATATGGTGCTAACCCCATATTTTTATAGACCAATCAGCACTCAATGGATTATTTAGGCTGGCTGCTTTAACACCCCGGGACATTTCCTGGTACCCATTTAAATCCGGGTCAGCCTGGCAGCCCAAATCATTTTTTTTAAAAATCTACCAGGGTAGGGATTTGAACACATTGGCCAGGGGATGGCAGGCAAGCAAGCTAGTCACTGTGCACTACCACAGCCTTTTAAGCACTTTCCAAGTGTCTAATGCTGTATCATCTTAAACTCATTAGAAGTGTCAAAAGCTGAATTTTCATAAACTCTTTACTAACTGTCGTTTGCTGCATATTCTTACTCTTTACAATAACGTCAAAAAATGCATCTTATCAAACCCTTTACAAGTGTCAAATGTTGTATAATTTTAAACTCTCTAGTAGTGTCAAAAGCTGAATCTTCATAAACTCTTTACAACAGTGCCAAATTCTGCATATTCTTACTCTTTACAATAGTATAAAAAAATTATCTTCTCAAACTCTTTACAAGTGTCAAATGTTGCATCATCTTAACACCACAAATGTCAAATGCTGCATTATCTTAAACTCTTTACCAGTGCCAAATGTTGAATTATCTTAAACTGTTTACAATGGTATTAAATGCTGCATTTGTAAAGAAACTCTACAATAGTGTCAAATGGTGCATCATCGTATCTTCTTAGTCTTTACTATAGTGTTACAAGCTGCATCTTCTTAAATTCTTTACAACAGTGTCACAAGCTTCTTCATCTTAATCTCTTTACAACAGTGTCACAAGCTTCTTCATCTTAATCTCTTTACAACAGTGTCACAAGCTTCTTCATCTTAATCTCTTTACAACAGTGTCACAAGCTTCATCTTCTTAAACTCTTTACAACAGTGTCACAAGCTTCATCTTCTAAATCTCTTTACAATAATGTCAATTGGTGCATTAACATAACATTTTACAATAGCATCACAAGCTTCATCTTCTTAAACTCTTTACAAAAGTGTCAAATGGTGCATCTTCTGAAACTATTTACAAGCCTCAAATCCTGCATGTGTTTAAACTTTGACCAGCTGTTACTGTGCAGACCTTCTCAAACTTTTGCCACTGAAAGCCAAGCCCAGAAGAAAGTTGATGACGCTGGACTGCTGCATGACCTCCGCTGCTCCCTTGTACATCATCTCCAGGGGGTCGCTGGACGTCTGCTTAGCTGCTGGGGCCAGCAGTGTTGGTCCAAAGATGGTTGACTAGATTGTGAATGGACATTCTGTTGACACCAACATTTTTGGCAACCCTAATAGTTGGAGTAGAAAACTAGTTAATAGAAGTTAAAAACATTATAATAAGGTACAAAATTAAAGGGAAAATAGGCAGCTGGTTAATAAAGCCAAAATGAGGAATCTGGACATTGTGAGGGAAACTTAATCACAAAGACAATGTATCACAAACATCGGCAAGAAGCAGTCATCGTTTTTGGCCACGTTATGAGAAGACAAAAACTGGAACATGTTGTGACAAACAGAAAGATTTGCAGAAAGAGAGATAGAGGAAGATAGCATGAGAAGATTCTTGAGTCTTGGCAGTCAACACACGAATTGATCCATGCTGTCTGAGATAGCATTTCGTGGAGAGGCATGATCGCCCATGCCAGCCAGCATGGCACTGGATGATGATGATGAGGCAGCCGGGCCGGCAGTGTTGGTCCAAAGATGGTTGATAGATGTGAATGGACATTCTGTTGACACCAACATTTTTGACAACCCTGATAGTTGAGTAGAAAACTAGTTAATAACTGAAAAACAACATTACAATCAATCAATCAATCATGTGCCATGCCGGAAAGCGTGGGCGGTCATGACTCGCCATTTCACTCGATCACCAGTGTCGTGGATCAGTTCAGTGTTCCTGTCTCATCCATGCCATGTGGCCAAGCCATCCAGGTATTTTCCTCTCGGTCTTCCTCTTGGTCTGTTCCCTTCGATCTTGCCAGTTGTCACTAAGTTCTCCAATCCATTTCTTCTCATAACATGTCCAAAAAAATTTGACATTACAATCAGGCATAGAAATAAAAGGAAAACAAAGCGAAAATGAGAAATCTGGACATTGTGAGGGAAACTTACTCACAAAGACAACGTATCACAAACATCAGAAAAAAGCAGTCATTTGCTCAGCTGCCAGGGCCAGCAGAGTTGGTCAAAAGATGGTTGATAGATTGTCAATGGACATTCTGTTGATAGCAACATTTTTGGCAACCCTGATAGTTGAGTAGAAAGCGAGTTAATAACTGTGAAAGACAACATTACAATAACGGTACAGAAATAAAGGGAAAATAGGCCGCAGGAGTGTTGGTCCAAAGACTGTTGATAGATTGTGAAATGACATTCTGTTGATAACATTTTTGGCACCCATGATAGTTGAGTAGAAAGCGAGTTAATAACTGTGAAAGACAAAACATTACAATAAGGTACAGAAATAAAGGTAAAATAGGCAACTGGGGCAGCATGGCGGCTAGGCACATCACCTGGTCTTGGGTTAGATCCTGGGGTGGTTTTGAACTTGTAAAACTGACCTAGGCTCCCAGGTCAGCATAACCTAAAATTGGTACCAAGACATGTTGTGGGAAGTGAAGGTGGCCTGGGGATACCAACCACTTCAGCCAATGAGTGTTGTTTGGTCTACACAATTATCGTCTTGCACCAAATGTCTAAGGGCGTCGGGTGTATAAAATTACCTTTACTTTACTTGCAGAAATAAGGAGAAAGAAGAAATGAAAGTTACTGCATCATGTCTATTTCCTTTTGCTGTTTACTTTTTTTTTGGAGTTTGTGGAATGATCAATATTTTGGTTGCAATAATATCCATTTAATAATGTTTCCAAACTCTGGACTTGACTAAGCACAACCGGCTTATCTCCGATTTATTTGGAAATTGCTTCTTGCTGGCTGAAGTGCTGACATCATCTTGAACTCATTTGCTATCCCATCTGGCTGTCCATCATTATCATACCGATAGGCATGGATGGACATGGTCGGCCATCTTATCTGATTATGTACTAGGTCAGTGGTTCTCAACCGGTGGGGAATTCCTCCCCAGGGGGGAATTTCAGGGGGGGGGGGGGGGAAATCATTTCAAGATCGCGTTAATACAAGACCCGATTACTTGATATTGCTTTTTCCTTCATACTTTACGGTTCTGTACGTCTCTCCCTTCTGAAATTCATTTTATAACTAAGTAGACCTGCAAATCACGTTTTATGTAGACGTCTAGACTTGTTTTAGTATGTGCTATTAAATTTAGCTTTAATTATTACGTATACTGTGTAGGAGTGGGGGGGGGGGGGATTTATAGGGAGGAAATATTAAAGGGGGGGGGGGAATGACGTCCTGAAAATATGGTGAAGGGGGGAACAGGCCAAAAAAGGTTGAGAACCACTGTACTAGGTGTTAGTAAACATGGTAGTCTGCCATTTCTCCAGTTTTTTTTCTCTGTGATCTCTAAAGTTTCTTAGTTTTAATTTCATGAAATACAAATTAATTTTCTGCATATTCACATGTCTAGGATGTCAATTTGATGTTCTAATGACTTGTGTAATGTTTGTGCTGTTTTTCACCATTCTGTAGTGTTTAAGAAATATTTAACTTCATAAATGCTACATTCACTGGAATGAAATTTCCCAACAATTACGTGAGAAGCACATCAGATATGACCTAACTTGCATCACATCATATTCCAAAAACAACAACCAATCAAATGTCACAAAACAAATGATATTTTTCTTTCCCTAACAATTAAATAAACTATTAAGATGTCAACTCAATGAAATATGTTGCAACAATTAATAAAATAAGCAATCACATACTACAACAGTAATTTATTTTCCCAACAATTGACAAAAAGCAACTAATCAGATGTTACATAAATGAACTGGATATTATTCCAACAATTAACAAAACAACCAATCACAAATCACATAACTCAAGAAGCTATTTCCAACAATTGACCAGCCAATAAGATGGCAGGTAACTTACTTAATGAGATGCTCCAACAAGTAAACTACTGTGTAGTAGTTTGTGTCTGGCAGACCATGAAGCAAGGCCAGCATGCACTGAGTTTTGGCTTCCTCATCTGACAGCTCTGTTGGGCACAAGAATAACCAGATTGACAAACTTCTACCTAGTATTTTGTCAGAATCAAGACAATTCATCATGAGATGTGGCACCATGTGTCAAACAGACATTAAAAGCAATATTTTCCCCATTGTAAATTTGAGTGATGTCTCAACGTGTGGTAGATACTAATGCTATAGCCATTCACTCTGATCTTATCTCCATGAGCTATGATATTCTTCTAAACGCACACTAGGATTTGACATTTTTGTACATGCTCTAGAATGTGCCCTTTACTTCATATTCCAAAATTTTCTCTTTTGTCCTTGTACTAGGATTTGTTTTGTCATTGTGACAGGATTTGATTGTCAGTGTGCTAAATTCTTATCTTTTATCTGTGCTAGGGTCTGCACCTTTGTCTGCATGCAAGAATGTGTTCTTTTAGCTGTATGCTAAGATCTATTCATCTGTTTGTGCAAGTATTTGTTCATTTGTCTGCATGCTGGAATGTATTATTTTGCCTGTATGCTAGGATCTGTGCTAGGATCTGCTCCTTTGTCTGCATGCAAAAATGTATTTTTGGCTGTATGCTAGGATATGTGCTAGGATCTGCTCCTTTAGTTAGTTAGTTAGTCGCGGTTCCAACTTCACGGCAATGGGTCGTCCCCATTATGCTCTGTTCCTGTGCTAGTGAATATCGCGCAAAATGCTCCTCACTACCCAATGTGAAAAGTGGAACAAACAGGAGTCTCGGCAAGCAACAGCCAGCACAAGTACACTGTGCGTAATGCCGCCGCCAGAATGCCAATACAAGTCCTCCATGAAAAAGACAGTTCATCGCCACTGGAATCGGCAGTCACCAGAAAGACTTCATTGACCCGGGTTTCATCACATATGGCTCAGTCTCTTTCCGCAGGGCGACCGCCGAAAGCGCTGAACAAAGCACAAACTCTGTAGCTCCAGCAACGACTCAATGGAGTCTCCTGAAAAATGCAGTCAATTCAGCTATAGCCAGCCACTGTTTCGAACATGCAGTTCACTGTGCAAATAAACAGCGGACAGATGTAAAAGCATTCCACATGAATTTCACAGCTCACAGTGTCGCCCATGCACTCAATCAGTAGCAGGGCGACGGAACCATGTACTTATTTCCAGTCCAACATGAGGAAAATGTGATTATACCTAACCGCCATGTTGCTACTTTGTCTGCATGCAAGAATGTATTTTTTTACTGTAAGCTAGGATCTGTTTCTTTGTCTACATGCAAGAATGTAATTTTTTGGCTGTATGCTAGGATCTGTGCTAGGATCCGGTCCTTTATCTGCATACAAGAATGTATTCATTTGACTGTATGCTAGGATCTATGCTAGGATCTCTCCTTTGCATGCAAAAATTTATTCTTTTGACTGTATGCTAGGATCTGTGCTGGGATCTGCTCCTTTGTCTGCATACAAGAATGTATTCATTTGACTGTATGCTAGGATCTATGCTAGGATCTCTCCTTTGCATGCAAAAATGTATTCTTTTGACTGTATGCTAGGATCTGTGCTGGGATCTGCTCCTTTGTCTGCATGCAAGAATATATTCTTTAGGCTGTATGCTAGGATCCATTCATCTGTCTGTGCTAGAATATATCTTCCTTTATCTGCATGCTGAATGTAATCTGTTGGCTGTACATGAGGATCTACTCTTCAGTCTGTCTGCAAGATTTTATTCTTTAGGTCATATGCTAGGATAGGTTCTTCTCTCTGTGCTAGGATCTGCTCCTCTGTCTGTGCTAGGATCCGCACCTCTGTCTGTGAGGATATGTTTCTTTGTCTGCAAACTAGAATCAATTCTTTTGTCTTTGTCAGGATTCCTTCTCTTGTCTGCATGCTGTCAGGATTTACTTTTTTCTCAACGTCTTTCCAGTGGCCTGCTCTGGAATCAACACATCAACATTAATAAGAGGACATGACAGAAAGCACTTACTGAGAGTATCAATGAAGCTCTTGTAGTTAGCTTCAGTGAACAGAGGCTCGGGCAGTTCCCGGAGGTAGAGCTTTAGGATGCCGGTCACAGAATGGATGTCTGCATCCTGCAAGACTGACGCCCCAGCCCGCACATCTGGTGAACAGAGCATGGCACTGGTAATATAGTACTCTTGTACAATCCTCAGTTATAGCAGTGCTAGATTTCAATAGAAACCATGGCACTGGTAATAAACTACTTGTGTACAATTCTCATTTAAAGCAGTGCTAGATTTCATTAGAAAAAAGCAAGTTAAATTATTTGGCCACATAACTAGGCTACCAACTAACAGTAGACCACAACAAGCAATGATGTACAGACCACATGAAAGCAAAAGAAGAGGCTGGCCACTTAAATGACGGACAGAGGGAATAGCAGAGTCCATGAGAAACTGGATCCATATATGGGTCCATAAACAGGCACTCTCCCGGTGTTTATACTTCACTTCAACACCGCAAGGTACAAGAGGAACATGATGAGATGATAATGAGATGAGTATCATCCTCATGTAAAGAAATGGTTCTGAAATTATATACGGCTGTAGAACAGCTGGAAATGCAAACTTTACCTAAAGGACGGGTTCTAAAACTTAAAAAGGCAGTAAGACCGCTGGCAATCCAAATTTCATCCGTAGGACTGGAGCTGTAATATATTTCCCATCTGATGTTATTCATGTGTTTACTTACATTTTTCTACTTGCTACAAATCCAACTGACTTTAACTGATTAAGTGCCATGGGATGATAAACTTGTTTTCAGTCAGTGACTGCAATAGGCTTATAAATCAAACTATAGTTAAAATATCAATACAGTAGTTTTTCCTAGCCCCCCCCCCCCCCCCCCCCCCCTCTTTAATTAGATATATAAAACATCATGTCTGCTACCATATTAACAACTTTTAAGTCATAATTGTGACACTCCCATACTTCCCATGTTCTGCCATCCATTTTTCTTTGGTCAAACCTACTTTTTGTTTGATACTGAATCTGTCAGTTGTACAATTTTGAATGGTCTGTTTCTTTGATGTTACCATTTTCTTCAATATTATTATTATTCTATAGCTGAGCACCAGTTGTTCACTTTCTACAGGAACTGTATATATCCTTTTTTGTAGTTCCTTCTGACTTAGTTTCTATCCAGGCAAGTGTCATCAGAAAATCTAAGTTGTTTATATTATGAACACCCACCATGATCCGAGCATATTTTCTATAGATCTCATTATATCTCTGTGGTGAAGGGTTACAGATGCATGCCCTGATCGAAACACAACTGATCTTAGTCATCAATGTTTAACTGTTCTAGTAGCACACAAACATGAGAACAAATCCTCTCACAAAGACAAATTATCACATCTTAACACAATGACATAAGAAAACAGAAATAAGAACACATTTTACCACACAGACAAAAGAAAATCCTAGCCCACATAAAAATGATACAATCTTAGCACACAGACATAAGAATGCAGACAAAACAACAATTTAAAGCACCAGACAGAAGAACAAACCAGACAAAAATACCACTGGACAAAAAAAAATTCTTAGAGGAAACAAAATCATAATACAGTGCAAACCACTTAAAGCGATCTCAGATGTAGTGAATTTCTGTTGTGAAGAACAGTATTGTACTGTACATTGTAAATGCATTACTATATGCTTGAACTCTTATCAGAGGAATTTCTGATAAGATGAACTATTTCTTGGGTCCCCGGTGAGTTTGTCGTATCAGGTCTGCACTGTATGCAGACAAAATAACTAATTTTAGCACACAGATACATTCTAGTCAATAGATAAGAGAAAATTCTAGCACACAGATAAATTTTAGTCAACAGAAAAGAAAAAAATCTAGCACAAACAAAAAATCCTAGTAGACAGAGAAAAGCCCAAATTCAGTCACATAGACAAAATAATAAACCTAGGACACAGAAAACCAAGAGACCAAAGCACAAGAATATAAGAACAATATCTGAGCACACAGACAAAACAAAACAGATCATAGCACACTGAGAGAAGAGCAAAATCCTAGAACACAGAGAGAACAAAACCCTAGCAACAACAAAACCATAGCATACAGTGAGAAGAACAAAACGCTAGCAAGAACAAAATGCTAGCAAGAACAAAATCATAGCACACTGAAGAGGAACAAAACCATAGCACATGGGAAAAAGAACAGACCCTAGCACACAAATAAGAACATGATCCTAACACACAGAGAAGAACAAGACCCTGGCATAGTGACAGAGAAGAACAAGACAACAGCACACAACCCTAGCACATGAGAAGAACAACAAAACCCTAGCACACAGAGAGAAGAACATAATCCTAGTAGTGAGAAGACGTTCTCATTCAAGGTTTTATGCCACTTCTGACTTCTATGGTTGAAGTTTATTTTCTGGATTCCTCCTCCTTCCCGGGCTTGTAGGTTCTGCTTGCTCACATTTTCCGTCGGGCTTTGTTGCTTTAGCGTTTGTTCTTACAAGAACTTCCATAAGGCAGTGGGCGATGGGTTTCCTTCCAGGGTTTATGAGCTTCATCAGCCCATTATTTTGTCCTATCAAACATAGATACTGGCTCTGTGATGAAGGGGTTAAAGACACAATTCATAATCCAGCATATTGTGCTTGAAACACAGCTGCTGGCCATCTGGAAACAGACCACCTTGCATTGGTTTCCATACAATGGTATGAGTGCTGGTCGTTCAGAAAGCAATGGTAATTCATACAAGAGACAACATTGCAGTTATAGACATATTTCAAGCGAATAAAAGAAGAAGAAGAAGAAGAAGAAGAAGAAGAAGAAGAAGAAGAAGAAGAAGAAGAAGAAGAAGAAGAAGAAGAAGAAGAAGAAGAAGAAGAAGAAGAAGAAGGAGGAGGAGGAGGAGGAGGAGGAGGAGGAGGAGGAGGAGGAGGAGGAGGAGGAGGAGGAGGAGAAGAAGAAGGAGAAGAAGAAGGAGAAGGAGAAGGAGAAGGAGAAGGAGAAGAAGAAGAAGAAGAAGAAGAAGAAGAAGAAGAAGAAGAAGAAGAAGAAGAAGAAGAAGAAGAAGAAGAAGAAGAAGAAGAAGAAGAAGAAGAAGAAGAAACCTTGGTAATTTTCATGTGTGTGCATATCCTATTTACAAGAAATCGCAGTCAACACCAGCATTTTTCAGCTGCTGTTGATGTCTTGGCAAGTTTTACGTTCAGTAGTTTGCCATTGCTTTCTGGATGACCAGCTCACATACCTTTCCATAAGAAACCAACGTGACACGATCCGCTGCAGAACCTCGTGCAGCTGTGTTTCGTACATGGGTATATGTGATTACGAACAGCATCCTTAATCCCTTCGCCAGGGAGACTGGCACTACTGAATGTAAATTGCTCAAGAATCACAAACAGCCAAACAAGAAAAAAACAAAGAGACTTTTCCCAGGTAATACACATGTAAATTCCAATGTTAGTAGTGCTGTCTCAATAATGGCATTACCACAGGTTGTTGTACAGACAAGAGAACAACCCGCTAATGCTAATATTTTCTTCTTCTTTCGTTCGCTTGAAATATGTCTATAACTGCAATGTTGTCTCTTTTATGAATCTAACAGTCTTTTTTAGTTCACTCAGCGGTCCATAGAGTTTATCTTCCACTGTTGTCTGTCTAGGCCAGAAAGTTCGCCTGGCTATGTTGTAGTTTGCTAATATCACTTAGAAAGCTCACTTTTAAACATAGATGCCACAAACAATAAATAGCAAAATTTACTGTCTGGCATATTTCGCTGCATCTCGTCATGTGCATACTGCAGAGTTACACATCATATGTATTAACATATTGAGTAACCGAACATATACCAGTGTGGGTGGCAGAGTTCTTCACGAATCCCTGTATAGTTGACAGGTCATAAAATGTCCAAGTAGCTGTCACGTAAAATTTGCTTATTAGAAATCACAGAGTTAATAATGAAAATGAATTTCATATACTGTATTCAATGAACAATAATCGATTGTTTAAATACATCAAGGCATTATTGATTAGGTGATTCCAGCTGTTGCTATGCAAACAGGAGGACTTCCTTTAAAATCTTAGACTACAGTAGAAATAACACTCCACATTCAAACAAGATATGTGAATATGCATTTAATATTTAAGACAAAGTATTACTCATTTATTCACTTCATATGATATATAACACTGCAGTGTGCATCTTATGAGATGCAGCACAATATGCCAGCAAGAAATCATGCAATATATTGTTTGTGGTGTCTGTGTTTACATTCACTAAGAAAAAACAGTTTTAAATTTATGAAGCTTACTTTTGTCCATGAGCCTCTTGATACTCTGTAGGTCGGATGAGACTCCAGACACTCGGTAGACACCGACCTCATCCAGACCTGGGATAAGAAAGACAACTTCCTTACAGATATGTGTAACATTTCTTTTCAAATCATCATCATCAACTTCACCATGTGCCCTGGACAATGACAAGGCATTCATTATCTTTACAGATATACAACATGTTCTTTATGATTTCTGCTGTATGGTTCGAATGTTAAGTTTAATTTAGTCTTAAGTAAAAAATAATACAATTATGTTTTAAAATATCTGATCTTCTAACCCAGACGTCGGCAACAAACGTCACATGTGCCAAGCGGGAAGATTTTTAATGGCATGCTGAGTCAAATGAAATACATATGTGATCTTATTTTTAAACTGGAATTATAAATTAAACTGAGGCATACAATTCTTTTAACTGATTCACTACCAAGAGCCGATTAATCGACTCAATTGAACTACCCTAAACTGCCAAGAGCCAATTAATTGGTAGAATGTTTACAGTGCATTTTTTATTTCATTTCCCGTATCTTCCGCAATTTTAGTGCCTGGTAAATGAAAATTGGCATGAATGCCATTGGCAACACATGGTTTCTTTATTTTAGCCCAGGCTTTGTGCTATGGAGAGACCATGTTTTCACATGCACCTACTGTGGGCAAACATTTGCAGCAAGAATTGGCCTTACCAGCCACACTTGCCACCGCCATGGATCGTAGTTATTGCCATATGACAGTTATTAAGCCTTTTTGAAGCACAATGTACCAAACTATCGTCTGTCAAGACGGAAAGGTGCCAATGCAAAATGAAAATTTACACCAGAAAAAGATATGCCTTTTGAACAATATCAGACAAGAAGCATGCAGTAAGCGTGTTTTGAAAAACATAGCTTGTGACACTGGTTTGTTTTTATTATTTTAGAAATGGCAACGCCCTCCGGTCCTCAACCTTGTTTATTTACACCAGATTATCGTTTTAAAACAATTTTAGATTATAGTTATTCTGATTTAAAGGACTGTGAAATATTCTTTTTCTGCCATGAATTTCTGTTTGGTCCAAACCCATTTTTTTGTTTGGCAGTGAATCAGTTAAAGCTATTCCTGATTTCACGTGCCTTAAAAACAAAAGTTAGTAGACATTATAGGTAAGAATGTGGAATATGATGCAAACTAGCTGAGTGAGTGTGCAGCAACAATGACTGACCTTGACAAAGTTCTATTTCTATCCCATTCTTCCCCTCTCTCCTGACCACCCCCACCACCAACTCTTAAGCTCTCTCTGCTGTAATATATTACCCATGCCAATGTTATGCCTCTGCGAGCATAGCACAAATGATGATCATGTTATTAAACAATATGGAGTCATTACCATGTTTTATTCTGCAAATGTTTCTCTGTCTTAACAAAATGTATATAGGCAATTTTATAAAAACATTTCACAATAATGTGTTCAGTGCTGAAATGTTGGAAAGCATAATATTTATATTTATTCCCATTTATCATCTTCCATTTTTGCTGTCAAGCATTGCAGAAAGGAATAGTTGACCTTTCAGGCATGCTCTTGCTCTTGTATCTGATGATATGTGACGTAGCGCCAGTGATGATAGATGGTGTTGCATTCTAATGAGATGGTCAAACCCACAGATTTTCTGTCTTTAAATGTATATGGCACAAGGTGTTGATCCCACTGTCTTCCTGATATTATCATTTCTGACTCATTCTTGGATAGTTAAGTTTGTAGCTCTTCTCAAGCATCTCATCTTGTAAGTGTTGTGTACATTTGATTTGGATAAAGTCCAAGTTAATCATCGGTAAGATAGAGTTGGTCGTGTATGCTATTTATTATCTGTCATTCTGTGGATACAGATATAACTGGATACTCCAGTATGGGTGATAGTTGATAGATAAGCGCACTTGCTTTTTGACATCTGATTTTGATTTCTCTGCCTATTCTTCCATCTTCTGTGATCATACTTCCTAGATATTTAAATTCTTAAACATGTTTCAGAGGTGTACAATTTACCAGTATATTTATATTACATTAATCTATATAAATCAATTTATTACATAATCTACAAAGAACAGAATAGTTACTTAATGTACCAGAAACATATTAATACAAGAACAAGGTCAAATATTTGTTCAATGATTGTTTTGTATACAAAATATGATGGTTAACATGCTAAGTGATTTTGCAACATTATTTTGGCATGTCACTATAAAAAGGTTGCTGACCCCTGCTTTATACCCTCGCTCATCTGTCATTCTTACTTCTCTATCTCTGTACTCTGTTTTCCTTGCTCTGTGCCTATCCAACGTAGTCCGTGTAGTCCATACAACGACTGACCTTCCTTCCATTCATATTTCCCCATGGCTGAAACTTTACCTACTACATCACTTTCTGTCAGCTGGTCTACGGAGCTCGTTGATGTAGAGTTTTGTGTGCCCAAGAATGATCCAGTCCCAGTGGAGATGGTACTTT
The DNA here is from genome assembly GCA_014155875.1 of Cepaea nemoralis. NCBI lineage: Eukaryota > Metazoa > Mollusca > Gastropoda > Stylommatophora > Helicidae > Cepaea > Cepaea nemoralis. The sequence goes on along the minus strand of JACEFZ010014176.1, from coordinate 58,521 downwards.
GGTAGGAAAGTCTCTACACCAACATGACTCTAACAGATGCCTGCTGTATTCAGGGCTATGATTAATGACCTGTACACCAATGCATCGGACTTAAAAGTTAAAACTCATCGTCTTCCAAAGGATAAACCAACCAACCAAATAGCCATTCAACCGACCTCCCACCCATCCAACCGACCAACCAACCAACCAGCCATCTAACCTACCATCCAACCATCCAATCAACCACTCACTCAACCAACCATCCACTCAACCACCCACCCACTCAACCAACTAACAATACATTTAAAAAAGACGAATGCAATCAATACCTCTTTTCTCCACTTCCTGAACACAAGCTGTAACAATAGTCGGCATGGTTTTTCCCTCCCTCCTGGCACATGAGGAAATGCTGACGCCAAAGACAGCAGAACTGGTTCGCGATGGTGTACGCTGCATGGTTTTGTCTGCGGGAATGTGCCTCACGGAAATCACCAGAGATATATCGTTTGCTGACAGAGTTGTCTCTTGGAATGAGTCCTTCAACCAATTCTTTTTCAACTGTGGTTATGGAAAATAGAAACAACTATGACAATTCAATGCAATACATTAGAATAACCTATATTTGTAGCAGTTTTCATTGCTGAATCTGGGCAGGAGGATACACCTTTGGTATGTACTTTAGGTTATTAAGTCTGAATATGGATGTTTCTTGGACTAGTAACTCCACAATATATTCAGCTTTATGGCTGCTTGGAAGCTTAATCTTAGGAAATTAATGTGGTGGTTTTCACTGTCTTCCACCTCCACCAAGAGATGCATGTGTTATAAATATTATACTGCAAGTGAATGGTCTAATTTTATCACTTTTGTCAGAGAAGACACCTGCCTCTACAAATACTGTTAATGTTCCTAATTCCACCAACATTACTACAACTACTACTACTATTACTAATGCTAGTATTAGAACTGTCACTATTACAGAAGCTGCTACTACTAATACTACTGCTGCTACAACTACTGCAGTTACTACTACCACCATTACTACTACTACTATTACCACCACCACCACCACTACAACTACAACTATTACTGCTAAAACTGCTGTTGCTGCAACTACTGCTGCTATTACAACTCTGTGGCGAAGGGGTTATGGATGCAGTTCGTAATTCTGCATAACGCGTTCGAAACACAGGTGCGTTGGATTTTTTACGAAATGGTATAGGTGCTGGTTGTTCAGAAAGCAATGGCAAACTACTGAAAGTAAACATGCCCAGGAATCACGAACGGCCAAAATATGTTAAGGTTGACTGCTATGTCCATAAAGGATATGCAACTAACTTAACCACTACTTCAGCTGCAACTACTACCACCACAACTACTGCTACTACCACCACTACTACTGCTACTATCACTACCACCACTAAAGCTTCTACTACCACTATTACTGCTGCTGCTACTACTACCTCTACTGTTGATACTACTACTGCTGCTACTACTTCCATCATCACTAATGCTGCAACTACTAAAACCATCACTACTACTGCTGCACCTACTATAACAACTATAGCTGCTACCACCACCACTACTACTGCTGTTACTACCACCACCACTACGACTACTACCACCACTATTACCTGCTGCTACTACCATCACCACCACTACCCCCACCACTACTACTGCTGTTACTACTACTACCACCCTTGCTGCTGCTAATACTACCACTACCACTACTGTTACTACTACTACTACAGCCACAACTACTGCTGCTGCTACTACCATAATTGCTATTGCTGCTGCTACTACTACCACCACTACCACCATCACTACTACTGCCACTACTAATATGATGCCGACCACTACCACTGCTACTATTACCACCACCACTGCTGCTACTACTACTACTACCACTACTGCTGGTACTACTACCACCACTACTGCTGGTACTACCACCACTACTACTGCTACTACCACCACTACTACTGCTACTACCACCACCACTATTGTTACCCCACCACCACTACTACTACTACCACCACCACTACCATCACCACTACTACTATCACCACCACCACTACTACTACTACTGGTACTACACTGTAACAAACATGGTTTAAAAAATAAAAAAAAGAAGAAAACAACTGCTTGATGTGTCTCACCTCAAGAGCCACCCTCCCCAACAATGTATCCCCCTGACCTCCAGGCTCCTTCTTAAAGCACAGAATTCTCAGAGTTTCAGATCCCTCCAGCTCGAGGTCAAAGTCCTCATTCCAAGCGGGGTCTTGGGTGCCTTCACAAACTGTGGTGTAGGCTTTAAAGAAGAAGTGACCAAAGCTGTCCATCTCCATATTACAGTATGTATCTGTGGACACAGACAGCAGATTGTCTTGGTTACAATATGAGACACTGAGGTCTACTATTGAATGATGTCCCCTTCCCACTTCTGGCTCTCTGGCGAAGCGATTTTGATAATTCGTAATCCAGCATACCATGTTCGAAACACAGCTGCGGGTGATTTGGAAGCAGATCGCCTTGCATTGGCTCCCATACAAATGTATGAGTGATGGTTATTCATAAGTAATGGTTATTCATAAGGCACTGGCCAGCCACTGAACATAAAATTGCCAAGAAATCACAAACAGCTAAAATACGCTGGGTGTGATAGCCATGTCTTGTAAAAAATATGCAACTAACTTCACACACAGGGAACATGAGTAAGGAAAGGTTTCCAGCCTTCGTAGACTAGATGGATAGGGTATGTTAGGAGGATGGATGATGGTAGAATACCAAAGGACATCTTTTTTGGTGAATTACAGACGGGTAGGAGATCTCAGGGTCGGCCTCTACTACGATACAAAGATGTGTGTAAGCGGGACATGATTGATACAGGCATTGATAATGCATATTGGGAGCAAGTCGCCGCTGAACGTGTTGCATGGAGGGCAACTATCAGAAATGGAATAAAGAAGGAGAAAATGATTGCAGATAAAGCACACACAGAGCGTGAGAGACGTAAGATGGTGCAAAATGGTGGAAATGACAATGTTTTCACATGCATCTACTGTGGGCAAACATTTGCAGCAAGAATTGGCCTTACCAGCCACACTCGCCATGGGTCGTAGTTATTAAGCCTTTTTGAAGCACAATGTACCAAACTATCGTCTGTCAAGACGGAAAGGTGCCAATGAATGAACATGGTGTGGTAACTTTTTGGGCAAGCATCATGTATTTTTCATGTACAGTTGTTTCTCTTTCCCCATGATGACAACTGGCAAGATTAAGGGGAAAAGAACAAGGGAAGGCAGAGAAGTAACTATCTGGATGGCTTGGCCACATGGCATGATTGAGACAAGAACACAAAGCGGATCCATGACTCTGTTTATCATCTAAGATGGCGGAAACATGACTCCCCATACCCATCGGCATGGCACATGATGATGATGATGAGCTGAAAAATACATGGGGGAAAAAGAATCAAAAACTATACTGAAGAAGAGAATTTCCAAGCCATGAGAAGGCTGACAGTCTCCTAAGGTTGAGTGGGTAAATCAGAAGAATGTTCTAAGGAATGGTTCAGACAGAACTGGAGAAAGGGACCTTGATGACATAGTAGGAAACAAGTAGACAAGACTAGCCCTGAGTAAAGACAGAATTGATTCAGGGAAGTCTAGATAACCTGACACTCTTTCTCTCCTACCAAATAAATCACTGAATAAGCTCTCAAGGAAGCATTAAAGTGAGTATTCTTACAATGACAAAGATGAGACAATATCATCCAGTGCCTTGCCAGCTGGCGTGGGTGATCAAATTACGATCTCTGATGTCATGGATCAATTCGTGTGTTGACTCCCTTCCTTGCCATGACACAATACTGTCAAGAATCTTCTCCTGCTGTCTTTATCTCTCTTTCCATAAATCTTTCGGGTTGTCACAATATATTCCAGTTTTTGTCTTCTCATAACATGGCCAAAAACGATGACTGCCTCTTTCTGATATTTATTAGACAATATCAAACACGCTTAATGACAAAAAGATTAGAAATGATTAAACAAGGCTACTGACATAAAGATTAGAAACCATCAAACATGCTTGATGAGAACAAGATTAGAAATGATCAAACAAGGTTACTGACATTTAGATTAGAAACCATCAAACATGCTTGATGAGAACAAGATTAGAAATGATCAAACAAGGTTACTGACATTTAGATTAGAAACCATCAAACATGCTTGATGAGAACAAGATTAGAAATGATCAAACAAGGCTACTGACAAAGCCGGCTCCGTGGCGAAAGGGTTACGGACACAGTTCGTAATCCCACATACCTGCGTTCAAAACACAGCTGTGGCCAATTTGGTAGCAGACCAAACGTTGGTTTTTTATGAAATGGTATGGGTGCTAGTCATTCAGAAAGCAATGGCAAACTACTGAATGTAAACTTGCCCAGGAATCATGAACAGCCAAAAATGCTGGGGTTAATTGCTACATCCTGTAAAGGATATGCAACAACAACTATTGACATAGATTAGAAACCATCAAACATGCATAATGAGAAAAATATTAGAAACCATCAAACAAAGTTCGTGAAATAAAGATTAGAAATTACCACACATACTAAATGAGACCAAAGTCTCAATGAAGGAACTATCAAACAGTGTGACTCACCACAAACCTCAGTGAGTCCATTCACCTTGTGTATTGTCACATTCAGCAAGCCAGTCAGAATGTCCTCATCTGTAATAAGTAAGACCATCATTACACTAAAACCACATGAGCAGTCTCTCACAGAACAGTGCAGCAAGCCTAGGACCCTTTTTCGTGTCATGGGACATTCTGTGTGTATGATACTAGCTCCATAACAGTGGGGGTGGGGGGGGGGGGGGGGGGGGGGGGGGGGGGGGGGGGAGGGGGGAGGGAGGGGGGAAGAGGGGGGGGTGTGTGTGTGTGAGTGAGAGAGAGAGAGAGAGAGAGAGAGAGAGAGAGAGAGAGAGAGAGAGAGAGAGAGAGAGAGAGAGAAGAGAGAGAGAGAGAGAGAGAGAGAGAGAGAGAGAGAGAGAGAGAGAGAGAGAGAGAGAGAGAGAGAGAGAGAGAGAGAGAGAGAGAGAGAATGAATAATTTAATGTTTCGCTGGCCACCTTTACATCACAGGACATTTCTTGGCATCCATTTTAGGATGGGAGACCTGGGAACCCAGATCAATGAAAATTATTCAAGCATTGAAAGAGATTTGAATACATGAGCTCTGAGCCCACAGTCTGTGAGCTAGCTAATGTGCTGCACTTCCCAAAACAGTAACAAAAGGACCCTTTTTCAAACCTTGAGGTACATTGAATATACAATACCATACCAATATTTTTGTAGGCCAATCAACACAGTTTGGAAGTTGAGGTTGATATCACACCAGTTGCCTTTACCTCCCCAAACATTTATGGGTACCAATTTTAGGCCGCACCAATCTGAGAGCTAAGTCAATGAACAAACTTCTAGCCTCAAATAGGATTTAAACATATAACCACTGGGCCAGGAGGTAATCATGCCAGCCACTGTTACCGTGGCTTTGTGTTGTTGATAAATTTGACCACAGATTGTCTTCTATGTTACACTGTCAACCAATCCAGCATTCTTGTTTATGCCTTTTTCTCAATCTTTCCACTACCACAATCTTCTCCAGAGTCTCTTGTCTCATAACATGATCAAAAAATGAACAAACTCACATCAATTTAGCAAATACATAACATGGAAAGAAAACACCCCCGAACAGAGCAGTAAAATCAGCCAACATTTACCATCCACCAATAAACTACAGCCAAGTATTATTAGGCAACAAGGGTTCCCCTGGGCACTGGATTGGAGTCTTGACAATCAATGGGTATTGTGTTGAAGTATTGACAATCACTGGGTATGGGTTGGGGTCTTGAAAATCACTGGGCATTGTGTTGAAGTCTTGACAATCACTGGGTATTGGATTGAAGTCTTGACAATCACTGGGTATTGGATTGGAGTCTAAACAAACAATGGGTAATGTGTTTAAGTCTTGACAATCACTGATCACTGGGTATTGGGTTGGGGGTCTTGACAATCACTGGGTATTGGGTTGAAGTCTTGACAATCACTGGGTATTGGGTTGGAGTCTAAACAATCAATGGGTATTGTGTTGAAGTCTTGACAATCACTTGGTATTTGGTCGGCATCAGGACAATTACTGGGTATTGTGTTGAAGTCTTGGCAATCACTGATCACTGGGTAATGGGTTGAAATCTTGACAATCACTGGGTATTTGGTTGGAATCTTGACAATCACTGGGTATTGTGTTGAAGTCTTGACACTCACTGGTATTGGATTGGAGTCTAAACAATCAGTGGGTATTGTGTTGAAGTCTTGACAATCACTGGGTATTGTGTTGAAGTCTTGACAATCACTGGGTATTGTGTTGAAGTCTTGACAATCACTGATCATTATGTAGTGTTGGAATTTTGTCAATCACTGGGTATTTGGTTAGAATCTTGACATTAACTGTGTATTGGGTTGTTCTCTTGACAATCACTGGGTATTAGGTTGGCGTCTTGACAACCACTGGGTATTGGGTTGGGAGTCTTGACAACCACTGGGTACTGGGTTGATAGTCGTGACAATCACTGGGTATTGGGTTGGGAGTCTTGACAACCAGGCTGCCACTGGTACCATCAGTAGAGAAACTCTTCATTGGCTACAGAAGATTGGGACGGAGCATGTGCGGGAATGTCCTGAGTGCAACAATGTTGATTCCTGATTTCATATTTAACACTTGCCAATGAAATACCTAAACTTGTACAGAAAATGTTACCAGCACCTTTCCTTCATCCTTCCCTCCCTATTCCATAGAAAATTCTGAAAATCAGGCGGCAATTTGATCAAGCTTGCTTAACTCCAGAACCCCCCGGTTTGAGGAAAATCCCGCCACTAGGGGACTGAACCAGCAGCACAGTGTTGGCAAGCATATACACTAACTACTATGCTACAATCGTCTTACCTTTCTGTAACAGGACATTGCCAATTTTGTTCACCTGAGGAGTCTGAAACAGACACAAACATAATAACGTCATGTAGATAAATACAACATTGTTACGAGGTTTTCATTCATTCATCATGTGCCATGCCGATAAGCATGGGCAATCATATTTCGCCATCTCACTCGATCACCAGAGTCATGGATCAGCTCTGTGTTCCTGTCTCAACCATGCCATGTGGCCAAGCCATCCTGGTATTTACTTCTCTGCTTCCCCTTGTTCTCCTCCCCTCAATCATACCAGTTGTCATCAAGTTCTCCAATTTATTTCTTCTCATAATGTGACCAAAAAATTGTGACTGTCTACTTCTAATTTCTCTAATGAGTGTACGAATTACATTTGTTTCTTGTAGGACTTGTTCATTGGTTTTTCTGTCTGTCCATGATATTCTTTGCATTTTCCTCAGAAACCGCATTGAAACAGCCATCAGATGTTTTTCAGCTTGTCTGCTCATTGTCCACGTTTCACATTTATCAAAAGTACAGGTTCTATGTAGCACCTCAACACTCGTTCTCTCTTTGCTACTGACATCTTTTTATTGGTCAGTATGTACGAGGTTTTAGGTAAGCGCTGAAGACGATACATTTTTGAGCTTGTCAATGTCATCATTACGTGCCATGTCAGTAAGCGGTCATGGTGCACAATTACTAGCATCTTGGACCAGGTCCATTTTTTTGGTCCTGATTATGGCTTGTGGCCAAACCATCTCGGTTTTCTTTGCTTTCCTTTTGCTCTTTTCCCATAAAGTTTGTCAGTTGTCACTAAGTTTTAAAGATTATTTCTACACAAAATGTGCCCAAAAAATCTTGACTGTGTCCAAATTGTGACTAATTTCTTAAAATCAATTTACATGTTCATTTGTTTCTTGTAGCACAGACTCAATGGCTTTTCTGTCCGTACATGATAGTCTTTACATTGTCTTCATAGATCACATTTCCACTTCCATTAGATGTTTTTCAGCCTGACTGCTTACTGCCTATTTTTCACATACTTACAACAGTATAGTTTCTATATGGCACTTCAACACACTTTTTTCCACAACAATCATGATTTTTCTTCATCATCATCTGTCACTTTTGCCATCAAGCATCATGGTGAGGAATAGATGACATTCCAGCATCTGATAGGTGGCACTGGATAGCGTCTTTCCATGAGATTCTACATGTCTTTGATATTGCCAATCCATTTTCTTTTTGGGTGTCCTCTTGCTCTCCTATCAGATCTTTGATGTTGTGCCGGTGCTGGTAGTTGGTGTTGCATTCTAACGAGACAGCCAAACCATTGGAACGTCTTAATTAATCATTTAGCCTGTCTATGGTAATTTTAACATTCTTTTATTCAGTAGTATTTGCTTCCACATGATTCATCATTATCATCATCATCATGTGCCATGCCTACAGGCATGGGTGCTATCACTTTGCCATCTCATACTAGAGTTATGAATCTGGCTTGTGTTCATATCCCCATTATGCCTTGTCGCCAAACCATGCAGGTATTTACCTCTGTCTTCTTTCTCTCTGCTTTTTTTCTCAGCAATTTTGCCAGCTGTCACCATTTTCAAGTTTTCTTCTCTTAACAACATGCTCATAAAATGGTAACTCAACATGCATGACTAGCTCACAGTTCCCAATATGTATGAAACAAACAGAAGACAGTTGGGCTTCTAGTGAAGACAGATTCAGGCAGCAGAAGAAAACAATTAAAAAGTGACAGCAGAACTCTGAACACACCTCTTTAACGCTATTCACCAATTCCTGTATGTAGATGGAACTCATGGCTTGTGCTGTTGGGTCTGTCTTGGGACCTGCAATGAATCAAGTTTAATGTACAGAAGGTGACACATTAGAAGTAACTGCATCTTCCTTTCACAGACAGCTACTACAATAGCTCTAATTGTACTGTATTGGCACCTTGCCATCTTGACAGATGATAGTTTGCTACAGTGTGCTTCAAAAAAAGTATAATAACTATAACTTATGGTGGCAGATCAGGGATGGAGTCATACCTCTCCCTAGCACAAAGTCTGGGCTGAATTATAGAGACCATGTGTTGACCTTACAGCATGATCCCCCTCTCGACCTGCCTAGTTCACTCCAGAGGAAAAGTAATACCAATACACCTGGAACAAGACAAGCAGCAGAAGCTGCTGCATCAGCAAAGCAATGCACTAACTGTCTGCTTGTCGGAGCTTCTATCACAGACCAGGTGCCAACCAAGGCTTAGGGCCTGTTCTGCCCTGCCATGACATTTAGTCTTTAGGTTGCATTTCCTCACACTAGGATAAGGCTTGTACCCTTCCAATTGCACTCCTTCACTCAAAGCCATTGGTACAATGTGGGGTGTTGAGTTTGGTAAGTGCCGCCCAACATTTGGCGCTAACAGAAAACAGGTAGTTCCGTTTATGGTGCTCAGTTATATCTGACCAAGACCTCTCTTAATTCTTTCAGATAGTAACTATATTACCCCACACACTTTTATTTGCTGCTGTAATACCTCTTTCAGACAGTTACTACATTACCCCACACACACACATTTGGCAGTGGGGAGCGTTTTATGTGATATTCACTGGCACAGGAACGGAGCATAATGGGGACGACCCATTGCTGTGAAGTTGGAACTGCGACTAACTAACTAACTAACTAACTTTTATTTGCTGTTGTAACGCCTCTTTCAGATAGTTACTATATGACCCCACACACTTTTATTTGCTGTTGTAACTCCTCTTTCAGATAGTTACTATATTACCACCACACACTTTTATTTACTGTTGAACTCCTCTTTCAGACAGTTACTACATTAACAATACACCTATTACTACATTAACATACACACTTGTATTTACTGTTGTAACTCCTCTTTCAGACAGTTACTATGTGATCTCACACTTCTAGTTACTGTTGTAACTCCTATTTCAGATAGTTACTATAGAAACGTACACACTTCTAGCTACTGCTGTAACTTCTACAACACAGCAACACTAACTAGGCTGCCAAAAGTAGACATCTGAGTCATATTGGGGTACCAGCGGCAAGAACAACAAGCAACAACAAGAATTTTTTTTAAAAAACAATAACGACAAGAGGGAAACTAACAACACAAGAAACACACAAATAGGTAAAGCACTACTAGGATCATCAATAACAACAACAGTTACAAACACAACAGAGACAACAATAATAGTAACAATAACATTAGTAACAATACCAACAACAGTAATAATGAACAGCAACAATAAGAACAACAGAAACAACAATAACAGCAACAATAATAATAACTACAATATCGACAAAAGTAACTGCAGTAGTAGTGTCAGCAGTGGCAATAGTATCAGAATCAGCAGTAACACAAACTACAACAGTAACCACAACAACAGTAACTAGAGCAACAACAACAGTAACAATAATGCCAGCAACAGTAACAACACCAATAGCAGTAACAACAGTAACAATAACAACAACATTAACTACAGCAGTAGTAACAATAACAACAACAGTAACTACAACAATAACAACAGTAAAAAGAACAGCAAAAATAGTAACTACAATAGTAATAACAGTAACAACAGTAACTACAACAACAATAACAGTAATAACAGTAACAATAACATCAATAACAGAAACAACAACAACAACAGTAACTACTACAACAACAAAAACAGTAACTATTACAGCAGCAACAACACAGAAATAAACATACATTTTCTACACAGTGAAATAATGGTCTCCTTCCACTCCTCCCTCTCGTAATCCGTGGACATGAGCAGAGTGTAGGACTTGCCACTCTCAATCAGCACCTTGAAAGGTAATGTGGGCGACGCTAGGATCAACTGGGCCTCCTGAAACAATAGGTTGCCAATATAGAAAAGAAATGATGGAAAGAAGGAAGAAAGAGAGATAGATACAAGGAAGGAAGGTAAGGAAAGGAAAGCAAGAGAGGTATAGAAAGCATAGAGGAAGGAAGGAAGGAAGGAAGGCAGGCAGGCAGGCAGGCAGGCAGGAAGGAAGGAAGGAAGGAAGGAAGGAAGGAAGGAAGGAAGGAAGGAAGGAAGGAAGGAAGGAAGGAAGGAAAGCAAGAGATGTATAGAAAGCATAGGATGCAAATGAGGGAAAAAAGGAAGGCAGGACAGACAGAGAAGGAGAAATAAAAAGTGATGAAGGCAGGATCGCAAAAAGAGACTCAAGGTGACCAGACAAGCTCAAAAGGAAGATAAGTTGCAAATAAATAAAAAGGACTTAAAGAAGCTAAACTGTTCAGTGGTAATAACAGAAAAATTAAATCTGACATGTGTACAATGGTAATAACAGAAAAATAAAATCAGACACTTGTATAGTGGTAACAACAGAAAATTAAAATCAGACACTTTTACAATGGTAATAACAGAAAAACAAAATAAGACACCTGTACAGTGGTAATAACAGAAAAACAAAATCAGACACTGGTACAGTGGTAATAATAGAAAAACAAAATAAGAAACTTGTATAGTGGTAATATCAGAAAGAGATCCGCTGCTTTACTTTACTATAATATCTGCAACGATGTAATAAAAGCAAATTGGTATTTCCCAGATAGTATTGCCAGAAGGCTTGCAATATTTCTCATGATAATAATTATGATAAATAATGATGACGATGGTATTCTGGTATAATAATGTTGCAAAATGAAAATGGTAGTTTGGTAATTTGGTAATTTAAAATGGTAGTTTGGTAATTTGGTAATTTAAAATGGTAGTTTGGTAATTTGGTAATTTAAAATGGTAGTTTGGTAATTCGGTAATTTAAAATGGTAGTTTGGTATGGCGATGTGACTAATATTTGTGATGATACAATTATAATAGCTAATGATGATGGCAAAGAATGAAATTGGTATTTTGGCATGGTTATGTTGCCATGATGGGCCATCATAACAAATAAACAAGTTACAACCACTCACAGTTTGATTGACTTTCTTCTTCAGCTTCTCCACATTCCTGGCAACTCCTCCGCCCAAACTGACAAGACCGCGATGTTTCTGAAATGTTAAATAGCGAATAAACTAATTTGTTGTTTTGTTTATTTTAATGTTCGCTCATTCTGAACTCAAGTATAGCCCATACACGTGCTGCTACTTCTAGTGCACCGGACTGATTTGTGCATGTGGATTGGCTTTCCTTATCTCCAGTGTCTCTCGCCATCAGGTTAACCCACTCCAAATTTTTAACAGCTTGTAATCTGCATTGCCAAGTCAAGGACAAGAAGTCAACATTTGAGTCCAACTAATCGGTGTAGAGGTTGAACCCGCTACTTCGACATAAGCATGCGGGAAGTTTAGTGCAAGCGCTCTTATCCATTCTGCCATAATGACCTCCTGCTGTGTGGCTGGAGTGGCCAACTATGAGTTACTGCCCCTGCACAAGATCATCATATTGTGCTGAGTGACGAAAGGAATCGTTTTCTCCCAGCACTAGTGGGTTGACGTGGGCAAGTCTCGCAAATAACAGTCCTCAAACGACTCAGAGATGCAGGCCCTATTGCAAGACGACCTTATGTTGGGCCAAACTTGACTCACACACATCATTAGCAGCGTCTGCAATGGGCAAAGCAACATGTCAGATGGACTAGACTGCAGTCAAGTGCTGTCGTATTCACAGACGAGAGCAGATTCAATCTATCCTTTGTTGATGGACATGTGCAAATTTAGCGACAGTGTGGAGAGCTCTTTGCAGATTGCTGTGTTCATCAACACAACCATTTGGAGATGGAAGTTTTCACATTTGGGGAGGATTAAGTTTTCACTATCACTTGCTTCTTCATATCTTCCGTGGAAATATTAATGCTGTGATATATTGAGATGAGGTTTTGGATGCATTGTTTGCTCCTGCATTCACAAGTTATCCAGTCTTGCAGCTTATCCATTAGGATAACGAATGTGCGCAAACTGCATGCTTTACACAGCAATATCTACAGGAGCAGAACATTGTGACAACTGATAGGTCTGCCCTATCACCAGGTATGTCCTATCACCAGGTATGTCCTATCACCAGGTATGTCCTATCACCAGGTATGTCCCATGTAGAACATCTGTGGGACAAGCTTAGATGCAGAGTCTACAGGTAAGGTTCTGCAGCTAATCTGCAACAGCTTGAAGCTGCTCTTACATATGAATGGAACTCGTTTACCTGTCAAGCTTGTTTGTAAGCACACAGTGGTCATATCAGATACTGAGGTTAGTGTGAATGCATACTTTTTTTACTGGTTGCATGTCTGGTTTTCTATCTTGCCTGCACAGTAAGCAATTTATTTCACAAAAATCTAATGTACAAATTAATTACCAGGATGAATTTATAGGAAAATGAATAGAGATTCAAAATATGTAAATGTGTAAATACTTATATTTAATTTCACACTTTGTTCCTGAATTATATATTGCATATTATATATTATTATATATCTATATTATATATTAGTATATATCTATTATTATATATATCACATTTATATTATATATTACATATCAGTATATGTATCACAGGGTGAACAACGTACAACTAGGGTTAGAATTAAATTGTAAAAAGACACAGATTATGGTCGTCACTAGGATTGATTGATTGACTGATTGATTGATCTAGGAACCGACATCACAGCATTTGGGACATTCCCATAAGCGCTCCGTCCCCATCCTCAGCAACCAGCGAAGAGTTCCAACACTAATAGTTCCAGTAGCAATCTGATTATATGTCCGTCTCGCCTTTCCTCTGAGCGTCGAGCGTCGAGTGTCGGCCAGATCCCCTCGTCACTCCTCGCTGCCTCATTCTAACCAGACTATGGTGATCCATTTGCTCCTCCGAGGTGTACACGTGCTCCCACAAGGCCGCAACCACATCTGCCTTGTCATGCCTCAATACTCCACCAAGTTCTGCCGAGCCAGCCAATCTGTCCGCCTGTTCATTCCCCAGCACACCGGCATGCCCAGGAGAAAAGATCCAGGTGATGCTTGCTACCCGTGACCTCCGAAGCGAAGCAAGCCACTCTGCACGAAGCTTGCCTGTTCTCACCCTACTCAGCATGCTTTCTGAGTCAGTTACAATCACAATATGTGTATGTATTGTGTTTTCTATCCAGCGGAAAGCTGCACTGACCGCCTCCACCTCCATTCTTAAGCTAGATGTAGTGTCATCATATGCCAGGCTCTCCTGCACCAAACGCCGACCATTAGTTTTTGCCAAGAACCCCTAAGCACTTCTCCTACCTCTCAACACCGACCCATCCGTGTAGATAATCACATCACCCGGGCGAGAATTTTCTGAATTAGTTGCTGAATTTCCAATTCCGTGGCCCCTGCTGGCCACTCCCTGCACTCCCGGCTCAATGTCACTAGGACGAACGAAATACCACAATGCAATATACAAGTAAATGGGAATATTCTTAAGCAAGTGAATCGGCACAATTATCTCGGAACAGTCATAACATCTGATGGGAAATGTCTTGAAGAGATTACAACAAGAATCACCATGGCGAAGGTAGCCTTTTGTAAGACGGAAAACATACTAACCAATAAAAAGATTGCATGTGCAATAAGAAAAAGAGTGTTGAGGTGCTACATAGAACCTGTACTTTTGTTTGGATGAGCAGCGTGGACAATAAGCGATGAGCAAACAGGTTGAAAAACATCTGATGGCTGTGGAAATGTGGTTTCTGAGAAAAATGCAAATAATTCCATGGACAGATAGAAAAGTCAATGACCAAGTCCGACAAGAAATAAATGAAAATTGTACACTGATTAGAGAAATTAGATGTGGAAAGTAAACACTTTTTGGTCACATTATGAGAAGAAATAAATTGGAGAACTTGGTGATAACTGGCAAGATTAAGGGGAAAAGAACAAGAGGAAGGCAGAGAAGTAAATACCTGGATGGTTTGGCCACATGGTATGGTCGAGACAAGAACTTTGAGCTGATCCACAACTCTGATGATCGAGTGAGATGGTGAGACATGACTGCCCAGGCTTACTGACATGGCACATGATGGTGATGATACGTATCAGTATATGTTATCAGTATATGCATCAATATATCCAAAAGAACAACCACTTTTATACTGAAACAACAAATGAAGTCTGAGCAAGAGCTCTAGGGGAAGAAGAAACATGATATCCGAAATCAGGAAACCAAATTATACAAACAGTGCTCAGATATGCTATAACCCCATAAATAGTAAATTCACTTACATCTTTATCATCAGATTTCCTCATTTCTGCTTTCAGCTCCCTCTTCTGTGCTTTGAGTTTTGCCTTTAACTCATTTATGTCCTCCTTCCTGGTGGTTTTATTGTCATCTACAATAACACCAAGTATCAAAGTTACGAAAAGTTAACTCTAATTCATGCATGTATTAGAAAACTCCTCGAAACAGTGTCAATAAATACTCGATAATCTCTGCATCAAAAGGAGAATAGGAATGGCCAAAAATGCTTTAAACAGCATGAAATCAGATTTACCATCTTGAGAGATTAACAATGTATTAAAAATGAGAATTGTCAAATTTATGTATATTCAACACTAGTACATAGCACAGAAGCCAGGACATTGAATAAAGTAATTAGAAAGTCAAATGGATGCTCTGGAGATGTGGATATACAGAAGAAAATCAAATACAGAGGTTCTAGAAACACTGAGAATGAAAAGAGAGTTCATGAAAGTAATAAAAAATAAAGGCAAGTAAAATATGTTGGCCATGTTAAAGGACAACTAAAAAGTTAAAACAACTCCCATGTGTTGCCGGGGCCCATAAGGGAAGCAAAGAATAGCAACACTGCAGCCTACCACGCATGTCGTAAGAGGCGACTAAGGAGGCTTGATGGTTCCGTCGCCCTGCTACTGAGTGAGTGCGTGGCGCGACACTGTGAGCTGTGAGTTTCGTATGAAATGCTTATGAATCTGCCCGAGGTTGTTTGGAACGTGACTGCATGTTCGGAGCGATGGCAGATGGCTATGTCCCAGAGTTGACCGGTTTTTGCCTTATGCAGAAATGCGTGGCTGTTGGGCTTCTGGTTGACTGCCACTATCATCGACGATGAACTGTATTTTGTGGACTGTGTGGGTGAACATCTAGGAAACATCCAGATGGGAAAATGACTGCCGATTCCATCAGAAATGAGCTGGGTGTTTTGTGAGGGACTATTGTGTTGACATTCTGGCGGCGGAATTATGCACAGTGCATCTGTGCGGGCTGTTGTTTGTCAAGACTCCTGACTTTTTCACTTTTCACATTGGGCAGTGGGGAACATTTTGTGTGGTATTCACTGGCACAGGAACAGAGCATAATGGGGACGACCCGTTGCTGTGAAGTTGGAACTGCGACAAAATAACTAACTAAAGGACATAACACTCTTATAAAACCATACTGGAGGGTAAAGTTAATGGCAAGCGAGCAAGAGGTAGGCAACGATACAAGTGGGAAGATAACATCAAAAGATGGATGATCATCAATCTGACAGAATGTACAGTCAAGGTGAGAGACTGACAGCGTTGGAGATCCATTGCAGCCAACACTTCATTGCGGAGATGGCACCAGACTGATGGAATCTCTGCTAACCGTTTATGTTATACAAGGACCATGAGGGAAGCAAAGAACAGCAACACTGTCACCTACCAAGCATGTCATAAGAGGTGACAAAGGAGGGTTGGCATGAAACTGGCAAGTTCATTTTGTAGAAAACTTTAGCTACAACAATAATTGATAAAGACCACTGGTTGAGGAAGAGGATTGGTTGATAAAGTATAGTGGTTAAGAAAGTACATTGGTAGAGAAAGTAAACTGGTAGAAAAAGCACAGTGGTTGAGAAAGTACAGTGGTTGAGCAAGAGCATTGGTTGATAAAGTACATTGGTAGAGAAAGTACATTGGCAGAGAAAGTACATTGGTAGAGAAAGTACAGTGGTTGAGAAAGTACAGTGGTTGAGCAAGCGTATTGGTTGATAAAGTACAATGGTAGAGAAAGTACGTGGGTAGAGAAAGTACAGTGGTTAAGAAAGTATAGTGATTGAGAAAGTACAGTGGTTGAGAAAGTACAGTGGTTGATAAAGAGCACTGGTTGAGCAAGAGCATTGGTTGAGCAAGAGCATTGGTTGATAAAGTACAGTGGCTGAGAAAGTACAGTGGTAGAAAAAGTACAGCGGTTGATAAAGTACAGTAGTTGATAAAGTACAGTGGTTGAGAAAGTAAAGTGGCGGAGAAAGTACAGTAGTAGAGAAAGTACAGTGGTTGATAAAGAGCACTGGTTGAGCAAGAGCATTGGGTGAGAAAGTACAGTGGTAGAGAAAGTACAGTGGCTGAGAAAGCACAGTGGTTGATAAAGAGCAATGGTTGAACAAGAGCATTGGTAGATAAAGTACAGCGATTGAGAAAGTACAGCGGCTGAGAAAGTACAGCGGTTGAGAACGTACAGTGGTTGAGAAAGTAGTGGTAGAGAAAGTACAGTAGTAGAGAAAGTACAGTGGTAGAGAAAGTACAGTGGTAGAGAAAGTACAGTGGTTGAGAAACAATAGTGGCAGAAAGACAACAGTGGTTGAGAAACAACGGTGGTTCAGAAACAACAGTGGGTGGGAAACAACAATGGTTGAGAAACAACAGTGCCGAAGAAACAAGTGGTTAAGAAACAACAGTGGTTGAGAAGCAACAGTGGTTGAGAAACAACAGTGGTTGAGAAGCAACACTAACAGGTGACTTAAGTCCTGAAAGATAGTGCCAGGGTCAGCCCACATGGCAGTGAAAACAGGGCGTTAAAGATATCCTTAGCATGACAATGCACGAAGCAGAGAAACTCTAGGCCTCTTTGTTAGTATGCAGACACACTATCTATCATCCTTCTCTTCCCACTCTTCCTAACATACCTAAAACATCTTGACTGTCTACATCCAAGTTTTCTAATCAATTTACGGTTTATTTCGAGAAGGACTGCCTCATTAATGTTTCTATCAGCTCATTATGTTCTCTGCATTTTTCTCAGATACTACATTTCCATAGCCACACTAATACGGGGGGGGGGGGGGGGGGGGGGGGGGGCTGGCTTCAAGTGAAAACTTAAAATGTGATAGAATTTATAATAACTATGCCATTGTCTTGTAACCTGTCAATATTATTGTTAAAGATGTCAAGAGTGTTGAGCAAATGACATTACTGTGTAGACGAACACAATGACATCATAAGGACAGTTTAAAGATGGCCGCCCGACTTTTGACATTCACCAAAGAGGAGCAGCATTGTTATCCATTTTTTTTATCAGTAAAGGGGTGAAATGTATAGAAATTTGGCGAATGAAAATCCAGTATGGTGATGCATGCCTGTCAGCCCAGCAAGTGTATGAGTGTAGTAGGAGATTTCAAAACAGCATGACTTCTGTGACAGATTGCTCACGACCAGATCAGGCACACTGAGTAGCAACCAATCTAACTTTTTCTACAGGAATCCAAGCACTTTATTGGCGCTGGAGGACGTGCACTGAACGCAATGGTGACTACATAGAAAAAAATGATACATTTGTTCTTTACTTTTTCAGAATATATTTTCACTTGAAGCAGCCTCATAATTTTAATTGTTTAAGCTCGGGTATTATTCATTTTTCACATATATCATATATTCATATGATATATAACTCTGCAGTATGCACCTGCTGAGATGCAGCGAAATGTGTCAGGCAATAAATCCTGCAACATATTGTTTGTGGCTTCTGTGTGTAAACACAATAACAACACCACAGAAACATGCAAGTACTCACCAGTGTAGGAGACTTTGGTGTCTATGATTGTGTGACTCAATGGGGCAAACCACTTGATGTCGAAGCTGACTTTATTGTTTCTAGACAAGAGAATTCACAGTCAGGTCATTGGTGGCATTTTATTAAGGGATTTGTGACTGTGTTGACTACTACCTGATTCTACTCAATGCTAAATATTCATGTCAACTCTTTCTGGCCCATGTATAGCATGTATTTTTAATGACTGTGCAGAGTTTGAAAATATTGCCAGTCCAAGTTTTGTATTTACCCTATGTAAAGTTCATGCAACATAACTAGGTAAATACAAAACTTGGACCGAAAATATTTTCAAACACTGCACAGTCATTAAAATATACCCCATAGTTGTTCAATTAGACAACTTTCTTTTACTTCGCTATATCTTCTTCTGCTGTTGCTTCTTCGTCTTCTTTCTCCTCCTCTTCTACTTGTGGCAGTTGTTCTTTTTCTACTCATTTCTCCTTCTTCTCTTGCTGCTTCTTCCTCCTCTTCTACACTGTGGCAGTTGTCTTTAACAGTCTCATTTCTGCTTCTTCTTCACCACCTCCTATTTCTTACCTTCTCTATCTCTGCCTTCTTCTTCTTTGTTCTCCTCCTCTTCTTCTTCACCCTTCCCTTTCTCTTCTTCTACTTCACCCCCTCCTCTTTTTTCATCTTCTTCCTCTTTCACCTCTTTTTTCTTCTTCTTCCTCCTCCACTGCTCCTTCTTTTCTTCTTCTTCTCATTCCCCTCCTCCTCCTCCTCTTCTTCTTCATCTGGAGAAGATACTGGTCATCATGACTCTCGACTCCTCTCTGTTCCTGTTGCTTATATTAAATTTCTTGCACATCTATGACAGTTTTCCACATAAATCTTTCTCTGGCTTCTTCTGCTTTCCTCATCTTGTATTTTATAACGTAAGGCTAATTTCTCTACTTCACCATTTCTGGTCATATCTCTCATACATTCCATTTGTCTTTTCTCTATGGTTTCCTCATTGTTTGTCTTCTCAGTAAACAACATCCTCAACACTCTTCTCAAAAACCACATCTTTACTGCCTCCAATATACCCATCATTTCATTACTCATTATACAGCTTCCACATCCATACAAAAGAAAAGGTCACTACAAAGTATTAGTAAATAGATAATTGTGCTTGCTAACTATTATTAATGATGCTCCCCATCTTTGATTTTTGAACTGTAGCCTGCCACTCTGCACTAAGCACGCATGTCTTCACCTTCCCAGCACACTATGAGTCCATTACAACCAAACAAGTGTATGACATTTGGTCCTCCAGCCAGCAGAATGCCACAGTGACTGCATTCACCTCCATTTTCAGACTAGATGTTATGGTATCATATGCCAGGCTCTCCTGCATTAAACACTGTCCATTAACCTTCACTATGAACTCCCAGGCACTTCTTTAGCCAGCTGTTATGTTTACAGAAATAATTACATTCTAAATGCAGAGAGTGAGGCTGGAACACTACAAACAGTGTGTGTGGTCAAATCACAGGGCTAAAGATTTCACAGCATATAACAACACAGATTATCAGAAGGTGGAAGACTACCTCAGGCTGGTACAGAGGCCAACAGATTTATAAGAAGCAATTATCAAACCAAGAGGGAATCAGAGCATCCAAGCCACCAGAAAAATGATGCATATTACAAACTCCAAAGAAGAAACAAGTAACAATCTTCAGACTGCACAGGCTGAAAAACCACATATTTAATAAACTAAAGATTAGAGATACTGATGAATGGAACTGTTGTACTGATAAAATAACAGCTAAATATTTGTCGCAAGAGTCCAATATATGCAGAACAGAGACAATTATTTTGACCTCCATCCACTCCATTTGAGGACAAACTCAATGGAGATGTCAATTGCTTAAGCTGACTGCTGCTTTCTTTGGATATATTCATATTGACATCTGAAGGTGCATGAAGGAAAAGAATATCAAAATAATCAGAAATGACTTGAAATACTGGAAATAAATAAGCAATATGTAACTGCTAAACAATAATCTTATGAGTTGAGTTTAGCCAAAAACTGATGTCACAGCACTCAGGACATTTTCATATGTGCTCCATCCATATCTTCAACAACAGCGAAGAGTCCAATACTAATGGTACCGGTTGCAATCTAATTATGTGTTCATCTATCCTTTCCTTGAGGAAACCAATGTCAGCCAGATCCTCTGGTCACTCCTTGCTGCAATATCCTCTCCAGGCAGTGAGGGTATATCTATTCTTCCTTACTATTCACGATCCAAATGAGACCCGGCCATATCGGCCTTATCATGCACCAGTACCCCACCCAGCAGTGTAGATGAAGCCAATTTGTCAGCCTACTAATTTAACACACCAGAGTGCCTTGGGGAAAAGATCCAATGGGTGCTTCCTATCTTTGAATTTTTATTGAAGCATACCCCCTTAATCAGCATGCTTTGTGAGACTGTTACAATCATGACATGTGTATGCTGTTGATTCTGCAGGAGCAGAATGTCACAGTGATTGACTCTACCTCCATTTTCAGACTAGATGCTGTGGTATCATATGCCAGGCTCTCCTGCACTACACACTGACCATTAATTGTTGTTATAAACCCCTAGACACTCTTCTACCTCTTAACACAGAGCTATAAACATTATTATATCACCTGAGCATGAATTGTGTATCAATTGTTCTCCCCTTGTCATTTCCTACACTCCCGATCCAGTGTAATTATTTATGACCCTACACAGGTCTAACTATATGTAGACAGTCAAAGTTTTTTAGGCATGTTATGAGAAGAAATAAATAGAAAACTTGGTGACAACTGGCAAGATCGATGGGAAGAGAACGAGGGGAAGACAGAGAAGTAAATACCTGGATGGCTTGACCATGTGGCATGGTTGAGACGAGAACACTGAGCTGATCCACGAGTCTGGTGATCGAGTGAAATGGCGAATCATGACCACCCACGCTTACCAGCGTGGCACATGATGGATGGATGGACAGGTCTGACATTTCCTCTGGCATTCTGACCCATTCCTCTCCTCTCCCAATGTTCTCAAGCATGCCCACTTCTCTGATTGTGTTATCTACCTGAGACAACCATAAATCTCCTCTTATCAGCCTGTGGCCCTTATCTGTGTCCATGGCTTCATGCAGGAGGTGCTCCTTTTGTGTGGCCACTCTGAGATATGGCTTAGCCTGCTGCACTTTGAGTCTGTCCGCAATCATTGTCAAAGCAAGGATGTACCAGTTGACACACTATAGGTGTGTCCCTTGTGCATCATAGGATCACACATGACTTAACCTGGGTTTAAGTCCCTACTAATGGAATCACACTGAATGGAGTGAGGAAAATTGGTGGATCTGAGTTAATGTGGATTAGCCGGCTCTGTGGTGATAGGGTTACGGACGCTGTTTGTAATCCTGCATACCCGCATTCGAAACAGTTGTGGGCAATTTGGCAGCAGACCGCTTTGAGTTGGTTTTTTATGAAATAGTATGGGTGCCGGTGTCTTTCAGAAACCAATGGCAAACTACTGAACATAAATTTGCCCACGAATCACGAACAGCCAAAATATGCTGGGGTTGACTGCTACGTTCTGTAATGGATATGCAACAACTAAAGTGGAGTAAGGTATTCTAATAATTAAACATGAAACTCTCACCTGTGTGTTTCTCGTTTAGTGCAGACGAGAACATCGCTGAACAGGAAGATGTACCTCAACTTCCGCCCACCACCCACACTTTCAACCAGGAAGCTGCTTTTAACAAGTCTTCGGTTTTCTTGTGTCTGTTGGCGGACAGTCACCTCAGATTATACATCCCTACCACTACAATTTTAGACATGTATTTTGAAATCTAGTGTGTGGATGTGTGTGCATGTTTTTGATATGTGTGGGAGGGGGGGGGGTTTATGTGTGGATGTGTGTGTGTGGGTATGTGTGGATGGGTATGTATGGATAGGTGTGAATGTGAGTGAGCATGTGTGGATGGGTATGTGTGGAACTGCGGGTGGGTATGTGTGGATGTGTGGGTGGGTATGTAAGCTAGTAGGTGGTGTTGTGGGTTGTGAGTGTGTGTGTACGTGTGTATGGGTCTGTGTGAGTAGTTGGTTGTGTGTGTGTGTGCATGCAGTGTGTTTTATGTGCATGATATAGATCAGTGGCAAAGCATTTGACTGCGGATCATGTTGGTCCCCAGCTCAAACCTGAGGGCCCCCCACGGAATGGTGTGTGACGGCAGAGTGGCTTACAAATTACAATGCCCACCTCGGGCCGATGCAAACCTGCTTTGCTTCATGGCTGGACTTTTCTTATACTGGCAAATGGCCGACTGGACAGACGATATTGTTACATTGTGCTTTAAAATTAGTACAAAACTTTGGCTGAATTACAGAGACCATGTGTCAACCATGCAGCATGATCCCTCTCTCAGCCTGCCTAGTTGACTCCAGTGGAAAGGTAACACCAATACATCTGGAACAAGACAAGCTGTAGAAGCTGCTGGATCAGCTAAGCAATGCTCTAACAGTCCGCCCGCCGGAGCTTTGATCTTAGACCAGTTGCGAACCAAGACTTATGCCTGGTCTGTCCTGCCACAACATTTAGTATTTAAAGATGCATTTCCTTATACCAGGATAAGGCTTGTACCCTCCCAATAGCGCTCCTCCACCTGAAGCCGTTGGCACAATGTGGAGTGTCGGGTTTAGTGAGTGCAGCCCAACATTTGGCACTAACAGAAAGCAGACAGTACCGTCAACTGTCAAACGGTAGCTCAGTCATATCTAAGTCTAGACACTGGGACTTTTCTTATAGCACAAGGACCACATTCTCGCCCCTGATCCTGGGCTGCTTTGTATTCCTCAGCTTGGGAAACAACACTTTCGGTGTCGCCGTAATGGCATGGATACCAAATGAAGACAAATAAACTGTATCTCCAAGATAACTTAACAAGATTGTACAGGTGGTACACCCAAAAACCTCAAGATGTGTGTGACACATTAATTGTTTTTATTTTTTCTTCTATTGAAATTATATATATATATATATATATATATATATATACTGTAAACAGGCACAATGCAATTACATCTAAAACAACATTCCGGATGAACGCATAAGAAGAAGAATCAAAGGGACCTTCATTATTTAAGGACTGTCCACATTACACAGAGACCTACATTTGTACTCAAAGGTATCAGTGTGGCGAAGTTCTCAATGATGTGCTGTGACAGCTTCAGCGCCTTCTGTAAAGAGTGATGATCTGGGTGGTCAACTGGGGTGTACTTGATCAGATCCTGGGTTCAAAACAGCAGATTATAAGCATGAATAAATTACAAGAAGCATTATAAATCAAAACCCTCGTTTAAAAGACACATAAATTATGGAAAAGAGCGCATTTAAAAGGCACATAAAATATGGGAATGAGCTCATTTAAAAGGCACATAAATTATGGGAATGAGCTCAATTAAAAGGCACATAAATTATGGAAAATAGCTCGTATAAAAGGCACATAAATTATGGAAAAGAGCTCATTTAAAAGGCACAGAAATACTTACATGCAACACAAATGTATTTCTATGTAAATACTTACATGCAACACAAATGCATTTCTTTGTATTAGGAGCGTTCATTTGAAATCCGTTCGTGCAGCACTGCGCATAATTGCGTACGTTGAACATGAACATGTCATAGTCATGTGATAAGTACTGACCAATGAATAAAAGAGCACGTGCTTATCATCCCATGATGCATAGGTTCTGTTTCTGAGTTGAGAAAATGGCCGGGTTGATCCAAAATCCGTCCAAAGAAGCTCAAAGAGCGGTGATTCAGTTTCTTTCATTTGAAGGATGTCGACCAGTGGATATTCATCGAAGAATGCAGGCAGCATACGGTAACAAATGTGTGTCGAAGACATCAGTGACAGACTGGGCATGAATGTTTTGGAAAGGGCGTCAGATCATGACAGACCTTCGACGGCCGGGTCAAGTGCATATTGTTGCAACAGAAAGAAATAAAAACATCACCAAAATTGATGCAGCAGTACAGATGAACCGTTGTTGAAGCATAAATTCACTAGCAAAAGAATTTGATGTGTCAATTGGGACAATTCAAAAGGCTGTTCACAAGAAACTGCAATTTCGGAAGGTGTACAGTGGGTACTACGGATGTTGACAGACCATCAAAAATGAGGAACGCATGGGATGGTTTTTGAACCACTTGCTGCATTACAGAGTGGAGGGCGATGAATTTCTCTTCCGCATAGTGGCAGGCGATGAATCATGGTGTCACCACTTTGAGCCGAGCAGCAAAAGAGAGAGCATGTATTGGAAGCATGCTGGATCACCAAAAGCCAAAACATTCAAGTTACAGGTTTCCGCTGGTAAGGTTATGCTGAGCGCATTTTTTGACCATGAAGAGCTATTGTTGGCCGACTTTAAAGAACCTGGTGTCAACATCAACTCTACCCACTACTTGGAAACACTAAACACGCTGCAAAAAGCCATCAAGAATAAACGACTCGGCATGCTTTCTCGCGGTGTGATTTTGTTGCGCAATAATGCTCGTCCGCATGTTGCAAAGATCGTGCAGGAAGCATTAGCTTGGAAGAAGTGAAAATTCTGCAACATCCAACCTATAGTCCTGATATGTCACCATGTGATTTTCATTAGTTCGGACCTCTAAAAACAGCTCTCAAGGGGCAACGATTTCATACAGATGCAGACGTAATGAACGCGGTAAACACTTGGTTCAGTGAGCAACCACAATACTTTTTTGCGGAAGGCATTCGCTGCTTACCTAAGCAATGGGATGCTTGCCTGAATGCCAACGGCGACTTCTTCGACCAACCCATGGTGCATAATTCATTCATAATGAATGCTTTGTTTAATTCTACCACACCTCTTAATGTTTCTTTCATGCTTTTGTAATAAAACCATTGGAACGGGTTTCAAATGAAAGACCCTTATAAATACTTAAATGCAATACAGGTGTATTTCTTTGTATATATTTACATGCAACACAAGTAAGTATATTTCTTTCTAAATACTTACATGCAACACAAGTGTTATTTCCTTGTAAAAACTTACATGCAATACAAGTGTATTTCTTTGTAAATACTTACATGCAACACAAGTATATTTCTTTGTAAATACTTACATGCAAGACAAGTATATTTCTTTGTAAATACTTACATGCAAGACAAGTATATTTCTTTGTAAATACTTACATGCAATACAAGTGAAATTCTTTATACATACTTACATGTAACACAAGTGTATTCCTCTGCACCCTTTGGACAGGCTTAAAAAGAGCATCTGTGAACAAAGACAATCAAAATGTAATTAAAATGATTAAACAAATGCCTTTCTCATATCACATACAATGATAAGACATGTATGTTCATTTTGTACACTGAAAATTAATGATAAGTAAAGTAATATTAAAGTAAAGTAAAAGTAAAGCAAAAGTAAAGTATAAGTATAGTACAATAAAGTAATGTTAAATTACTGCAAAAGTTAAATGACGTAAAAGTATAATACAGTAATGTTAAATTCGACACTACTAAACGACACGGAAGCCTGGACATTGAATTAGAAAGTCGAATAGAGGCCCTGGAGATGTGGATATACAGATGAATATGTATATTTCATTGAAACAAAACCAATCAAAAACAGAGATTCTAGGAAAACTGGGAATGAAAAGAGAATTGATGAAATAAAGAAAAGAGACAAGTTAAATATTTTGGCCACATTCCTATGAAAACCATACATGAAGTTAAGGTTGAAGCAAGTGAGCAAGAAGTAGACAATACAAGTGGGAAGATAACATTGAGAGATGGACCAACAGCAGTCTGTCCGAATTTACAGTCAGGCCAAAAGACAGTGTTGGAGATCCATTGCAGCCAACCTTCATTGTGGAGATGGCACCTGATTGGTTGATTCATGCTGAGCTGGCTAAGGGTAGCGCATGTCCACTGCAGGATTTTGTAATCAACCCCAACCTGTATTGGCTGTTTGTGATTTACTAAGAAGTTTATGTTCAGTAGTTTGCCATGGATTTCTGAACAGCGAAAGCTCACACCATCAAAATCAGCACCAAGCAGTATGCTTCTAAATCACCTGCAGCTGATTGTGAACCCTTTCACCCCCGTATATCAGGGAATTGTGAAACTGTCTACTCTCTACTCTGCTTACTTTACTATATGAGAGTTAGTTAGTTACATGTACTTTAAAGGACGTTTGCAGTCAACATCAGCATTTTTTGCTGTTGTTGATGTCTTGGCAAATTTACGTTCAGTAGTTTGCCATTGCTTTCTGAACAACCGGCACCCATACCATTTTGTAAAAATCCAACGCAACGTGGTCTGCTGCCAAATCGTGTGCAGCTGTGTTCTATATAAGAGTATTCAGGTGAAATGCATGTTAGTATCACAACCAGGGATTCTGAGATAAGTGGCAAAATTTGTTTTTTCAAATTTTTATTTTCTCTTCATTTTTCTCATTTTTTCATTCTTGCCATCCTGTTTTTATACCTTAATGTAATCAATGGAGGGTCTTCTCTGTGATTATACATTGTGTTTTGTGTATGTATGTGTTTGCTAATGAAGGCTAGTCACCGCAACATCCTGTATTTTTTGTAATCTGTTCTGTAAAGCTGCATTACCCCCAGTTCTTTAATAACCACCAGGCCATTGAGCCTAATGAATGCTATGTAATAAGAACACATTATGTCCTACCTTCTAAACTGGTCACTTCCTTCAAGGTGCTGTTCACTGTGATATGCTGAAGCAAAAGGAAGATACAAACACAAAACTGTTTAAGTGGATCAATGTGTTTAAACATGTAGATACTCAATTAATCAATCAATCATGTGCCATGCCGGAAAGCGTGGGCGGTCATGATTCGCCATTTCACTCGATCACCAGAGTCGTGGATCAGCTCAGTGTTCCTGTCTCGTCCATGCCATGTGGCCAAGCCATCCAGGTATTTTCCTCTCGGTCTTCCTCTTGGTCTGTTCCCTTCGATCTTGCCAGCTGTCACTAAGTTCTCCAGTCCATTTCTTCTCATAACATGTCCAAAAAATTTTGACTGTCTACGTCTAATTTCTCTAATCAATCTACGATTTTCATTTGTCTCTTGTAGTACTTGGTCATTGGTTTTTCTATCTGTCCATGGTATTCTTTGCATTTTCCTCAGAAACCACATTTCTGCAGCCATAAACACAAATGGGAGATTTTTGCAGAAGTTAATGACAGTTACATGTAGAATAGTACAAGCAGAAGCAGAATGTGACAAGATGAAGAATATATCTAATCTCATCTTGTTCCACTTATACCTTTTGGTGTCAAGGTGAAACATAAACAATGGGAGAGTGCCTGTTTAAGGGCTTCATATATATCTCCACCTCTGTGGCAAAGGGATTACGAATGCAATTCTTATTTTCACATACTGCGTTTGAAACACAGCTGCTGGCAATTTGGAAACAACAGCTGCTGGCAATTTGGAAACAGACCACCTTGCATTGGTTTCCAAACAATGGTATGAGTGCCGGCCGTTTCAGAAAGCAATGGAAAACTAAAGAACATAAACTTGCCCAGGAATCACAAACTGCCAAACACTGCTGGTGTTGACTGCTATGTCCTGTAAAGGATATGCAGCTAACTTTTTTTTAAATATCGAGATATAGAGGATGAAGAATATTATATGCAATATATCTTTGTCAACCAAGGTTTGATAAAAAAGCTTCTTCAGAGTTATAACAAGACAATCCTGATGTACAGAAGTGAATCACAGACAATTAGCAGATTAGTGAAGAATTTTGTGAAAGCTGCAGAAATGTGATTTTGCATAAGAATTATGAGAACACAATGAACAGATATGGAGAAAAATATAAAATGGCTGTGGGAATGTGATTTCTGAGGAAAATGCAAAGAATACCATGGACAGACAGAAAAACCAATGAGCAAATGAACACCATAAACTGATTACAGAAATTAGATGTAAATAGTCAAAAATGTTTGGGTACATTATGAGAAGAAATAAACTAGAGAACTTGGTGACAACTGGCAAGATTGAGAAGAAATGAACAAAGGGAAAGCAGAGAAGTAAATATCTGGATGGCTTAGCCACGTGGCATGGTAGAGACAAGAACACACAGCTGATCCACGGCCCTGATGATATTGCGATACATGACCGCCCACACGTATCAGCTTGAAACATAATGATAATGATCAGAACACTGGACAGATAAAAAGCCCAATGAAGATACAAGAAGTCAACTCTCAAAGACAGCTGGTTGCTCACATCAGAGGAAGACAGTCCACATTCTATGGGCATGTCATGAGGAGTGGAAAGCTGGAGTATGCATGACCTTGGGAAAACTTGAGGGGAGGAGAGGCAAGGGGAAACCAAGAGAGAAGATGGTGTACAGTTTGACAGCAGGGCATAGAGGAACATCACTATTAGAACTGATTGGCAGTACAGAAGTCAGAAGGCAGGATAACCAACTCCACATGGCATGGGCAATGATATGAACTAGCTAGATCCAACTCCACATGGCACAGGCAATGAGAAGAACTAGCTAGATCCAACACCACATGGCACAGGCAATGAGAAGAACTAGCTAGATCCAACACCACATGGCATGGGCAAAGAGAAGAACTAGCTAGATCCAACACCACATGGCATGGGCAATGAGAAGAACTAGTTAGATCCAACAGCACATAGAATGGGCAATGAAAAACAGTTAGATCCAACACCACATGGCATGGGCAATGAGAAGAACTAGCTAGATCCATTTCAGTCCAGTTTACTTGAATAACTCTCATTCTTAACAACAATATTGACAGGTTACTAAGACAATGGTATGATTATTGTAATTTCTATCACACTTTTAAGGTTTTTATGTGAAGGCCCCTAACACCATAAGGCCATTGGGCATATGGTGATAGCATCATATTTTTTAGACCAGTCACGACATTTTAAACCAAGCACTGGATGATGTGGTCAATAAAACACCAACTGTGAAATTTCCTGATGCTCATTTTCGGCTGAATTGACCTGGGAACCCCCTTCAATGAAAAAACAATTCTTGAGCCCAAATTATACTGGCAAAAACTGGTCAAGGTATCTTAAGCCAGACATTGCCATCAGGGGCAAGTGCCCTCCTTCACATATTCCAATAAATCATCATCAATGTCATCAAAATCATCCATGCCATTATCATAACCATTAATACTGATTTAATCACAATCGCTATCATCATCATGTGTTATCCATATTACTGCCATTCCCTCATTGTCATTGTTACTACCATCATCATCAATATTTCCTTCATCATCATCATTGTCATCATCATCATAAACTAACTCTTCCTAAAGCAAAAATCATTCTCCACTTCCCACCATGTGTGAATGATGCTTGCTTGCTTGTGTTCGTTGGCTTGAGTTCCAACGCGAAGTCCTGTATGTCGGATGAAGGCATCCTGTTGTCCAACATCAGTGTGATGTCATACAGGACCTGAGTTTTGCGTGAGTATCTGTTGTCCCATGTCTGGCTTATTGGTGTGCAGACTGGTGGTTCCTCGCCGTACAGGCAGACACTCTCCGACTTCGGAGGAATCGGCGATCCTACTGACTTTAGCCAGGACCCCGAAGGGACCTGTTGCCCAGGACGCTCGACGAGGACGCGTCAATAGGTCTTGGCCAGTATATAACCCGGCCCTGGTGCCTTGGAAACACCTCTGCGTCCCGTGTGAATGATATAATGTATGAAAGAGAGTTATAGAAGGGCAGAATGTTAGACGGGCCTCCGTGCCCAATTCTTAACCCTTTGAAAATAAATGTTTGTTTTGTTTGTTTGTACCATAGACCAAACAACATAATAAAGAACACACACATGCTGCAACCTACTCACCTTTGCCAGGTTGGCAAACTGCTCACTCTCCTGGCAACACCTGTGTATTGTGCTCACTGCCAGCTGGTAGTTGTTGAGATAGTTGCCAAAGTCGATCAACTTGGAGATCTGAAAACCATATTGGTGGACATGTATGACACATAAATATCAGTTGAGGAACCTTTTGGGGCAACTAAGACAATGCATAACTAAACACACATGCATTGTTTTTCACTCACAGAAGTAGAAGAAAGAAGCAGCGACTAGAAGATAGTTGCCAAAGTCAATCAACTTGCAGATCTGTACTTCCGGTCCAACATGGAGGATTGCCATTTGAGCTGTTAAAGCCTCTGGAGTGTTTATGCTTGTGGTTGCAGTTTTCTTGTGCATTTTCCTCATGTTGGACTGGTAGTGCACGGTTCCGTTGTCCTGTTACTGAGTTGAATGTGTGGAGTGACACTGTGAGCTGTAAATTTAATGTGGAATGCTTTTACAACTATCTGCTGTTGTTTTTTATGTGAACTGTATGTTTGGAAAAATAGTGACCACTGGTTGCTGAACTAACAGGGTTTGCCTTATGCAGTAATGTGTGGCTGCTGGATTTCTAGTAATTACCACTTCCATTGATGATGAACTGTATTTTTCGTGGCAGACTTTTGTGTTGATATTCTGTCAGCAGCATTAAGCATAGTATACCTGTGCGGGCTGTTGGTTTGTCGAGACTCCAGTCTGCTCTACTTTTTACTTGGGGCAGTGAGGAGCATTTTGTGTTATATTCACTGGCACAGGAATGGAGCATCATGGGGCAACCCTTTGCCATGAAGTTGGAACCATGTCTGGCTGACTAGCTAGCTATCATGAAGATCTGAAAACCATATTGGTGGACACTTATGACACATAAATATCAATTGGGGAACCTTTTGGGGCCACTAAGACAATTCATAAATAAACATGCATGTATTTTTTGGCACTCATAGAAGCAGAAGAAAGAAGCAGTGACTAGAAGGTAGTTGCCAAAGTCAATCAACTTGCAGATCTGAAAACTATATTGGTGGACATGTTTTACATATAAATGTAAATTGGGGAGCCCTTTGAGGCCACTAAGACAATTCATAAATAAACATACATGCATTGTTTGGCGCTCGCAGAAGTAGAAGAAAGAAGTAGAGACTAGAAGATGCACTAGGCAACATAAAAATTACAAGATATTGTTACTTCTATACAATACGTATGTGTTTATTTAAAAACATTAATGGAGTGTAATGGAATTGAATAAGGCGACAAGTTGAATGAAACCTATAACAGATTTACCCTATGGTCCCTGGTTCTTGCGAGAGGTAGCAATAGGAGTTGTTCGAGGTTGTTCCTCAAAGAAGAGATTAGAACAAAATTTGCTATGGCAAAGGTAGCCTTTCACAAAATAAAAAAGATACTGACAAATAAAAAGATGTCGATTGAAATGAGAAAAAGAGTGTTGATGTGCTACATAGAACTTGTACTTTTGTATGAATGTGAAATGTGAACAATGATCAGACAGTTTAAAAAAAATATAATGGCAGTGGAAATGTGGTTTCTGTGGAAAATGCAAATACTACTATGGACTGACAGAAAAACCAATAAGCAATTTCTGCAAGAAGCAAATGAACACGTTGTAGGCACAACCGCTAGCTCGCTCTCTATCTCTCCGCCTCCCTCTCACTGCCAAACAATATCATTTACCAGGTAATCTTTTCCTTCAGTCATGTATGCTATGTTTATGCTTTCCAAGATACAACATATCATCCCTCACAAAAGTATCACACATCATTCATGCTGTCTTATATATATCCACTTCCTTAAAATCGTGTCGACGTGAAGCAAAAACAGCAGGAGAGTGCTCATTTATAGGCTTCATATATTGAGATCCCAATGGACATATTTCGTCTGTCCATCGTTTACATGGTCGGCCTCCTCTTCTGGTTTTATTTGGTCTGTATGTCATTGCTGTTGTGGTACACTGTCTATTGATAGCCTAGTTATGTGGCCGAGCCACTTCACTTGCTGTTTTCTAATGAAGTCTAGTGCTGCTATTACCCCCACTTTAGTCTTGATTTCATCATTTCTGATGTTCTCTTTACTTGATATGTTGAGTATTATCAGGAATCTCATTTCCATTGCATTTTTTCTTTGCTCTTTGTCTGTCAAACACCTTGAGGTGAATCAAGGAAATATTGATGATGATGGCAGTAACAATGACAAAGAGAGAATGGAATGGCAGTGTTGTGGATAAAAATGATGATGATAGTGATTAAATCAATATTAACTTATCAAGTGCCATGGGATGATAAATCATCTTTTTCAAACTTCCTGTAACTGCCATGGGTTCATAAATCAAACTATAGTTTAAATTTTAAATATTGAGCACAACCCACCACTGGCAACGCTGATCGTATTCTGGTATGAACCTAAGGCCTATCCACATCAATATGGAAGCACTATACTCAAGTTTCGCCCTCGTTTGAGCTCGTCAGTAGTGCATATTCCTGACCGGATCCGGAAACAAGCCCCGGATCACTGGCGTGTGAAGCGGGTGTGTAACCACGCGGCACACATTAAATACCAATAAAGTAGTTTTCACTTCACAATCCCCTTTAATGTGATATATAATACAGCAAGTCTGCTGTATGGAGTTAGCCCCGTATTTTTATAGATCAATCAGCACACAAGGTTGAGGTTGTCAGTATCCCGCAGGCTGCCTCTACTTCTCAAGACTCTTCCTGTTGCCCATTTTAGGCTCCGTAACATGGGAGTCCAGGTCAATTTTATAAATCTGCTCCAGTTGGGAATTTGAACCTATAATCACCTCGCTCATATCACGGTCAAGGTATACTTCCTAACAACGACTGCTACCTTAAGCATTCCAGTAATTTATAATATTATAATTCCTGGATTATCCTCCAATAGGAAATATATCTATTTGTAAGGCCTCCAGTGCATGGAGTGTTTTTGTCCTGCTTTGCTGACAGAGATAACAATATCCTGCAGCCTTACAGTTGCTATTCCTGGTTCTGCTAATGTTGTATGTGCCTGCTTATCTGGACAGGTCTCCTTGTCAAATCTAATAGCAACCAGCCCCAATGTATTAACTGTCACATTTTATCTTTTACACATTTGTTGTTGTCTTGTGTTGTTGTTCAAGGGGTATAATTAGTGCTATCACAATTCTGCAAAATATCTTTGAAGTGTGTGACATTAAACTGTGAGAAGTGTGTGACACTAAACTGTGAGAGCTGTGTGGCAATAAACTGTGAGAGGTGTGTGACACTAAACTGTGAGAGGTTGGTGACACTAAACTGTGAGAGGTGTGTCACACTAAACTGTGAGAGGTGTGTCACACTAAACTGAGAGCTGGGTGACACTACACTGTGAGAGGTGTGTGACACTAAACTATGACATGTTTGTGACACTAAACTGTGAGAGCTATGTGACACTAACTGTGAGAGCTCTGTGACACTAAACTGTGAGAGCTCTGTGACACTAAACTGTGAGAGCTGTTAAAGTCGCTTAAAGTCGACAGAGTCGGGTCGATTTCATTGCACTGGGGTTTGTTTTTTTATAATCCCATATGGCTCGGCCTCTTTCCGCAGTGTGGAAAGCGTCGCACAAAGCACGATGTGAGAGCTGTGTGACACATTAAACTGTGAGAGGTGTGTGACACTAAACTGTGAGAAGAGTATGAATGACATTAAACTCTGAGAGGTGTGTGACACTAAAGTGTCAGAGCTGTGTGACACTAAACTGTGAGAGAAGTGTGACACTAAAGTGGGAAAAATGTGTGATACGAAAATTTAATTTTTAAAAAAAAATTTTAATCACATACACTTCCCAGTAGATAAGATTTAGTGTTATGTTTTGCTATAATTTGTTAAAACTCTTATCAAATGCACAATCCTGTAGAAAGCACTTTGTGGTATCATTTGCCTTTTAAAATATGTCACTCACATATACTCTATAATAGACAGGACTTATGTTTCTGTTTTAATTTAGAACTTCTTGTTAATGTTTACTCTTGTAAGGTTTGTTTCCGGGTCCGGTCAAGGATATGCACTACTGACGAGCTCAAATGAGAGCGAAACTTGAGTCTAGTGCTTCCACATTGACGTGAATGGGCCTTAGGTTCATACCAGAATGCGATCAGGGTTGCCAGTAGTGGGTTGTGCTCAATATTTAAATGTTTACTCTGTCTTTTTAATGTAGAACTAGTGTTTAATCTTTTGTTTTAATTAAGAAATTATTGTTATGTTTTACTTTTTTTCATGTATAAATTACTATTATTTTTTTAACTCTTTCTTTTTAATTTACAACTTATTCTTGTGTTTTACTTTTTCTTTTTAATTTAGAAATTATTATATTTTCACTCTTTTTAAATTACAACTTACTGATATGTTTTTAAGCTTTTTAATTTACAACTTATATTTTATTCTTTCTTTTTAATTTACAACTTATTGTTATATTTTACTCTTTATTAATAATTCTATTGCACATGCCCTCATGGAATAGGGCTTATTGTAATGATGTCTTTTCAAATATTCTATCACAATGTCAATGGTACTTCAGTATGAGGTCGGGCGGGAAGTATCTACAAGAAACTTACGCTCACAGATGCATGCCCTTTTCAGTGCTCAAACAACCTGGACAGCATTGGACTTAAAAAGATTGTCTTACAGAGGATTCATGAAGCAGCAAACCAATCAACCATCCAACAAATCATTCAACCAACCAACCAACCAACCAATCAACCAACCATCCATCCATCCAATCAACCAACTAACCAGCCAGACAACCAACCAACCAACCAACCTACCAACATCGGATGCTTGTTGTCTCTTTATCATTTTTTGAGAAAATCAGGCCCATTTCTGAGTACCAGGACCCACATTAACAACAGGCAGGATAGAAACAACCTTTACCCAAGGTTGAATACACAGGGGCTATCCTGTTGCTGCTCCTCAAACAGTGTGTATGGGCTACGCTTGAGTTCAAGGGGCTATCCTGTTGTTGGTCCTCAAACAGTGTGTATGGGCTACGCTTGAGTTCAGGGGCTATCCTGTTGTTGGTCCTCAAACAGTGTGTATGGGCTAGGCTTGAGTTCAGGGGCTATCCTGTTGCTGGTCCTCAAACACTTTACGTATCCTTCATAATCATCATCGTCATCATCATTTCTTTTTATTGTTATTATTTCTTGATTCTGAGTACCTGTTGCTGCATTTGCTTGTCTTTTCACTCATCTCATTAGTTGCAATATTTTTTTTTTTTTTTTTAAATTTATTTTATTATTATTTTTATTATTTTATATATTTATTATTTGAGACATTATTTGTGTGTCTAGATGCGAGGATTGTCTTTGTGTTGGGGGATGAGTTTGTGGGTGGGGGTATGCGTGTGGGGGTATGTGTGTGTGGGCGGGGGAATTGTTTGTGGCTGGGTGGGTGGGTGGAGAGATGTGTTGCTGGGTGAGAGAATATGTGTGTGGATGAGGGATGTTTCTGGGCGAAAATGTGAGTGGGTCGGTGAGGGTGTCAGTGTGGGTGAGGGATGTGTGTGAATGGGTGGGTGGGGGTGTGGATGGGGATGTGTGGGTGGGGGGTATGTGGATGGGTGTGTGGGGATGTGTGTAGGGGGTGTGGGGGATGTGTGTATGGGTTGGGGGATGGGTGTGGCTGATGTGTATATGGATAGAAGAGGTGTGTGGGTCAGTGTCTGTGTGTGGGTGAGGGAATGTGTGGATAGGGAGTGTATGTGTGGACTGTGGAGGTAAGTGGGTGGGTGGGAGATGTGTGTTGGAGTATGGGAGAAGTGTGTGGGTGAGAAGATGTGTGTGGGTGGGGATGTGTGGGTTTGTGGGGGATGTGTAGGTGGGTGCAGAAATGAGTGGGTTTGTGGGTGGAGGGATGTGAGTATGAATGGGGCATGAGGGTGGGTGAGGGATGTGTGGGAGGAGGATATGTGTTGGGGTTGGTGTGTTTGTGTGGGTATTGGTGGGTAGTGGAATGTGTGGGTGTTGGCGGGTGGGGATATGTGGGTGTTGGTAGGTGAGGTATGTGTGTGTGGGGGATGTGTGTTGGTGGGGGAATGTGTGTCGTTGGGGGATGTGTGTGTGGTTGTTGGGGTGTGTGAGTGGTTGTGAAATGTGTGGGTGGGCGGGGAAATGTGTGTGTGGATGGAAAGATGTGTGGGTATGGGTGGTTGATGTGTGAGTAGGTGAGAGAAATGTGTGTGTTGGTGCGGGATGTGTGTGTGTGTGGGGGATGTGTGTGTGGTTGGAGGGTGTGTGGGTGGAGCATGTGTGTCAGTGAGCTTGAGTGGATTGGGGTATGTGTGAGTGGGTGAAAAGATGCGTGTGGGTGGGTGAGGGATGTATGTGTGGGTGGGTGCGAGATGTCTGGGTTGGTGGTGGGATCTGAGTGGGTGGTGGGATGAGTGGGGGATGTGTGGTGAGTGGGGGATGTGTGGGTGATGTGTGAGGAGGTGAGGGATGTGTGTGTGTGTGTTGGTGCAAGATGTGTGTGTGGGAGGGGGGGATGTGTCATATAACATGAGAATATGCATTGTTCATGCTTACAACATTCATTTGACAATGTTTTTTTTTTGGTATGTGAATGCATCATGCACTGTTGATGAACGAAAGATGAGTGATTGGAAGGGCCGAATGTAAGATGGGCCTACGCGCCCAATTTGTTACCCTTTGAAAATAAAGATCAATTCAATTCAATTCAATATGTTAACTCATTCAATCTTAAGTATTTATTTAACTGCCTTTGTCCCAGACAGCTGTGATATTATCCCACAGTGTTGCAGTTACTTCTTTGACTTATTCTATCCCGGCTGTTATTACTTTCACTCTCTCATATACAGACAGATATTAGTGTAACAGCTCTGACAATTCTTATATTAGTTGCTTGTAGGTCAGCATGGCTAAATGGATAGGAATGCATGTTCTTAAACATTCGATGTCCTGATGCCGAGGTAAGGGGTTCAACCCCTACACCAGACAGTTGGACTAAAATGTTGTCCTCTTGGCGTTGACTTGGAGGCATAAATTACAAGTACCTCTGGAGTCAGAGTTGGTTCACCTGATAGCGAGGGACACTGTTACTAGGGAAAGCTAATCCACACACAAAATTCAGTCTAGAACTACTAAAGTAGTGTGTATGGACTACGATTGAGATCAAATTGAGCAAGCACCAAACATAAGAAACATTTTTTTTTTAAATATTAACTGCTTCAGCATTAATCTAGCTCCTAACTACCACAGTGAAGAAAGGGTTATGAACGCAATTTGTAATTCCGAATATTTCATTCAAATCACAGCTGCGGACAAT
The DNA here is from genome assembly GCA_014155875.1 of Cepaea nemoralis. Taxonomy (NCBI): domain Eukaryota; kingdom Metazoa; phylum Mollusca; class Gastropoda; order Stylommatophora; family Helicidae; genus Cepaea; species Cepaea nemoralis. Next base: position 20,496 of record JACEFZ010014176.1, on the reverse strand, counting down.
TTGGAAGACGACTGCCTTGCACTTCTTTTTTTTTTTTTTGCACTCGCTCACTTTGAACTCAAGCGTAGTCCATACACACTATTTATAGTAGTGATGGACTGAATTCTGCGTGTGGATTAGCTTTCCCTAGTGTCCCTTGTCATCAGGCGAACTCACTTCGACTTCAAAGGTACTTGTAATTTACAGCCCCAAGTCAAGGATGACAGGTCAACATTTTAGTCCAGCTGTCCGGTGTAGGGGTTGAACCGCTTACCTCGGCATCAGCACAAAAGATGTTTAAGAACATGAGTTCTTACCCATTCGGCCATGCGGACCTGCGCGCTGGTTTTCATAATGGTATGGGCGCCTGTCATTCAGACAACATTGGCAAACTACTAAACAAAAGCTCGCCAGAAAAATCACAAACGGCCAAAAAAATGTTGGGTTTGACTGACGTCCTGTAAAGTATATACAACTAACTTTATAGCTCTTTACTGACATTACTGTAGTTCTACCAGTCTCACACTGTGTTGGTTGCTTTGTAATGAATACATAAATCGATTCTCTCTGCCATTCTTCCATTCATCATTCCATTGATAAATCACATCATTCCATTGATAAATCAATCAATCCATCCATGCTCTCTTCCCTTCTTCTAATCTTCCTTCCTTCACTTCACCCATCCATTCTTCCTTCCTCACATCCATCCTTCCTTTCTTCCTTCCTGACATCCATCTACCCTTCCATCCTTCCTAACATCCATTCATCCTTCCTTCCTGACATCCATCCATCCTTCCTTCGTGACATCAATCCATCCACCTATCCATCCTTCCTGACATCCATCCATCCATCCATCCTTCCTGACATCTATCCATCCTTCCTTTCTTACATCAACCCATCCTTCCTTCCTGACATCAATCCATCTACCAATCTATCCTTCCTGACATCCATCCATCCATCCACATCAATACAGTCCACCAATCTATCATTGCACCTATTCTCCCATTCATCCATCACATATGTGTGTGTTATTTACTAATCTGAACCTATACTCCTCGTCTCCAAGTGTTTTTCACCACAGATGACTCATTCACTCTTTCATTCATCCACCCTCCATAAGTTCATCCACTTATCCATCCACGAATCCATTAATCCATACATCCAAATACCCACCAAATATATCTATATCTGTGTTATCCTCAAAGCCAAACCTATAACCCTCTTCTCCATGTAAATGTTTGTCACTACAGTTGACTCATCAACCCATTTACCTATCTATTCATCCCCCTACCTATTCACAGATCCACCAACCCCTTCATTAATCCATCTACATATCCACTAACACAGTCACCCATTCATTAGTCTATCAGCCAACCCAGCCTCGATGTCATAAATTCATATAGCCATTCACCAATCCATCCAGCCATTCATCAATCCATCCACTATCCCAGCCACCCTTCCATCAACCTACCCATCCACCACCTAACCCACCCAAGAGCCAATACAACCCATATGTATCTGCACTGTCCTTGAAGCTGCTCTAATAATCCAGCAGGTAAAGTGTTTGTCACTGCAACGGACCCATCTCAACCACCCATCTACCTACCCACCCATTCCTCATCCCATCCACCCATCACACATGCATCTGTTATTCACAAGGCTGAGCCTATATGATCCACTCTGTAGTTAGCAGCTAGACCCCCATTCACAAAACTGGGCCATGGAATGACAGCTACACTATCTAGCCCTGCATACCTAACTGTGGCTGTAACAGTGGGGGAAGGGGAAAGCTGCTTGTGAATGCTGTTGTTTATTGTCTGGCTATAAGCAGGTATGACCAGCCAGGTCAAAGACAGAATATGTTGTCTTGTAAGATTTATGATGTATTCAAGAAGTAAACTACATTTGCCTAAGTATAGGCAGCATTTCTCAAGATGAAGAATATTTTAAGCAACGGCAAACTACCTTCTTTAAAGATGCCTAGTTTATCATGATTCGTCAAATCACAGAAAATACAAAGAATACCATGGACAGACAGAAACAACAATGACCAAGTCCTACAAGAAACAAATGAAAACCGTGAACTGATTAGAGAAATTAGACATAGACAGTCAGTTTTTGGACATGTTATGAGAATAAATAAATTGGAGAACATGGTGACAACTGGCAAGATTAAGGGGAAGAGAACCAGGGGAATGCAGAGAAGTAAATGCCTGGATGGCCTGGCCACGTGGTATGGCCGGGACAGGAACACAGCGCTGATCCACGGCTTTGGTGATCGAGTGAGATGGTGAAACATGACCGCCCATGCCTATCGGCATGGCACATGATGATGATGTCTTTGTCAATTAAGGTGAAAGGAGGTCAGTATGGCTGATGGGATAAGAGCACTGATTCATAAACTTCTGGTGTGCTGATGACGAGGTAGCGGGTTCAACCTTTACACCGGTCAGTTGGACAAAATCTTGACTTCTCATCCTTGATTTGGGGACGTAAATTACAAGTATCTCAGAAGTCAGAGTGTGTTTGCCAGATGGCGAGGGACACTGGTAATAGGGAAAGCTAGTGCACAAGAAGTAGTAGCAAGTGTATGGACTATACTTGAGTTCAAAGCAAGAGAACGATAAAATAAATAAGGTGAGAAAAAGAGTTCTACATATATATTTAGCCAATCCTGATATACGGAAGTGAATCATGGATAATTAGCAGACTAGTGAGGTATAATGTGGAAGCTGCAGACATGTGGTTCTACAGAAGAATGATGTGAATGAACACTGTGGCATAATTGCTAACCACCATTATTCAGTTGACAAGAATTCAAGCCAAGAAGAGGAGAAAATATATAACAATTGACTACAGGAGCAAACTGAAACCAGAACTGCAAAATTAACATCACATCAAACTGAAACTTGAACAATTGACAGAAGATGATGTCAATTCTAAGAAACATTTCATCAGCCAAAGCTCAGGAGACCATTGGACAAAACAGACATGTGACACCGCCTCTATTCGGAAACCCGCGTAGAATATGTTAATCACGCACTCTTCCTAAAACATGCCTGATGAACAGACGTGAAAGCTAGTGTGACCAAATTTTCAAATAGGGACGGCAGAATGTCTGGATCCCAGGTGAGCTTGTTAGTCCTTAGATTGAACTGATGACCAGATGTATCAAAGGCCTAAGGAATGGTATCCAGTGTTTGTAATGTCAATTGAAATATATTATTATAAATTAAAACCTCTGAAGTGAAAAATGTTTGACTGTTCCATTCTGACGACGCAAAGCCGATTCCCGGGCTAACTGACAATCTACTACTCTCTTCGAATACTGCAATCTCTGATATTCTTAAAGATAATTATTAACTTTAAGAAGTGCATAATAATACTACATTCTATTCTAAACAACTGTACGAAGTGATGATTCTAAAGCAATCTTGTGCATTTCGTCAGAAACACTGCTAAAAATGCTATCACTATCTACAGCTAAATGACAGTTCGTGTACTAGAACAAGTGCCTTGTTCTAAAACAGACTTATCTATGTCTATTTTCAATCTAGAAAGCTGAAAGAGAAATCAATCTTTCCTTTCTGCTTCATCTATTGAATAAATAGGGTTTGATGGAATAAATATTTATATTTATGTCACAATTTAATTAGATAAGGGCACTTATGAACTGCATTACATCAGAAAAGTTGTGCTTCGCGGAACTCCACCACCAGAAGTTGACTTAACTCATTACTCAACACAACTTAACAAACACAACCACCCACAACTCAACACTCAACACCACAACAACAACAGATAATGGGAGAGGAGTTATTATACACAGAAGAAGAAGAAGTTGGTTAATTGGGAAAACACAGAGAATTATTTATACACACTACAAACACAATTGGGTGATAGAAATGTTATAAATGTATGTCATTTATTTACATGCATCTTGACACTTCCTCACTCTTGTCACTGTCTTACTGTACACGTCTCACTGACCCCAGGTCCAATGAGAACTTACATACAGCAGGAACCAACTGAGACAAGGCGTACACAGTGTGATAAACTCTGACCACCCCAAATTAACCCAACACTAGATTAGAGAAAAGAAGAGAGGGAGGGGGGAGAACTAGTTCCTACTTCAGGAATTTAGGTTTTTTCCGACCTACTTTTAGAATATTGTATTGGGAAGATTGTATATGTTTATGTGAATCTTACACAGTGAAATCTTGGTGGCAACCCAGTTGGCAACCCACAACCAACCAGCTGGCAACCAACTGACCAACCAACCAAACCAGATCCCAGAGAGAGAAAGAGATGACCCACACTTGAGATGGAAGAAGACTTGGTCATGGGCAGAACTGGAGTGGATCCATCAGTCAATGGACCCAGGCTTATCCAAATCTCACATCACAAGGGTACCTTTCTTTTAGGAACACACAACACTCAGTTTCAGGAACTGATACATAAATGTTGATTTCACTATCACCACACTTAACATGTACAACATTCAATTGTTTACCATGTTTTCACACTTGTTGACATCATGTATATTGATGCTTATTTATTGATGGTTTGTAATATTGGTCCTATATGCATGTTTCTAATTTATCTTGTGTACACCACAATAGAAATGTACATGACAGGCCAGAAGACACAGGCCCATTCAATAAATAATTAACTGTCACTGATCTTATGTTGATTATTGGTTCAACCTATCTGTGATTCTCCATCTTATGTGGTACACTAAGTTGTCAAGATCTATTGTGATTGGTTATGTGTTTAATTGTTTAAAAACAAATTAACTCATGAAGGAATATGTAATTGGGAGAGACTCAAGATCTATCAACTGCTCAACATCCATGCTTTCTTAATATAAATCAAGCTGAGAAATTCTCCAGACTTTCCTCAGATTTGATAAACAAAAGGGGGGCTCAAGAGCTATAAGAATCCTTGGAGAAGGGGCAGAATCCCAGTTGGTATTTATTATTTTCACCAGGGCCATAATCTATATCTCCTAGACAAAATTAAATAAGACGAGGCCTGCAGATAACTCGAGGGTCATATTCTGGGGTTATTGAAGACAGAAGAGGATGGGGCCCAACTTCTTTGATTAGAAATGGGGCATGCACCACAGTGATTTCCCACTCCCTTCAAATATATATGACAAACACCATGGAAAGATCAACAGAATAATGAAGATATCATGAAAGAGGTTCTGAACACAGAAGAAAGAACTGGTTACTCACATCAGAAGAAGACTGTCTACATTTTTTATGCACATCATGAAAAGAGGAAAACTAGAGTACATTGTGACAATGGGAAAGATGGAGGACAAAAGAGGAATGGGGAAGCCAAATGAGAAGATGCTGGACAGTTTGACATCACGGCATGGAGAAACATCTGTAGCAGAAATGGCTGACAGTACATGAGACAGTAAACTGAACATACATGATCATCAACATTATTAGAAATGACTGACAGTACATGAGACAGTAGACTGAACATACATGATAACCAACGATATCAGAAATGACTGACAGTACATGAGACAGTATACTGGACAACATGATCACCAATGGTATCAGAAATGACAGACAGTACATGAGACAGTCGACTGTGGACAGACATGATCACCAACGTTAACAGAAATGACTGACAGTACATGAGACAGTCGACTGTGGACAAACATGGTCACCAACATTAACAGAAATGACTGACAGTAGATGAGAAGTAGACTGGACAGACATGATTACTAAAGGTATCAGAAATGACTGACAGTACATGAGACAGTAGACTGTGGACAGACATGATAACCAACTATATCAGAAATGACTGACAGTACATGAGGCAGTAGACTGGACAGACATGATCACCAGCGATATCAGAAATGACTGACAGTACATGAGACAGTAGACTGTAGACAGACATGATAACCAATTATATCAGAAATGACTGACAGACATGATAACCAATTATATCAGAAATGACTGACAGTACATGAGACAGTAGATTGGACATACACGATCACCTCAATATCAGAAATGACTGACAGTACATGAGACATTAGACTTAACAGACATGATAAGCAACATTATCAGAAATTGCTGGACAGGCATGGTCACCAATGCCAGACAGTATGACTATTAGAAGATGATTTATGATGAAGAATTGACATTAAAGCACTCGGAACAAATGCATAGGTGCTCGCTCAATTTATAGTAAACACGTAACTGATAATCCTAGCCTACATAAACGCCTTCAGTTACTACCACTCCGCAAACGCCTACTTTTCAACAAGGCTAAACTAATCCACAGAATCCTACATTGGAATGGCCCAAATTACCTTTTACCATTGTTTAAATATAATGCAAGACAAAGTAAACGACTAAATATATTACACATCCTGAAACCTAGGATACTCTTACACAAAACAAGCGCATACTCGGCAGCTCAGCCGTGGAACAATCTTCCACAAGAAATCAAAGACATCACCATTCCCTACACATATAATCGCAAATTATTTGAACTTTATATCAGTACAGATTACCTTCCCCCTTAATAATAATAAAAAATAATAATAATAATAAAACCCTAGTATAACAGTAAGTTCCCTTTTGGTAGACAGTATGTTCCCCGTAGCTAAACACAACTGCCACATCATTCATTAATTTTAGTGAGTCATGTAGTAGTGATTTTTGCATTTCTCCTATGCCTTTATAATGTAACTCATTTATATTGTTGTTGTTCTCTGTTAGCCTCGAATGATGTGTGGATGAAATAATGTATGAAAGAGAGTGATACAAGGGCAGAATGTTAGACAAGCCTGCATGCCCAATTCTTAACCCTTTGAAAATAAAGGTTGGTTGTTTGTTCTCCCAAAAGAATTTGAAGGTCTGGATGCTCATTGTAAGAACCGTCCAGGCTGTGTTCAACACAACCAGTTCTATTTACCATTTCCAACTCCAACAGAATTAATTGAGATTATTTAACAAGAAATATGTCACTGTGCACCAATGGTAATTTATTATGCTGAACTGTAAACTGATAGTAAGGATTTAACATGTAGAAAGTCATGGTTTCAAGAGGTAGGGTGACCTGTACATTTCCTGAAAACATGTTCCCAACATTCCAGGGTTTGAAGTCAGCGGCATGTGATTTGAAAGCAGACTGCTTTGCACTGAATTTCACAATATTATAAGCGCTGGCCATGCAGAAAGCACTGGCAAACTACAGAATATAAAATATCCTAGACGATCATAAGCAGACATAATATGATGGGATTGTACTATGACATCCTGTACAAGGACATGCAACTGACTTTAACTTTATTAAGTATTCTCAATCACAGAACAGAAGTCAGCATGGCCGAATTGATAAGAACGTGTGTTCTTAAACATCCAGTGTGCTGATGGTGAGGTAAGGAGTTCAACCTCTACACCAGACTAAAATGTTGATCTCTCGTCCTTGACTTGGGGACATAAATTACAAGTACCTCTGAAGTTAGAGTGGGTTCGTCTGATGGTGAGGGACACTTAATAGGGAAAGTTATTCACAGCGCAAATTCAGCCCAGCACTACTAGAAGTAATGTGTATGGACTATGCTTGAGTTCAAAGTGAGTGCATGCAACAAAAACAAAAAAAACAAAGACCCCCCCCCCCCAAAAAAAATCATAGAACAAACACATGGAAAATTAAACCATTATTTATTTTTCCATTCACTGGCTTTGAACTGAAGTGTAGTCCATACATGTGCTACTAATTCTAGTTCACTGGACTGATGTTTGCATGTGGATTAGTTTTCCCTCTTACCAGTGTTCCTTGCAATCAGGCCAACCCACTCCGACTTCCGAGATACTTTAATTTACTTCCCCAAGTCAAAGTCAAGAAGTCAACATTTTAGCCCAACTGCCCGGTGTAGGGGTTGAACCCGCTACTTCAGCATCAGCAGACTAGAAGTTTAAGAGTTAGCGTCTGTCAACAACAAAAACCTGTCTTCTACTGCCTATAATACATAGCAGTGCAGCACAGGGTGGGCGGGGCTTAAACACTAGCATCATACAGGTTACAGATATCCAAATGAAAACCTTAATAAAGTAAACAAAAATTAAGATGGCAGTTATTATTGGTTGCAGTGGTCGGGTTGTGTGACTGTGGGGTGGTCAAGGGGTAGAGTACCAGCAGTGTGTGTAAAAGTGGTGGCGTGTGTATGGTATGTGCCCACTGTCTAGTTAGTTATCAAGTTATGAGGTGGTCGGGTTGTGTGGAGGTGACAGGTTCGGGTCCCGGGGTAGGGTTGGAGAACTGAATAAGAGGTGATGGAGAATAGGCATGGCTGGGGTGGTAGAGGGGTTGTGTTTAGGCCTGTGTGGTCGAGGGGTAGGGTTTCAGCAGTGTGTAATGGTGCTGGAGTGACATGGGTGTCCGGTGTCACATGTTGAAAGTACAGCAAATAAGCTACAACTTACCAAAGATTCGAAACTTGGGTCTCCCGAAGGAGGACTCGACATTCTAGCCACTCGGCCAGTTGCTGTTCAACTTACCATAATTTTAAATATTTCTCCTATCCTTTCTCCGTGGGTCCAGTTTACCACTTTTGCTTCCAAAGATTTGACAAACTCTGAGTGGATCTCGTTGACCGTTTCTATGTTTGAGAATATCGTCTGGATGTCCTCTTTGGAGATGACAGGGCTGGGAGGACATGCTGGAGGCTTCCAGGGTGCGCTTGTACTGAAGATGAGAAAATGAACAAGGCATCAGATGTGTGTGTGTGACATGCAAGTGGAGTGTGTGGATGAAAGTCATTACTGGTTGATATCATTATCACTATTGTTATTATAATCATCCTTTTTTGTCTTTCATCTCCCAGTGAAGCATAGGCCCTCAACCAGCAGATAAAAAGTTGTTTTAGGAAACCACCACCACCATCATTACTTTACTGCTACCATGATAATTATTATCTTCAACTCAGCTACCATGATAATTATTATCTTCAACTCAGCTACCATGATAAGTATTATCTTCAACTCAGCGACCATGATAATTATTATCTTTAACTCAGCACTAACACCACTATCATCACCTCACTGCCACCATCAACCACCAATAACCACCACCATAATCATCACCTCACAGCCACCACACCTCATTGCTACCACTACCACCACCTCACTGTCATAACAACCATCTCACTACTACCACCTCCTCATTGCTACCACATCACTACCAGAACCACCACATCACTGTCAGAACCACCACATCACTGCCATGACCACCACATCACTGCCACCACCATCACCTAACAGCCACAAGTACCACCTCACTGCCACCACCACCACCACGATCACCACCTACTGTCACAACTACCACCTCACTGCCACCACCATAACCACCATGATCATCACCTCACTGCCACCACCATCACCATCACCTCACTACCACCATCACCATACTGTCACCACCATCTCATTGCTATAAGATGTCATTTTTCATTAAGAGTATGTGACAGAATTAACAAATGATCATAACTATACCATATTACTTTTGTCTCATGTCAATAAATAAAAGACCGACTGGACTGACAAAATGTGTAATCACCTCACTGCCACAACCACCATCATGATCACACCTCAATGCCACCACCATCACCATGATCATCACCTCACTGCCACTACCACCGCCTCATTGGCACCACCACCTTCACCTCACTACCACCACCATCATGCACGCACTATCACCAGAATTTACACTCCCAACAAAACTGTTAGCAAACCACATCCCCTCACCCTTCCCATAAACCAGCTGGCAGAAACACATAAATCTGCTAACAAGATTATTGATCACTGCCCAGAAATGCTTCCAAAAGCTTCCTGAGAGGGCAATGAGGGAAGCCCAGCAGATCAAGCCTGGCCAGACAAACAAACTGCCACAAACAGGCAAATAACGGGTTTTTTCAACTCTGTTAGATGCAGCCATCAGTGCTGCGAAAAATCAAATTGCTTGTTGCAGCTTGTGAGTTTCACACATGGCTGACAAGTTCAAGTAAAATTGATATGGCTATTTTCCAGAAACAGGCAGTTGTTATTGAAATAAATTGCTCACTTTATACTCTTTCCTTCTTGCTGTTTTTTTAATTCTTTTCACTTTCTATCATTAAATCTTGCATTTCCAACCATATCTCTTTTTTCACTTCTCCTACTAAACACGTGTTTATTAACTTTTGTAAATAGGGTAGTATTTATATATTTGCTTTCTTTATTTTTCTTAGGTATTGTGATAGAAACTTGTCTGCAGATGCAAATCTCTCTGTGTCACATATCATATTCACACTGTTATTTTTTCTACAACAAGTTCTCCCGTACATCACTTTTCTTGTGCCTTTATATAAATCTACCAGCTATCTATCTACTGGCATTTCAGTCTGTTTGTCTGATTTTCTTTTGTCATGTGCTACTTTCTTTAGTGATTGTGTACATCCTCTTGGCTACATCAAGCGACACAGTGGTTTAGGAAAAACAGTAAATGGAGGTAATCTCAAATGATGAGACAGGGATAGAACATCCACACGAGGACATATGACATTAAAGACACTGGGCACAAAGGCTGACTGGATAGGAAGACACACTGGTGCAGGAAGACACACTGGTGCAGGAAGACACTGGTGCAGAAAGACACACTGGTGCAGGAAGACACACTGGTGCAGGAAGACACACTGGTGCAGGAAGACACACTGGTGCAGGAAGACACACTGGTGCAGGAAGACACACTGGTGCAGGAAGACACACTGGTGCAGGAAGACACACTGGTGCAGGAAGACACACTGGTGCAGGAAGACACAATGAGGCAGGAAGGCACACTGGTGCAGGAAGACACACAGGTGCAGGAAGACACACAGGTGCAGGAAGGCACACTGGTGCAGGAAGACACACTGGTGCAGGAAGATACACTGGTGCAGGAAGATACACTGGTGCAAGAACCACACGAGGACATATGACATTAAAGACACTGGGCACAAAGGCTGACTGGATAGGAAGACACACTGGTGCAGGAAGACACACTGGTGCAGGAAGACACTGGTGCAGAAAGACACACTGGTGCAGGAAGACACACTGGTGCAGGAAGACACACTGGTGCAGGAAGACACACTGGTGCAGGAAGACACACTGGTGCAGGAAGACACACTGGTGCAGGAAGACACACTGGTGCAGGAAGACACAATGAGGCAGGAAGGCACACTGGTGCAGGAAGACACACAGGTGCAGGAAGACACACAGGTGCAGGAAGACACACAGGTGCAGAAAGGCACACTGGTGCAGGAAGGCACAATGGGGCAGGAAGGCACAATGGGGCAGGAAGACACACTGGGGCAGGAAGACACACTGGTGCAGGAAGACAACACTGGTGCAGGAAGACACACTTGTGCAAGAAAGCACAATGGGGCAGGAAGACACACTGGTGCAGGAAGACACACTGGTGCAGGAAGACACACTGGTGCAGGAAGACACACTGGTGCAGGAAGACACACTGGTGCAGGAAGACACACTGGTGCAAGAAAGCACACTGGTGCAATAAGACACACTGGTGCAGGAAGACACACTGGTGCAGGAAGACACACTTGTGCAAGAAAACACAAAGGTGCAGGAAGACACACTGGTGCAGGAAGACACACTGGTGCAGGAAGACACACTGGTGCAGGAAGACAACACTGGTGAAGGAAGACACACTGGTGCAGGAAGACACACAGGTGCAGGAAGACACACTGGTGCAGGAAGACACACTGGTGCAGGAAGACACAATGAGGCAGGAAGGCACACTGGTGCAGGAAGACACACAGGTGCAGGAAGACACACAGGTGCAGGAAGGCACACTGGTGCAGGAAGGCACAATGGGGCAGGAAGACACACTGGTGCAGAAAGACAACACTGGTGCAGGAAGACACACTTGTGCAGGAAGACACACTTGTGCAAGAAAGCACACTGGTGCAGGAAGACACACTGGTGCAGGAAGACACACTGGTGCAGGAAGACACACTGGTGCAAGAAAGCACACTGGTGCAGGAAGACACACTGGTGCAGGAAGACACACTGGTGCAGGAAGACACACTGGTGCAGGAAGACACACTGGTGCAGGAAGACACAAAGGTGCAGGAAGACACACTGGTGCAGGAAGACACACTGGTGCAGGAAGACACACTGGTGCAGGAAGACACACTGGTGCAGGAAGACACACTGGTGCAGGAAGACACACTGGTGCAGGAAGACACACTGGTGCAGGAAGACACAAAGGTGCAGGAAGGCACCCCCTCGGGCAGGAAGGCACCCCCTCGGGCAGGAAGGCACCCCCTCGGGCAGGAAGACACCCCCTGGGGCAGGAAGACACCCCCTGGGACAGGAAGACACCCTGGACACACCAGTGGACAAAGCACTTGATGATGATGATGATGTAACTAAAGTAAGTAAAGCACTCTTGTACATGCCATGAGGTGTTAGCCCTATGTTCATGGACCAATCAACATTCAACGGGTGTTGTGGTGAATAAGAGGCCGGCCGGCTTTACTTTCCATGACATTTCCTGACGCCCATTATAGGACAGGACCACCTGGGAACCAGGTGAATTTATTGTCTAAATCCTGCCTCGGGGGTGATTTGACCACATATCCACCAGGCTACTCAGCAGTGTGCTAGCCACTGCACTACCACGGCTCCCTACAGAGACTGTGGGGTTAAGAAGAAGCCAGGTTGTGTAGATATGGTCAAGGGTCATAGACCGAGAAGAGGCAGGTCCTGGATGGCACAGGTAGAAATATCTATCAGCCTGGTATGTCAAATAAAGAACATCAATCGTGAAATAGAGTGGGTAAAGGTACCAAAGATATATAGGACTGGCACAAGGTAATAGTAACACTGAGTGGTGAGTGCAAAGAATGGGCAGCAGACTGCACAGTTTTTTGAGTTGCAACGACTAATCCAGGCAACACACATCAAGATGATATAGTGATCTCAGTGGTGAGAAACGGGCGCAGAGGCTGGGGTTTCATTGCGAAAGCTAATGGACGATGCTTACTATGACCTCCATGAGAATGGAGGTGGAAGCAGTCAAAACAGCCTTCCGATGATTGGAGGAGACTGTTGCAACAAACACTGTATGCATTACATACTCACAGAGTATGCATAATAAGGTGGTGAAAGTAATATTTCGTTTAGAATGGTTTGCCTCGTTTTAGAGGTCACAGGCTGAGAATTGTATGGATTGTCAGCTCTGGTCATGAGGGAGTGCGGGGAAATGAACAGACTGATAGGCTGGCAGGAAATGCGCCTTAGATTACATATGAACAAGGGAAAGGTAGTAGGGAGGTTGTGCGACTAGGCAGAAAAAGCGGGTGAACAGACTGAGAACCTGTATGTAGAGAGAATGATCTGGCGGGGGATCGGCAAGGGTTCCGGGAGAATCTCAAAACTGAGAGGGAAGACCAGAACTTTCCATCAGATGTCAGTTAGAGCGATTAGCAGTATGACTCTTTGCTGGCTGTTGAACGAAGGGACGAAGCGTATGTGGGAATATCTTGAGTGCAGTGATGTCGTTTCTTAGCTCTACTCAGCTCAACTGTGTAGATAGACCTGGTGGGGGAACAGACACTGATGTAGACAGAACTACGGCATGGCCAGGCAACAGGATTTGGTTTAGTTTGTTTAAGGACCATTATGGCAACACATACTGGAAGTTGCCTGACCCAGAGGTTAAGAGCACTCGCTTTTAAACTTCCCTATGTTGATGGTGGGATAGGGGGTAGTCTCTCTACATTGGTCAGTTGGACTTAAACGCTGACAAGTCTTTGACTTGGGGACGTAAATTATAGAAACCTAAGAAGTTGGTTCACCTAACAGTGGGGTGGGGAAAGGGGGTGGGGGGGGGGCAGTGATGACAGGTAATGCTGGCCCATGCGCAAAAATCTATCCAGTGGGGACTACGCTAACATGCAAAGCGAGCGAACGACAACAAAACAATAACAGCATAAGTTCTTCAGTTTACTCCCATAGATCAAAAGAAAAGAATCTCAACACGGTGCACGAAATCTACTAATGCACCGTTGAGGATCCAAATGTGTGAATCCAGAATCGCACATGATATTTATGATTAGGGTTTCTAATTTTGACAGTCTGTCACCTAATTATTTATTATTTCCGTTATATTTTAAAACACAACATGCGACCATACTGGTCGGTGGCAATTAAACAGTTAGTTACACATCTTTTACAGGACATCGCAATCAATCCCAGTACCTTTGGGTTTGGTTGTTTGTGATTTCTTGGCAAGTTTAAGTTCAGTAGTTTGCCATTGCTTTCTGAACGATTAACACTAATACCTTTGTATTGGAAATCGACGCAATGCGGTCCGCTTCCAAATCGCCCACAGCTGTGTTTCGAGCGCACCATGCGGGATTAGAAATTGCATTCGTAACCTTTTCTCCACAGAGCTGGTTGACCGTAGGGTTGCCCTAGCCGTTGTCTTTATACAGAGATCCTGGTACTATAACCAACAATGACAACAACAGTGCCATTGTAGGTGGTATATAGAATCAGTACAGTGACAACACAAGCCTTTCACTCGCCACAAGGCACATTAGACACAGTACAGTGACTACACAAGGCTTTCACTCGCCACAAGGCACATTGGACACAGTACAGTGACTACACAAGCCTTTCACTCGCCACAAGGCACATTGGACACAGTACAGTGACTACACAAGCCTTTCACTCGCCACAAGGCACATTGGACACAGTACAGTGACTACACAAGCCTTTCACTCGCCACAAGGCACATTGGACACAGTACAGTGACTACACAAGCCTTTCACTCGCCACAAGGCACATTGGACACAGTACAGTGACTACACAAGCCTTTCACTCGCCACAAGGCACATTGGACACAGTACAGTGACTACATAGGCCTTTCACTCGCCACAAGGCACATTGGACACAGTACAGTGACTACATAGGCCTTTCACTCGCCACAAGGCACATTGGACATTTGCTGCTAGATCTATATTTTGTAAAGACCAACCGGCACTTATATTCAACAGATTCAGTGCCAAACAAAAAGTAGGTTTGGACCAAAAACGGATGGTGAAAATGGGAAGTAGAGGTGTGTCACAGTTATGACTTAAAAGTTGTTCATATGGTAGCAGACATGTATTATATATCAAATTAAAGGGAGGTTGTATAGGGGAAACTACTGTATATAAGCCCATGGCAGATACGGAAAGTTGTTTATGATGATTAATCATCCCATGGCACTTAATCAGTTAGTGTTATGTGGTCAAAACCATACCAGCCACATTTACTTCCGAAGACATTTCTTGGTTATCAATGTTAGACTAGGTCAAGTTTTAAAATCAACCTTGATGTGGATTTGAACTCATGAGCACCGGTTAAGCAGGCGAACGCCTAGCAACTACGCTACAGTGGCTCTAGGTATATAGTATTTTTTAGTTGCATATCCCTTACAGGACATTGCAGTCAACACCAGCATTTTTCAGCTGCTGTTGATGTTCTTGCCAAGATTACGCTCAGTAGTTTGTCATTGCTTTCTGAGCGACCGGCTCATATACCCCGTAAGTAACCAATGCGACGTGATCCACTGCCAAAACTCACGCAGCTGTGTCCCCCACATGGATATACAGGATTACACAGAAAGTCGTTAACCCCTTCGCCAGGGAGAAAAGCGGTATATAGTATAAAACGAGTTAACTTGGTGTTATACTTGGGACTAGTGTGTGTACATGCATGTGGTATTGAGTATGTGTCATTGGAGTGTCATTTCATGGGCGAGTGTTAGTTTTTGAGTTACATGTGTAGTGCATTCACAAATGTTTGCCCTCATTCACATTCAATTTTTGTTTAAAATATCTGTTGATCTGTTATGAAATTTTCTCTGCCGTCTTATATTTACTCCCACCCAAAAAATATGTCTTTGATGGGTTAAAAGGCAAGCAAAATAATGATGTTTTGGCAAAAATGTTTTGAATTCACGCTAACAAACTTGTTTTACAGTAATGCACATCAATTCGGTAACGGTAACTTCCGTTCCACTATGTCATGTGCTTCTAATAAGGATATTCCCGTGCACCACAAAGAATACTTATTATTGAACACTGATGTTTCCATGTGAAGATGTAATACATTTCATAATATGCACTCCATCTCTGATCTGTAAATTATATACTGCATATAAACAAACACTGAGATCTGCTGTACAATCTCCAGAACAAAACATTTTTTGTTGGGTGTTTATGATAAGGTTATATGCTAAATCTCATCATTTTCCCTCAGCTGGTTACTGAGTTATGGATTTTTATATGGGGCAAACACTTGTGAATGCACTATAGTTGTTGGTGACCCAGCGGCGCCGGAGCTTCCACCCTTGGCTCAGCTCCAGGCAGTGATACATGCAAGTGTTGTGAGCTGTTGTATTGCTCCATACAGAGTGTATGGCGTTATGCGTGCAAACACCCTGTGTATACTATGGTACTGTGTGGGACGAGTTAAAGTGTGAGAGTTTTATGTTTGTGTGTGTGTGTGTTTGAGAGTGTCTGTGTTAGTGAGTGACTGCGGTGTTGTTGAGTGGGCGAGTGTTAGTATGTGAGCTCAAGTGTGCTTGTGTACGCACATATTGTGATACCTTTGCTTAGGTGAGTGTATGCAAGTGCAATGTGTGTTTTTGTATTGATGAATCGTGTGTATGTGGATGTGTAACTGTGTTCCTTCTTAGCTGCCCTTAGTTTAAAACATGGCTATACCAATGTACTTGAGTGTATGCGCGTGCGGCTTTGTCACTGAGTGAATGAGTACCCGTGTGCACATGTACTTCGTGTGGAAGATAAGACAAACGCTCAGTGGCGACGCCTGGTTCTAACACAAGCAGCACGCATATAAAATGGCCCCAAGACAATATACAGCGGTGCCCTAGATGAATTGTATCACACGAGTGAAGGAGGGGACCGCTTTTCAAGTACAGCTCACAGCGAGAACAGCCGTTCCCCCTGAAACTCCTAGCTACGCCACTGACAGACATAGAGACAGCGAGACAGGACAGAGCCACTGTGTAGGTTCATGCAAGCTTGTGTTGACAGAAGAAATCTGGGTCTATATACGAAGGAGTCTGGTCTAAACAGTAGCTGTACAATTACAAATATACGTAACACGTTCAAAGCTGCAATACCATTTCCATGAAACAACTTGGCTTGAAGCGGCTCATAAATCACAAGGTATGATAATATAAACACAATCACAATATTTGCAATATAAACAAATACAATCACAACACAATATTTCGACCTAAACTCACTGTCAAGTGACCATAACACGTCAGCCAACATCTAACGATAATGAAGACGAACTAAACAAGCAAGCAAGACCAAATCAACACATTAAATGTTTGAAAGAAACTTTACACATACAACATACGTACATACATGCGTAGACACGCGTGTACATAGTACATACCTGAACTCGAGTAAGACCAGTCTACCCTATCAGAAGAAAGGTGCTGAAAGACGGAGGCGCGCCACAGAAATAAGGATTCCACGCAAATACGCTATGAACCGAACGAAAGAAGAAGTTATCCGCATGTAGTGCATGTGATTCTTCACTAAGAAGCATATGACGATGATCATTTTCCTTCCTCTTTCGAAGGGAGCGTGCCACACTTAGTTAATCGCCTCAAAGGTCAGTGTGTCCGACCCGGGCATGCATGTGTGTTAAGATTTGCCTCCTCTAGACAGATTCTAAGTTAAAGGGCTCTATCTACCCGTGAGTAGGTTTTTTCCCCGAAACCATTCTGTGTAGAGATCGTAAATTGTCACAAACAGCCAGCCCATTTTTGTGGGCATCAGGAACCGGTCATTTCGGGGTGAAAGTGTTAGCGGTGCACAATTTCTCCACAATTATGGTTTTTTTAACCTTTGATATTTAGCAATAGCCAGAAGTCCCTGGATTCACTTTCACATTAATAATACAATCGATAGGATACGAACGGCGGTATAAAAGAAGGCATATTCTGCAAGAGGTTAAACTCTGCGATGTAATTATGTATTATGGTAAAATGTTAATCAGTAAGTAGACGGTACTATCTGCTTTCTGTTAGCGCCAAATGTTGCGCGGCGCTCATCAAACCCGACAACCCACATTGTGTCAACCGCTGCGGGAGGAGAAGCGTAATTGGGATTTTTAACGTGCATAATTTGCCTGTTTTTTTTTTTTTTTTGCCCTTATCAAAGAAGGCTAGATATTCAGTCTCACTACCCAAGAGATCAAAGGACGTGTGATATCGCTGAGAAATAAACATTTACATGCGTATCCTTTACATGATGTAGCAGTCAACCCCAGCATTTTTTTTTTTTTGGCTGTTCGTGATTTCCGGACAAGTTTACGTTCAGTAGTTCGCCATTGCTTACTGAACGACCAGCACGAATACCATTTCATTAAAAGACTAACGTAAGGCGCTCTGCTGCCAAATCGCCCACAGCTGTGTATGCGGGATTACGAATTGTGTCCGTAACCTCTGCACCACGGAGCGGGCGAATCAATAATTCTTGGGAAAATGTCAAGCCCTATGAAGAGATAGAAGCTTGTATCTCCTGAGTCTGGGGTGGACATTGCATCCTCTTAGCCACCGCTCTCCTAAAAAGGACGATATGAGTATGAGAACAGTTGAGCAACGGGAGGATGACATAGGGAATGACGACACCTGAACACTTCAATAGTGACGAAGATTTACGATACACGTTGTGTCCTCGTCTTATCTCCCAGTCCTGTCAACAGCGACACAATGATAGATTGTATTCATGTTTGCCAAAACAACTGCAAAAATGTTATGGACGGTCACAAATTCCATTTCCACACTAAGACGATGAAAACAACAGCAGCAGCAGCAGCAACACAACAACAACAACAACAACAACAAATCGGAGATCCCGCGTGCACACTCGTAGGTTAACAGATTCAATGCCAAACAAAAAGTAGACATGGAACAAAAATGGATGGTGGAAAATGGGAATTAAGGGTCACAGTTATGACCTAAAAGTTGTTAATATGGGTGCAGACGCGATATTAAATATCCAATTAAAAGGCTGATTACGGGAGGAAAAACTATTGTATTGATAATTTAATTGAGACAAAATGTTGCAATGACAACATTTCTGTGACATATAAGACCATATCAGATATAGAAACTCGTTTAAGACGTTTAATTAGTACATGATACTTTATCAGTTAAATACCCTTCGGCTGCTAGAAAGTGTCAAATGTAGGCCGTAAATGCGATCGCTTGTTATACGCTGGAGGAGATGAGGAAATCAAAACACCTATGGTCCTATCCGGGGTGTGATGACAATGATCCTCAGCGATCACGGGTGGTATTATTATAATTAATATTAGCACTATTATTTTTTTTTTGTTATTTTTATTATTGTTATTATTATCATTATTATCATTACCATTATTATCATTATTTTATTATTGCTATTATTATCATTATTATTATTATTTTAACCGGTGCTGTGGCTTAGGGAACAGTATGACGCAGCTTCATAACTACCTTGTTATATCGAGTCGAGGGTTCAAAATCAGCTGTGGGCGCTTTGGAAACAGACGTTTGCATTGATTTCGATAGTATAAGACGTCATCCGTGCAAGCGCAATGGCAATCTACTGAACTAACATTGGCTAGTAAATCACAAACCGTCAATAAATGCTGGGGTTTAATGTAACGTCCTGTAAAAGACATGCAGCTAAATCGTATTAACATGTATACACTATGTACATAGTGTAATACGAGCTGCTCTCTTCCCCCTCCCCCTGTTATTTCCTGCTGTGTTGATAGACGTGTTGAAGCGTGTGTAGTGTGATAGCGTTGTTTCGTCTCTGGTGTCTCTCAATTTAAAAAAAAAAACATAGTATCTTGTTATACAACAAAGGAATCATTATGCTACGTTAGGTTTTGAGTAGCTAGACTCATTAGATTTCGAGTAGCCAGACGCATTAGGCTTGGAGTAGCCAGACGCATTGGGTTTCATTTAGACAGACGCATTATCCTTGAATTTGGGGACGTAAATTAAGAGACAAGTACCTCTGAAGTCAGAGTTGGTTCACCTGATGGCGAAGGACACTGGTTATAGGAAAAGTTAATCCACACGTAAATATCAGTCCATTGCACTAGAGGTAGTAGCAGGTGTATGGACTACGCTTGAGTTCAAAGCAACAAAAACACATAAAGTAAAACACTAAGTCCTTGATAATGAAATAACATGAGAACCGCGACCGAACCAAGCAAGGTAACCCGAATGGTCGTGGAGCCAGCTCGCCCTCGTTTATCTGCCCTTTGAGCATGGCTAGACAGACGAGGTTAACAGCTTACAGAAGGCAGTAGTCGCCTGCTTGGGTGGAGTCCAGGACCTGTCTAGGCGTTGTGTGGTGAATCGCCCAGTAGTGCGCCAAGATTTGCGTGTGTACACTGAGTCCCCTTATTAACC
>JACEFZ010014175.1:0-91819 GCA_014155875.1 Cepaea nemoralis | reverse complement strand
GAACATACATTAACATTGTGTCCATAACAGTCTTGCATGCCAGCAGTAATGTGACAATACAAACATGGCAGCTGTGTTACAGTTCACATAACTGAACGTCCATGAAACAGGATGAAAACAACAGAGCTTGCACTCTTCCTTTGGAGAAAACATACATTAAATGAAATTTGTAAAATGAAAAACAACTGCAGGAATACAGTGTGTAGATGCAGAGTCCTGACGAGTCAACACTGGGCCCAGAACTACACAGAGTGTGAAAGGATCGGCTAGTTGTAACCACCCCATCTGCTGCTGTAACTGCTGCCCCAGCCTGGATTATAATCACCCCAGTCATCATAGTCATAATCCTGGTCGTAGCTGTCCCACTGGATAAGAGATAGAAAGTGATGTTACATGAATGAATCAACACACTAATGAAGAGATAGAAAGTGATATTACATGAATGAATCAACAAACTAATGAAACCAGTTCTGTTCTACACATTTAGGACATGGTAAACACAATCTAGCTACAGACCTGGACAAAAATTAATCCAGTGATGAAGTACATAAACATTTACGCTGTACACTAAAATACTATAGTATTCACAAATTTGAGACGCCCCCTACAATATGGAATACAATAATACAAGGGCGAGTCAATAAGTCAGTCACACAGTTCTGTGGGCTGGCAAGTAAATGTAGTTGATGTTTTCTACAGGTGTCACTAGGTGACAAGCAACATCCAACTTCATATTCCCATTCGTCAGATAGCGCTAGGTGTCTCATCCATCATGTGCCATGCAGATAAGTGTGGGCGGTCATGTTTTGCCATCTCACTTGATCACCAGGAGTCGTGGATCAGCTCCGTGTTTCTGTCTCGACCACGCCCTGTGGCCAAGCCATCCAGGTATTTACTTCTTGGTCTTCCCTTTGGTCTCCTCCCTTCGATTTTGCCAGTTTTCTCATAACATGCACAAAAATGTTGACTGTCTACGTCTGTCTCTAATCTGTTTACGATCTTCATTTGTTTTCTTCTTCTTTCGTTCGCTTGAAATATGTCTATATCTGCAATGTCGTCTCTTGCATGAATTGAACTGTTTTTTTTCAGTTCACACAGTGGTCCATAGAGTTTAATCTTCATTTGTTTCTTGTAGGACTTGTTCATTGGTTTATATTATTTTGAGCGGTGCATAAACGAAAATGGCGACTACTTATGGAGTGTACAACCAAAGAACAACATGCTGTTGTGCGTTTTTTGTGGGCGAAAGGTCTGCCTGCAAAGGACATTCATAAGGAAATGCTTCCTGTTTATGCTGACAAATGTTTGTCCCGTAAAGTGGTGCCTAGCTGGGTAGAAAAATTTTCTCAAGGACGCTCTAAAATTGATGAAATCCGATCTGGTCATCCCGTTGAGATTGCAGCAGAAGCATCCGTGCAGTGGGTGGAGGAGATGATTAGAGGTGACAGGCGAGCAACGATAAGACTGTGCATCTGCAATTTGGTGCTCACATGGTTCAGCATACAGCATAGTGCATGATCGATTGAAACTTAAGAAAGTGTGCTCAATGTGGGTACCCAGACAATTTAAGGAGGAACACAAAATGAACAGATTTGGAGTCCTTGTCAAAGGACATCTTTGTCGATGCGAAGGAGAAGACATGCTGAACAGGAATGTTACTGGGGACGAATCATGAGTGCATCACTACCAGCCCGAATCCAAGCGTGCTTCAATGCAATGGAAACATCCTTCTTCGCCTTGTGTCCAAAAATTCAAGATTACGATATGCCCACAGTGTTCTGGGATTTTCAAGTTAGTTTAGTCGATGGATCAACATCACGGCACACGGGTGCAACCCATAAGTGCTCCGTTCTCCTCCTAACTGAAACCTGATAGTCTGGAGAAACTCAGCTCAGTGCACGAACTCTGTAGCACTGGCGAGGATCTTGAAATACTTTGGGTAGATTTTTAACTTGAAATTTTGCCCGGGCAGCGCTGTTAGGTTACTCTTGTTTGAATTCCAACTGCCAAGGGATTTTTTACGTGCGCAACAATACACACGGGCGTCCGATCTCACTGCCCAGATACCAGGAGAAATCTTATTACTAGAAGTCCACGAGAAAAAATCCCGGTCCTCACTAGGGCTTGAACCCGGGACCTCCAGCACTCAAGGCGGACACCATACCTCAACACCAGGGGTGCTTTTAATCAATTTCAAGAAGAAAGGATGTGAATTCTGAATCATACTGTGAAGTTTTATCGATGCTTCATAATGAAATTCGAAGAAAACGTCTAGAGCTGCTGTCTAGGAATGTTGCTTCTTCAAGAAATGCCAGACCACATGCGGCTCGAATAACTAAGGAGAAAATTAACCAATTAAGCGGGGGAAGTTCTGGAACATCCACCTTACAGCGATGACGTAGCCCCTAGCCATTTCCACCTTTTTGGTCCACTGAAAACCCACCTTGGCGGGAAGACATTTCGCGAATGACGCTGAAGTTGAATGTGGAGTGAAAACGTGGTTTAGAAAATAGAACATGCAGTTCTATGCAGCCGGTTTGGGAAGACTGATTAAACGAAGGGATACGTGAGTCACTGTTGGTGGAAATTATGTTGAGAAATAAAGGTACAATGTATTTATAAAAATAAAGTGGTTTCAAGTTGTTACCATATTTAGTTATTTTTCTACAGCCATTTGTGACTGACTTATCGACTTCCCCTGTTATTAACACACAGAGAAATAGGTCACATGTGCAGAGTTGCAGTCTCATATTGTTCATGACATTAAGATTTGTAGTATGATACACCAATCAGATTTTTCAAACATCAATTTCCATTGATGTTTGTGGTAAACTGAAAATTTGTGCATGAACTTCTATTGTAAGATGCAGCATTTGTGTAACAAATTAAATGTAAAGGCATTTCGTCACAGCACAGAGAAGTGTGAAACCAGTATAATTCACATTTAATCCATAAAAACACTAATAATTTGTTAATGCTCGACAGACGTCACATACAATAAACGTGTATCTTTAGTAATTTCCAACTTACATCAGAATGACTGTATCCCCCACGGCCACCGCCATAACCCCTACTTCTCCAGCTACTTCTGCTGCGTCTTCCACCACGGGCGGGCTGAAAATGCAAACTCAATCCAGTGAACAACTAACGCATACATATGAAACCAAATTATTTCTCCTATATTCTGCAAGCCACTTTTGGTTAAACATTAAATATGTCTTACTCAAAAGCTTACTCACTAAATATAATAAAATGTTTTTAATATAAATAATAAAATATTTGTCAACAGGAATCGTGTAAACCATAAGTGTGAATCTTGTAGTTTCAATGTTAGGAATCATATAAACCATGAGTGTGTGAATGTTGTAAGCACGAAAGTGTGATAATATGGGCATTCACAAGACATACCTTGTAACCATAGCTTCTGTCATCATAGTAACGGTCATCTCTGAATCTGCCCCGGTATCCACCTTGGATGGAAAAGAAATCACATGAAACAGTGATGATGTTAAAGCAACTATTGCATTAGAAAGCATACTGTGCTATTTATTTACAATGCTCAGCCAGGGGTATACCAATATTTTTAGCTGCAGTTTGTCACATATTAACATATTCATTGTTCCACTGCATGGAGCTTGGATAGGCTGACAATATGTATGGGACAGTACCGTATTTAGAACTTCCCAAGCTGTAATAACACCAACCTCATTTTTTTTTCAGTTTTTAATAATTACTATAAATAATCGTAAATATTTATAATAAATTACCATTTATGTTATAACGGGGCATCAATATTATGGACATAAGTGGACGTGTACAGCCATGGCGCCACATTGCTCGATAATAAATTATCTGCAGTGATGTGTCATTTGACAAAATACTTCCATGATTCAGACTGTTTTGCTAGTTTTAATTTAATTTGTCATGGCATAAGTATTCAATGTCAGTGGGTGTAGATGTGATATTTAAAAAATTGTAATTTCTAACGCGTCTACACATAATATCAAAGATTATCATCAAAGATTTATGGTTCCGTCGCCCTGCAACTGAGTGTGTGGAGCAACTCTGTGAGCTGTGATATTCACGTGGAATGCTTTTACATGTCCGCTTTTGTTCGGAATAATGACCACCGGCTGTTGCTGAATTGACTGATTTGCCTTTTCGGTTCAAGAGTGCATTTTTCAGGAGACTCCTGGGAGTAGGTGCTCTAGCTACGGAGTTCGTGCTTTATGTGACGCTTTCGGCTGGTTGCCCTGTGAGCCATGTGAGGAAACCCGGGTCAATGAGGTCTTTCTGGTGACTGCCGATTCCATCGACGGTGAACTGTGGTTTCCATGGAGGATTTTTGTGTTAGTTTTCTGGCAGCGGCTTTATGCAGTGTACCTGTGTGGGCTGTTGGATTGCCTAGACTCTGGCACAGGAACGGAGCATAATGGGGACAACCCATTGTCGTGAAGTTGGAACCTCAACTAACTAATATCAAAGAGGAAGGAATTTAAATGAATGAACTGTATAAGTCGTTTAGTGATGGAACAGACGTGGTATGCCAACACTGTAGTGTCTAATTTTCAGTTGCTCGTGGAGGGAGAATCAGCATCAACCAACATATGCCAATATATACCATGCCAACTAGCGCAAGTGTCCAACAATGACGGTACCGTTGGAAGAAGTGTGCAAAGTCCCAAAGAAAGTAATCTCTCTGTCTGTCTCTCTCTCTGTTTTTTTTTTTTTTTTTTTAGACCCTCAGCTGAATAACTATTTCTTAAATATTATCACAGCCTGCAGACTTCTTTATTTTATGCTGATTCTACATATTCCCAGATCATATAACTTGCTTTCGTAATTGTATAATTGTCCTGTATGGTAATTTCAGTAAGACAATTTACTAGCAGTTACTTCTATTATGTGGACAATTTTCAATTTATTAACAATAAGCAACAACATTCTAGTTCACTGAAACTATGACCTAAACAGTTAACTATCAAATCTAAAAGAATCTAAGAAAGCAAACTTACCCCGACGCTCATTGTAAGGTCTCCAATTGCTGCCTCTGTATCCACCACGACGTTCCCTATCATAGCCACCACGGTAGCTGCTGGTTCTGCGGCTATCTCTGTAATCTCTGCCTGGTAGACGATTAAATATAAAATCTTCAGTGCACACAAAATAAACTGAAAAAGTACAAGTCAGTATAAGAAGTAGTAATGAAATATCTGACAGCACTATATTATTATGTTTACTAAAGTGTCCAAACAAACCAAATCCAGCAAACAGTTAAACATAATCTAGATCTCAAACCAAAACAAGAATCATATACTGACCACTTTCCCCATTGACATCACAAACAAGCTACCTATCTCAGCAGCATGGTCACAGAACACTTGTTCAACTGCAAACATTTTCTCTTTATTATTATTTTTCTTAAACCAAAATTAAAACTTGGCACATTAACCCTTTACCGGGCGGAACGTCCATTTCCGTTCGATCGCTTAAACGGGCAGACTGCCCCAACGCGCCTGATACTATTATGCACTGTAAAATCCCGATCTCTCGGCTTTCCGATACTTCCGACGGCTACTTTCTCTTTCGCTGATAGCTTGACGTGCTGCCATTTGCAAGCGCCTACTATGAATTTGAAAGGATTTTTTTTATAGTTTTCGGGGTATTTACGCTTAGTTTTTCAAAATGGATTTCGGCAATTCTTTAAGTTATAGCCAAGATTTCGCTAGGTTCAACTTAAGTGACATTGAAGGGCACGAAGTTGACTATTAATCAGAGCTAGATATCAGTGAAAAGCGTTACTTTGCATTAGCAGTCGTGAGTCTGACTTTAACCCTTTACAGGGCAGACGCTTGTCCGTTTTGTAGCCCTGAACGGGCAAGATTTTTTCAGGTTCTGTAAAATTTCGGGTCGCGTTAGTAAAAACATCACAAATAAGGTGTTAGTCAACCGATTTTAGTTAAATAAACAACACAATGAAGGCAAAAGCATGCAGAATATGTTACTCACGTGATTGTTGCCGGTAATCCATATATGAACACAAATATTTACGAAATACGGCATGTTGTTTGTGATTTTCCGTCATCTATACGGCAATTTACAAACACATTTTCAGAATCATAATCACTTTCTTTAAAGTCCGACTCACGACTGCTAATGCAAAGTAACGCTTTGCACTGATATCTAGCTCCGATTAATAATCAACTTCGTGCCCTTTAATGTCATTTAAATTGAACAGAGCGAAATCTCGGCTATCACTTGAAGAATCGCCGAAATCCATTTTGAAAAACAGCGTAAAAATCCCGAAAACTATCAAAAAAAGTCCGTTAAAGTCTGTTCAAAGTCATTGTAGCGCGTTTACAAATGGCGGCCACGTTGTCAAGCTATCGGTGAAAGTGAAAGTAGCCATCGGAAGTGTCGGAAAACCGAGAGATCGCATTTTAAAAACGACTAGTCGTCAAAGACGCGATTGGGCGCTACGCCCGTTTAACGCATCGAACGCTATGCCCGTTAAAAGGTTAAAGAAAGTGAGTATGATTCTGAAAATGTGTTTGTAAATTGCCGTATAGATGACTGAAAATCACAAATATGCCGTATTTGGTAAATATGTGTGTTCATATGTGGATTACTGGCAACAATCACGTGAGTAACATATTCTGCATGCTTTTCCCTTCATTGTGTTGTTTATTTAACTAAAATCGGTTGACTAACACCTTATATAACGTAACCCGAAATTTTAAAGAACCTGAAAAAATCTTGCCCGCTCAGGGCTAAAAAATGGACAGGCGTCTGCACGGTAAAGGGTTAATGTAGACAATAGGGAGAATCTTGAGTCAATTACCAACATTGGTGATACAATGGAAGAAATTAAAAGACAAATATCTATTGCTCTTCAAATAATAAAACTGAATAAATTATAGGGGAAAATGAACAAAAGACATTGGAAATATTGACTCACTTAAAGGAAAAAGCCCAACAGATGGGGCTGGTTATCAACCAAGATAAGACAGAATATATGGTAATTTCAAGAGAAGGAATGGCTAAAAACTATGGCCACATACAAATAGAAAATATGACCATTAAAAGAACGGAAACATACAAATACCTGGGTACAATCTTCAACTGCTCCAACATCATAAGGGAAGAAATACAAACTAGAATCAATTCTGGAAATAAGATATACTATGCACTACAACATCTACTAAAATCAAAGGCGCTATCTCGTAACACCAAAATCACAATATACAAAACACTGATCAGACCAGTTGTGCTGTATGGCTCTGAAACCTGGAGTACAACGAAAGGAGATGAAGCCTTGCTACAAACCTTTGAGAACAAAGTTTTAAGACTCATCTTTGGGCCCATTAGGGATACACAAAGTGGAGAGTGGAAAAGAAGAAGTAACAAAGACATTTATGATCTGTTTAAGTCCCCGCTAATCACTGGTATCATGAAGGCTAATAGACTACAATGGCTGGGGCATATAGAAAGAATGGAAGATAATAGGGAAACAAAACTCGCTTACACTGAGGAAATAAATGACCGTAGACCCCGAGGTAGACCAAGAAGACGGTGGAGAGATAATATATATACAGACCTACAAGCACTTGGAATCAACGACTGGCAAGAGAGGGTCAATCAGAGAGACGAATGGAGACGGATTGTATCTGCAGCAAAGAACCTCAATGGCTCGGAATGCTGAAGAAGAAGAAGAAATTGTGGAATGGGACAGATATAATTACCAAAATAAAATTTTTTAAGAGCATTCATCTTTCCCATTGCAACACACGCTTGTGAGACCTGGACACTCCCGGGAAGTTTAATCGGGTCAACAAATGCCAGCAAAAGTCGGGTGTGTCTGCTTAACTGCGCAAGAACGCAGCTCTGCTGTAAACAGGCATAATGCAATCACATCCGAAGAAGAAGAAAAAACTCTGGATGAACGCAGAAGTAGAAGGAAGACCTGGACACTTAACAAGCTAAACAGCTCATAAATGCCTTTGAATATAAATTATTATTGACGGGTTCTAAGAATACCTTGAAAACAGAAAAGAACAAATGCAACCAAACAACAAGAGCTGAATATTGAAAAAGATGGGCTACTAAGACGATAAAACAAAGAAAATTGAAATATTTTGGTCACTTTGTCGTGAAAGTTTGGAGAGAACAATCATTACACTTACATTGGTACCTTGTCGTCTTGACAGACAATAGTTTGTTACATTGTGCTTCAAAAAGGCTTAATAACTACAACCCATGGCCGTGGCGAATGTGACTGTAAGGCCAATTCGCACCGTAAATGTTCGTCCACAGTGGATGCACGTGAACACATGGTCATTTTCACCATCATACGACTCTCACGCTCAGCGTGTGACTTATCTGCAATAACTATCTCCTGTGTCTTTATTCCATTTCAGATATTTGCCCTCCATGCAACACGTTCAGCGGCGACTTGCTCCCAATGTGCATTATCAATGCCTGTATCTATCAAGTCCTGCTTAAACACATCTTTGTATTGTAATAGAGGCTGACCCCGAGATCTCTTACGCACCTGTAATTCTCCAAAACAGATGTCCTTTGGTATTCTATCATCCAGCCTCCTACAATCATGGAGGGGTATACGCCTAGGCAGAGAAGAAGAGGAAGGCCAAAGAGAAGATGGGTGTAGGATGTGGCAGATGATCTTCAGATGGGTGTGTCAGACGCCAGGACATCTTGCTTATGACCGAGAAGTTTTCCGGGTGGTTATTATGGGAGCGAAGTTCTGCAAGGGACACTGCTATTGAATAATGAATGAATGATGTAGGATGTCCAAATGTATACCCTAACCACATGTTGATAGTTTTCATTTTTGCCCTTTTAGGTGAGCTCTATTGATAGTATTTTCGTATAGATTTTTCACTCAAACCGCCTCTTTAGGGGACCCTATATGCCAGCAGTCAGTCCTTACTAACAATAATGTGCATCGAGAAATACAAGACTATAGTGCCTGCGTGACTGTTGGTCTTACGCAAATTGTCTATTCATCCCAGCAATGTGTGAAAAAGAATCAAATTTGACATTTCAAGCACGTACAAAACAATATGATGCTTGACTAATCAGGTTATTCTAGCCTGCCCATGTACAATTTATAAAAGTAATGATATAATTTAATATTTACTTTCTCTTCTTTCCCGCTTTTCTGGTGGAGGAAGAGCGTCCCTGCCTTCTTTGCGGTACTGTTCAACCAGTTTGTCACGCTCCTCTTTTGGCAAATCCTCAACATACTCTATGCTTTCGAAATATTCACCATCTTCAGGTAGGCTGAAACTGGCTGTGAGGGTGAGAAAATTAAAAGTCAGCATTTCCAAATAAACCATGTTTCAGTAGGTACTAAAACAGAGACAGACCTATTTATATTCACTAGAGAAGTTTCTAAATTTATAAAACTAACTTCTAACCATACACAATTAAGACAAAATAATAAGAGTTTATATAAAACGCAGACAAAGAATTATGATGATTACCCGAATTTCTTTATGTTAAAAATTGTGCACAATCAATAAAATGCTAATGAGGCATGCCTGGCTTTCTAACATCAGCTAAGATCCTATACGTTTATCAAAATCATCAACAATACTGTACATAACCTGACCCCATTGTCACACCATGAGGTGCACGCAGCACATGGTGCTTGCCCCATTTTGTTAGACCAATTGGCACTCAATGTGGTTGACATCACTCAGACTGCCTTTTACTTTGAAGGACATTTTCTGGTACCCATTTTAGGCTACCAGAAAGAGAACAAAAACCTTTGATTTGAGCACATAACCACCAGGATGGTAGACAAGCATTTAAGCCGCCACACAAACCGTCAATAGTACTACAGAAATAATCTAGCACATAATGCAATATTTAAAGTACATGCATCAAGATAAAAATTAAAGTCATTTACATGGTAAGTCTATCTTCTTATGAAACACTAAAAATCCCCTAGTGTGAGATGACTGAAAAGACAGAACTGGAGAATATGGAAAGACTAAGGGGGAAAAAAAAACAAAAAGTAAGACATCAAATTGGATACAGAAGATTTGATATAGTAAGAAAGAGTAATTCCCCCATATAAGGTCGCTGGATTCATGATATGCACTGTGCATTATCTCTATGTGATTATGTGTATTCTGATGTACCTGCCTTGTTCTGTCCTCAAACAAAAATACTTGCACTGAGAATTTTGGAATCAAGCGTTGATCAAGATCCGTCATCTCCAAATCATTACCTTTCATCTCGTTAACTGCACTTTCAGGAATATCCTTTCGTTCCTCCTCTGGTCTTTCCTTCACTCGATTTTTGTACACTTCATCAGTTGGCATGATTACTACAGCCTTGCGTTGAAATCCTTCGAAAGGCTGCATTTTTCGTCTCCGGGATGATGCATACACATTTGTCTAGCGTGGCAACAAAATATAAAAAATATTTAATCAGATGTTCATGACGTCTGCAGCCAAGACGCTCCTCAGATGTCCATTCTGATATCTTAAACGTGTCTCTAATTACATCCCTCAATTAAACAAAACTGAACAACAATAACAACACATCAGAAGGATATCTGTAAATATTTCAAGATGTATTAAACATGACAGACAAAATGTTCACATGGACTTGCCCTTAAGTTTTATACTTACTGCACAATTACTGAAAGGAAATGTACTTGGAATTATGAAACATTTGACAATACCCAGTACATAAAATAAACACCATTGCTGAGGTCCGTGATATGATTTTCTATACAGTACTTGGTGATGGTACTCTATGACAGCAGTTTGTAAATTATTAAGATGTACTGCATATCTTATTTTATGGTACTCAAAATGAACAATGCAAATGACCTTAATTTTAGAAATAATATTCAGTCCTGTCACTTGTATTATATTAGTGCAAGTGTATGTGACCAGCGCAGTCAAACAATGGAACTTGTCTCAAGACACTTCATAACAGTACTGTACTAGCATCACTGACCCAGCTGATATGAGCAAATTATGTATCTATAGAAGCAGCTGTCTACATCTAAAGGTGGTGAAGATATCTCACCCCAAAAGCTGTCAGTACACACGTACTATTTGATACCACTTTCACACTTTATCTGTCATGAATTGCAGAAAAAGATGCTGCCAAAGAATAACAAAATGTTATACAACCTTCTCATGTCCTAATCTTTGCGCTTCCGTCGTGCTGTTCCCATCAACCGATGTCACAGTCCACTGTATGCGCACCTGGTTTAGTGCAATGGTCCTTTAATTTCTCCTTAGCTGTATCCCAGATCCTATGTTTTTCACACCGGTTTCCATGAATGTACCACACAAAAGAACACAATGCAAAACATGTGACATAAACCATTGGAAACAGTTTCAATGTCTTGAGAGAAGCCTGTGCTCTAACCACTTAACCAAGATTCAATATTTATTGTTGCTGCTTAGTTTAAAAAGCCACATAAGTACATATCCATCTAATGCCTGGATTTCTGTGCGACTCACCCACCCCCTCACAAATTTAAGTAGTGTAATATATTTTCCATATGCGTAACATCTATAGACACTATTAGTTAATAAACTGAAGCGCACTTCCTATGGAATCCTAAATACTGTATGGAGTACATAGCTCCTAATGAATATTTTGCAAATTAAGCTACTTGCTGCATCTACTTTCATATGAACATAGCTATGTTGTATTCTAATCTGACCACTGAAATCTCTCATTCTCATTAGGATGGGAGCAGCACTGACAACAACACTGAAACCTGACATCAATGTACCTGGTCAATAATGTAGTTTCGTTTCTTGCGGGCAGCTACTTCAATGAACCGGTTGAGACATTTAGTTGCCTTGTCAAACAGTACACTCCATTCACCACTGTGGTTAGAACGCCTGGGTTTGCCCAACACCTGTGTTACAGTAACAATACATTAACATCTGTGGAAAAATTAACTCACAGCAGTTAATTCACAGGAACAGTATTGGGGGGCTGAGACAATACAGAATTCTTCAGATGTAATACATCTTTTCTGATACCATTTATGCTAGATCAGACTGACCATCCTCTTTTTCTCTCTTCAAACCTGTTCACATTATTAATGCAATAACATTTCAGAAGCAAGCGATGTCTTTATTCTTGTTATTCACCTGTTATAACTCATTATTTACCTGTTAAAACACCTGTTGTTATAACTCATTCACCTTCCTTCCCAGAATTATTTCTGGTACACATTTTTGTGAGCCATAAAGGTCAGGAAATAATACAATCCAAACCTCAAAGTAGTGTTGATTAGAAAGCACAATAACGCTGATACATGTTTTCATGACCTCTTCCATCATCACCAAGTCGAGTGTTGATCTTTCATTCTCCACAGGCCTGTACACCATCAGAACTGATCAATGTGTTCATGTTGTTCCAGAATCTCTCTCCTCTCAATGCCTCCTTACTCTGTCACCTTTAATGTTACCAATGTTCATTCACATGCCTCTCTTCCCACATAAAATATGGTGACTTGCCTCATTTTGACCGAGTCTCCCCTGTGTTTCCAATTCTGTCAAAACATTTAGATTCATTTCGGAGGTCCGCTGCCTAATTCCTCTAATGAAACATTTCTAGCGCTAATGAATTTATTTTATTGATTGTATTAAAAACGATGTTAGAATTGGGTCTTAACCTGCAAGAATTCTGTTGACAAGGACATATTGCATAAAATAATGTAATAAAATATAGTTTCTGCTTGTCCTATTTGTTGTTTATTTCTGCGCCACATATTCCATCCTATTTACCTAAATTTTTTTAAGCGGTTAACATTATCAGCTTTATCAAACTGGTATATGTTAAATAACCCAATACAAGGTGTTGGTTTAGGAAGTATTAGGGACGTTCATTTGAAACCCGTTTATTACAAAAGCATGAAAGAAACATTAACAGGTGTGGTAGAATTAAACAAAGCATTCATTTTGAATGAATTATGCACCATGGGTTAGTCAGAAGAAGTCACCTTAGGCATTCAGGCAAGCATCCCATTGCTTAGGTAGGCGGCGGAATGCCGTCCGCAAAAAAGGGATTAGTGGTTGCTCACTGAACCAAGTGTTTACCGCGTTCATTACGTCTGCATCTGTGTGAAATCATTGCCCTTTGAGAGCTGTTTTAGAGGTCTGAACAAATGAAAATCACATGGTGACAAATCAGGACTATAGGCTGGATGTTGCAGAATTTCCCACTTCTTCCTTGCTAATGCTTCCTGCCCAATCTTTACGACATGCGGACAAGCATTATCGTGCAACAAAATCACACCGCGAGAAAGCATGCCGGGTTGTTTATTCTTGATGGCTTTTCGCAGCTTGTCTAGTGTTTGCAAGTAGTGAGTAGAGTTGATGTTGACACCAGATTCTTTAAAGTCGGCCAACAATAGCCCTTCATGGTAAAAAAATGTGCTCAGTATAACCTTACCAGCGGAAATCTGTAACTTGAATTTTTTTGGCTTTTGGTGATCCAGCATGCTTCCATTGCATGCTCTCTCTTTTGCTGCTCGGCTCAAAGTGTTGACACCATGATTCATTGCCTGCTACCATGTGGAAGAGAAATGCATCACCCTCCACTCTGTAATGCAGCAAGTGGTTCAAACACCATCCCATGCGTTCCTCTTTTTGGTGGTCAGTCAACATCTGTGGTACCCATTGTGAACACACCTTCCGATATTGCAGTTTCTTACGAACGACATTTTGAATTGTCCCAATTGACACATCAAGTTCTTTCGCTAGCGAACATATGTTTCGACACCGGTTCATCTGTACTGTTGCATCAATTTTGGCGATGGCTTTTCAGTTGCAACAATATGTGCTTGACCCGGCTGCCGAAGATCTGTCGTGAATTGACGTCCTTTCCGAAACATTTGTGTCCAGTCTGTCATTGTTGTCTTCAACACGCATTTGTTACCTGCATTCTTCGATGAATGTCCACTGGTCGACATCCTTCAAATGAAAGAAACTGAATCACCACTCTTTGAGCTTCTTTGGACGGATTTTGGATCAACCCGGCTATTTTCTCAACGGTCAGAAACAGATCCTATGCATCATGGGACGATATGCACATGCTTTTATTCATTGGTCAGCACTTATCACATCACTATGACTTGATCATGTTCACCGTACGCAATCAAGCATGGTGCGGCACGAACAGATTTCAATTGAACGCCCCTTATAATTAGCAATTTTATTTTTTTTAATACATCAGATTACCACTTAAAATAGGAAAATAATTACTGTTCATTTCAAAATGTATTTAATGTAATACTGAACTGTAGTTTGTTAAAGATGACAGTGGTCAATTTTCACTGGTCGTTTATATTGATATAGTATACAA
This sequence comes from Cepaea nemoralis, assembly GCA_014155875.1. Lineage (NCBI taxonomy): Eukaryota > Metazoa > Mollusca > Gastropoda > Stylommatophora > Helicidae > Cepaea > Cepaea nemoralis. The sequence continues at coordinate 77,443 of JACEFZ010014175.1, read as the reverse complement.
ATTGATAAATCTGGAGAGAACAAAAGGTGCCAATGACAAATTTAAGGTTTAACAGGTCCAACAGATCCTGCACTCACCAGAAAGCAAACTTATGCATAATAATGGAGAGAAGCACTGCAATCAATTTGCCACTATGTATTTGATCTGAGAACTATGAAAATACTTGATGAAATTGGTACAGCACCTCTTTGGAAATTCATACTATGGTATCCCTAGGAAGATCATTAACTAAATAAAGGCAAGAAATAAAGACATGAAATGCAGAGTTCATGAGGAGAACATACATTTGGAAAAAAAAAAAGAACAGATGATTTAATCACCTTTATTATTGAGACCAGCTATAGACTGGATGAGGAGGAAGACAACAGCGACAACCAGAAATGTAAGCTCATGTACACTGTCAGAGCAGCTGGATGATCTAAACTTCACTGATGGCCCTCCCGTTATAATCAAGATGCAAGAAAAGAACAATCAGGAGATAAAATAATAAAACAAGAACAAGAGCTTTCATGGAAACGGGGAAATCTGGAATGCAAAAGAAATTAAATCCAGTTTTAAATATGTCAAATCAGTACCGGTGCATGTATCAGAAACATGCAGAGACTATTAAAGTAATTACTAATGAACTACAAACATTCTTTACCTAGTGCCTGTGCGGAACAGAAATACTACAATGGGATAACAATCACCAATGCAGAACTTATGGAGAGAATTAAAATCCAGCGAATTATTGAATTTCTGTTAAAAAAGTAATATTAATTATGAGTATAGCATATGAACATTATCTGTGCTTTCCTGAACTCAGGGTTTATCCAAAACAAAGGCCTACCCTCATTTTATCAATGATGCTGTTTGTCCCAAGTAGATTGTAGTGTTTTTCAGGATGTGCTGCAATATGCTTCTCTGCCCAGACAGTTTTACCTGCACCAGGGAGGCCAACTGTCATGATAACCTAGAAAACAAGACAAAACAGTTTTCAAATAAAAAAACTACACCCTGTCGCATAAGTCTCGATTCTTCCTATAATCGCTAAAATTGGTATCGGGCGTCAGCCATCACATGCCAACCCTTTTATTCTCTTGTAGTTCCTTATCTTTTCCTTCGGTCTCATTTTCACTTCCAAGCATGTTAATTGCCATTGCTTTGTAGCATTATTCCTAGTTTATTAATAGTTCTAACATAACTCTGGAGATTTTCCCAGGTGAAAGACGATAAGCTGGTGACCAAGAATCTTTGTTTTCTACTCATGTCAATTTTTTTAGTGGAAAAGTATCTTTCATCCTGATAATGGTTGGCTGAATTTCTTCTTCTTCTGCGTTCATCCTGAGTTTTTTTTTTTTGGATGTGATTGCGTTGTGCCTGTTTACAGCAGAGCTGTGTTCTTGCACCGTTAGGCCGACACGTCCCGACTTCTGCGGGCATTTCTTGACCGGGTTAACCTTCATGGGGTTGGCTGAATTTAATTTTCATCTTTCCAGCTAAATTATATATTTTCTTCTTGAGAATTGTTCTTGATTTCGCAGCTGTCTGATCATGGAGTCAACCATCATTAGTTGCCTCTGTGCCATGCAGACAAATGAGTTTGTATCACTAACTCACCATTTATCCATCACAATGTATTTAGATCAGTACCAGAAATTCTGGAACACTACATTTAATACACGGCCACAAGAGATAGAACTGACGGAACAAAATTCAGGATTATATACAATCAGACAAAAAGAATAAATAACAATACAATTCTCAAAACATGCAGATGACAATTACCACAAAGATGAAGTAAAACAGAAAAACAAAGTAAAAATATGATTCAAGCAGCATGTACCAGCTAATATAAAAAGTATGCTCAACCACATTTATAATTCTCTCCTTGATCTCACAGTAAACTAGCGGGTCAAAACAGACATGTGACATGTTCATCTATGCCATCCCCAGCAAACACTATATTTGGACTAACAATACTGCAACGTCCCATGACAATAAACCTTACAATTGGTTGTTAACATAACCACAATTCTCTGTGGAAAACTTAACTCACAGCAGTTAATTCACAGGAACAGTTTTGGGGAGTTTTGGGGAACAGTTTTGGGGAGACATACAGAATTCTTCAGATGTAATACATGAAGGTACAAAATATGCCTACCAATTAGGTAATAGCCATACTGAAGTGAGCAGTGCTGAACTGTTTGTTGGTGCCTACAGCTACAGACTGGCTCACCACCAGAACTGGACCTAGCAACTTCATGCTCACAACTCTGCCCATGACTCACCTTTCCTCTCTCACACCAGACATTCAGGTCCACCATTTATAAACTTGGTTTTGTAATATTTAGACAATGATTCAATCATTCAAGTGCATCCATAATGAAGGTTGGTGGCATTGATCTCCAACACTAACACTATCTGGTTGTACTCTCTGACTGGCTACTGTTCACCCATCTTCCCACTAAGTCAGTGACTACCAACAGCAAAACAAATTCTACATTACTAGAAAATAACCAGCAGCATAAAAGCATTCAACAACCAGCTCTATTCCGCTGATATGTGACCACATTTCTCACAGTAAACTAGCGGGTCACTTACCTCACACTCCTCTTTTGTTGCAGGTGGTTTGTTTCCACGTATACGCTCTTCAACTGGCAGCTCCTCCAAGAACTTGAAACCATCTTTAAGTGGGAAATAGGGTCCCTCCTTGATGAAAAACAGGTACATAGGTGTTAATGTGTGTGCATTCATAGGTGTATGTTTATAATGGTATGGAGCTCAACATAGTAAAACCTGAGCTAACTACTATTTACTAACAAATGAATAGAAACTAGGCATTAACAGTAAGAGACAATACACAGCTGAATTAAAAGCCAATGAAGAAAAATTGCCAACAGTGCATACAGATAAAGCTAGTCCAATATAAGATGGGTACTAGTTCTTAAAAAGTAAACACCTCCGTAGTGTGCAAAAGGAGCCTGCATATTACTGTCTAAACTCAACAATGACATACAAATACACCACGGAAAACCAAGATCAGATCATAGAACATTTGAAGACAAAATTCAGGGTGAAAGAAGGAAGATTGCATACGCATTTAAGAAAATGTGCGATTTGGATTTTCATTACACTGAAGAAATTTGGCAACAGGTTGCACCATCAGGCTAACATCATTTCCAACTAGCTACCACTTACATGTTGGATTCTCTCTTCCCCCCCCCCCCCACCCACACACACACTTGAAGTTGCCAGTTGGTACAGTAAAAAGCATTTTTCCATTCCTGGCGTCTTGTCAAAGAAGGTGAACTGACAGATTTATTCATACATCGGAGTATCTTGCTCTCACTTAGAACATGCCATGGATTTCTTTCACAACTGTTCAGGGGTCTACATGCTACATAGAAAATCATGTTCTTCCCTTGATCATTACATGTTCCATAACTTATGTAATGCAGCAATTTGATAGTTCTAGAACTCAGAAAGAATGGAGGAAAAAAAACTAGGCAAATGTGATCACAACAAGCTTACCCGTGCTCCAAAGTTGCATTCAAACTCTACATTCTTGGTAAACATATGGGGGAATAGAGCATTGTCTCCAAGTGTTTCTTTCTCAATCTCAAAGCAAGTTCCAAGGTCCTCTCCATTCTTTGAGTAAGATATGACTACTGAATCACCTTCAAAATCCTGCACAGAATATGAGAACAATAATTTACTAAAAACATGGAAACATAAGGATCCCTAAACAGTTGGAGAAAATAAAACTAGTATTAAATCATCAGTACATAAGCCATGTACCTAGCAATAAATAGCATGTGAAATAATACTCTTCTATTGGTAACAAGGTGGACACTAAACTGCATAAATGGAAAACAAATACATGAGATTAAATATTTTAATAAGGTTGCCAGCTTCATTAGGAGAGAGAGAATTAGACATGAGTAATATTCTATGTGTGGGATTTACATAAACAAATGAAGAGCTTCAGACATCTTATGAGATTGACACCATTGCACTATGCCTGCAATCAAGGAAGTCCTGGCAATAGACCTAAACGAAGACTAAGAATCATCATGTAGCAGGTCCTTGGCAAAACATCCCTCCCATCAAGACCTCCTGGAAATACTGTCCATGACTCTGTTATGTTCTACATGCTGACCCATGCCGCCACTTCCTCTAGAACCCATGCCATGCTGTTCTTTCTAATATGTGTTTAATATGACCATTGTATTTCAGCTTCCAGGGATGCTCTTTATGAGTTCATTTCCATCATAGTCCGGTCTTTTTCTCTACAAATGTTTTCATAACATTTAAGTTCAAAGACCATTTTTTCCTTTAGTGACTGAGAAATGATCCATAACTCTGTATCTGTATGTTAACACAGCAAAGATGCACATTCTTGGAGTGTTTAATTTTTGCATATGTTTGTTAGTACTGTGCCACAGATACTATTTAACCTCTGCACTGCTGTGGCAGTCTAGACCAAGAATGAAATAGATCAATCTTATCAAGTGGATAACAAATCCAATGCAGCTGGGGTGGCATTTGGCTCAATTCTAAAAAATAATCTTTAATTTATTTTATTTATTAAACGATTAATCAAAAACTTTTCTCCCATCACTTATACAAATGAACTGGATGTCAAGAAATTGTCGGACATTTTAAACAGTAGTGCTGCAAACACAACCGAGTTGCAAAATTGTACTTAGTCACCATTGTGTAAGCTGCAGCAAGATGTACCAACAAGATGGAAGTATTTTTTATTATGCTACAGTCTTCTACAGGCCAGAGAAGCATTAACTATCTGCACGTCAAATGAAAAGAAGCAATACAAAGATCCTAAACTGTCAGATTCAGATTGGGAGAAGATTTCGAAATATGTCAAAATTTTGGACTTATTCTGTCAGACCACGGTCCTGCTTGGCGGTCAAGATTATGTTTCATGTATCTGTGTGTTGTGACTGCTATAATCGTTGACAAAGCATATGACTGAACACGATGATGATCCGGGCTGCATAACTAAATTTAAGGCAGCATGTATTAATGACATCAGTGAACGTGTAGCTAATGTGACAAGTATTGAAATTCTACAGATTGCAACAGCACTTGATCCACGCTACAAATACCTGAAGTGTTTGTCAAAAGATGCAAAAAGAACGAACGTGGTCACGTATTGAACAACAAATAGCAGTTGATGTTCATGATGAGCAGATGGAGACTGCTGCAACGAATGATACTGAAATTGACAATGAAACTATATATGAATCACATGAAAAGCATATTAAGCTAATAGAGTGACACGGAAGATCATGTTGACAGCTCTTATGAATTGCGTTAAAACAATGGACAAGAAAGTTGCTGAATCGGTTGATCCTCTACAATTGTGGAAACTTAATGAACATTGATATCCAAAATTGGCATTCCTTGCCAAGACCATTCTGTGCATACCAGCTACCTCAGTTCCATGTGAATGATTGTTCAGCTCTGCTGGTTATACTGTTAATAAGACGCGCTCTTCACTTGAACCAAATACTGTCAACATACTCGTCTGTTTGCATAGTTGGTTATTATGACATGTGAACAAGACAATCCAGTGTTATTTCGATTTTTGACAAATGCGACTATGTGAGTTATTTGACTATAAATGTTTTGCTTTAATCGAAATTAACTATTAATTAATCGTTAATTTTTCCAAAAAAAAGTTAATTAAATTTAAATTAATCGGTCGCAGCCCAACTAAAAAACCTTCAACCCTTTATCCCCCACTGAAAAACCTCCCCAAATTACACTGACCAACTAATGTGGACCAAAAGTCATCTATGTTGGGACAGAAGACAAAATAATGCTGAATATAATCCCCATAATTTAGGTCCCAAATGTTGCTCCCTCTCAGGTTGTTCCTGGCTATCACCTAACTTCTAGCTGTGATGGACTGTTTTATCAGCTTTTTAAGTTCTTATTAATGTCTTTACTGGCTAAACTGCTTGCAAACAGCAGTGTGACAGATATATCACGAAACAATTTTAACTAAAATAGCAGCTTGTGGACAACCAGAGAATAAATACACCAGACTATAAGAATACATACGTTTTCAAACCTGAGGCATTATGCTATACATGCTTTTCCCACTACAATTAGGCAATAAATGCAGAGAAAGCAGAAAGAAAACCGAATTATGAGGTCACTGAAGTGATCAAGCACCACGCTATCACAAATAATAACATTTATAGCAACAAGAAACAGAAGTCATACCTAGAGGTAAATTACAAATAAATATTTTACCAGAACCTAACATTCATCAAAACAGCACATTCACATACCCCAAAAGATACAGATATAGAGGACCCAGAATCATATTTTTGTCTGCAAGCAAATACCATAAATGTGGAATAATATATTTTTCCTAGTTACAATATCTGCATCAGAATGGAATCAAACAATGTATAAAATTGCTACTATATACCAAATATGCAGTAACCACATCTCCGACACCAAAGGTCTGCCCATAATTAAAGAAGCTGTTGTCTGTCACAGCCTGGCTTTGACTGCCATATCCGTATGACAAAGGCTCTTCACCTGAAACAAGAAAATACCTCAATATAAAAAATGTGACACAAAACAATAATATCTCAGGCCTAAATTAACTCCTAATATATTGCAAGCCACAAAAATGGAACAAGTTTCTACAGAAATATATACAGTCAAACCTCCGTTTTAGTCGGATGTGTCGGCCTAACGGCGCAAGAACGCAGCTCTGCTGTAAACAGGCACAACGCAATCACACCCGGAAAAAAAAACTCCGGATGAATGAAGAAGAAACCTCCGTTTCTGTCGATAATCCGCCCGAAGACAAATCAGCAAAACCCGAAACCAATGAAAACCAAGGCATATGAATCATTGTAAATCCAATTCATTTGTTCTAGACAATCCAAAATACATACCAAAAACACATTTTATAGAGAATAAATAGTGTTTCTTCTTCTTCGTTCATCCGGAGTTTTTTTTCCGGATGTGATTGCGTTGTGCCTGTTTACAGCAGAGCTGCGTTCTTGCGCCGTTAGGCCGACACATCCGACTTCTGCGGGCATTTGTTGTCCGGGTTAACCTTCCCGAGGGTTTCTTAGGACGTTTGACTCTCACTGTTGTGGTGTTATCCCCCATCCCAGCTGGTCCATATAGAACAGCCAAAGATCCTGGTCAGCCCTCAAGGGAAGGCAGGGGCAGACCATGGGCATTCCACGCCATCCAAGGAGGCTTCCATACTTGCAGAGCCGATACATAGCGCTCTGGTACTGGGCTCACCCAAGGAATCGTCACGTCCTGCACATGGCTGCTTAGCCTCACTTCCATATATTGGGCCTTCCGTTCACCATAGGCTGTTCTTCTGGAAATCCAGAAGTATGCAGTCTGCAGATGACATCCACACAGTGAGCTTTCGATTCAGACTTTCCATGTAATGGATTTGCTATCCAAGCAATATTTCATTTCGTGCCACTAGGACACTTTTCCACCTTTTATGAAGACCACACAGTAGGCTTTTGATTAGGACTTTCCACGTAATGGATTTGCTATCCAAGCAATATTCCATTTCATGCCAATAGGACACTTTTCCACCTTTTATGAAGCCCACAGCAATGGGCTTTTGATTCGGACTTTCCACGTAATGGATTTGCTATCCAAGCAATATTCCATTTCGTGCCACTAGAACACTTTTCCACCTTTTATGAAGCCCACACAGCAAGCTTTCGATTTGGACTTTCCACATAATGGATTTGCTATCCAAGCAATATTCCATTTCATGCCTCTGGGTCTTCATGCACCTTTAAATGTCAACCTGTATGCAGTTAAAGTAAGCTGCGGTCAACTTTAGCTTGTTGATATCTCCATAGAGCTTGTCCTCAAATGAAGCAGGTGTGGGCCAAAATATCTTTCTCTGTTCTGCATACGTTGGGCAATCCTGCAGCAAATGTTTTGCTGTCATTTTTCCAGTTCTACAATTACATTAATCGGTATCTCCTATCTTTAGTTTATTGAACAAGTGGTATTTCAGCCTGTTATGTCCTGTGCGCAGTCTGAAGATTGCTACTTGTTCTCTTCGGTCGAGTTTGTAATATGCATCATCCTTCTGATGGCCTGGATGCTCTGATTCCCATTTGGTTCTATAAGTGCTTTTTATCAACCTCTTTGCCTCATTATAGGTTATGTCTATGTCAGGCTGTGGTAGTCGTCCGCCCTCTTTTGCCAGTCTGTCAGCCTCTTCGTTTCCAGGTATACTGCAATGTGATGGGATCCACTGTATTACAACTTTTTTGGATTTCTGACATAGACCATGGAGTGCTGCTCTTAGGTCAGTTAGTTCTGTGCTGTTATTGCTCTTCAGTATTGAGACAGCTGACTTTGCATCTGTGAAGATAGCTATTTGCTTCTCTTTATTTTCCTCCATCAGGAGCATTTCTGCTGCAGTTTTCAAAGCCTCTACCTCCGCTTTGAAGTTACTTGAAAATTTTCCAGTTGCCATTGAATGTGTTTTTTTCACTCCATTTTTTAAATTTAGGAGAATTCCTCCTCCTCCATTCTCTATTGAATTTTTGGCTGATCCATCTGTATATGCATGGGTCCAATTCCTGCTTGGGTAATGTTCTTTTATATAGTTTAGGGTTATTTCTCTTCTTTCGGTTTCATGCTGAGTGTTCTTTTTCTCAATACCAGGAATGTTTTCTATCATCTCAGGCAGTTGCTGCTGTCTCCAAGCTGGGAACTTGTGTGCATTGTGTATGGGCTTGACTGTTGATATGTTAAGTATAGGATCTGCCCTAATCCTTCGTTTTGCAGTTTCTACAAAGTTGCTACGCTTCAGTCTTCCCTTTCCAAAACCATTAAATCTGTTGTACATAGGGTGGTCTGTCAATCTTCTAAATTTTTCTGCTTGTTGCTGGGCTCTGCTATCTCTTCTATCCTGCATTGGTTGTAAACAAGTGATCTTTTCTAGTTCATTAATAGGCGTTGTCTTCAGGCTTCCAGTTATGATTCGCATTCCTTGGTTTTGGACTCTACTTATTTTGTTAAAGTTTGACTTAGCTGCTGTTGCCCAAGCTGCAATGCCATATTCCAGTACTGGCCTCACCCGTCCAGTATATAACTTCTTGAGAACTTTCTCATCTGCTCCCCACGTTGTACCAGCAAGCTTTTTCATGATTGCCATTCTTTGCCTTGCTCTTGTTCGATTTTTCTCAACCTGTGTCTTCCATGTCAGGCGACGATCAAAGGTGACTCCTAGATAGTTTGGATTTTCTTCATGGCGCAATATTTTTCCATTCAATACCAGCTTAGGTTGCTGAGTTTTATTTGAGAGGGAGAACACTGTGCATGTTGTTTTCTCCTCACTTATCTTCACTAGCCATGATTTTGACCAGTCCTCTAGCGCTAATAAGGCTTGCTGTATTCTGCTGTTAGCTGTACTAATATATTCTTCAGATGTCCATATGGCTAGGTCATCTGCAAAGGAGGATGTGTGTACTCTGGCTGGAAAATTTTCTGTGATGTCATTTATATATGCTAGGAATAATGTTGGTGAAAGAACTCCTCCTTGGGGGACACCTTGCTCCAGCAGCATCATTTTGCTTGTTTGTCCTTGTACTTTTGTCCTGGCAGTTCTGTTCTCAAGGTAGTGGCTGATCCATTTATACATTTTTCCACAAACATGCATGTTTTGCAGTTTTACTTTCAGTCCTTCCTTCCATACTTTATCAAATGCTTTTTCTAAATCTATCCAGACTGCTAGTGTGCTCTTTTTCTCTTGGAAGGCATCCTCTATTTCCTGAGCTATATAGGTTATTTGATCTTCAGTGGATCTGTACTTTCTGAATCCTGCTTGGTGTGGTGTTAAGAGTTTGTTTTCTTCCAGATGCCATGTTAGCCTGCCATTGATAATGCGTTCCATTAATTTTCCTACACAGCTAAGTAGACTGATAGGTCGATAGCCATTTGGTTCTTCCAGGTCTTTTCCTTTCTTTGGGACTGGTATTAGTATAGCTTCCTTCCATGCCTGTGGGACTATTCCTCTCTTCCAGCTGTTATTTAGGACTGCTAGTAGTTTCTTTTTGCCTTGTTGCCTAGTCCTATTAGCATTTCATTTGTGATTCCATCCTTTCCTGGTGATTTCTTTTTTTTTAGGGTATTCATTGCCTGTTCCATTTCTTCCATTGTTAGATTTGCCATCATATATTCTGCTGCTGTCTCTGTATTTCTATGATGTATCTGTTTGTCTTTGATTGCTTTCTTCTGTTTGGTTGTAATATCAATGTGGTTTGCATTTGCATAGTGTTCCATTAGTGCATTTGCAGCCTTTTTTCCTGTAAGCAAGGCATTTCCTTGTTTAATTGTTATTTGTTTGTTTCTAGGTCCTTCATTGTTCATGGCTTTCACTAGTTTCCATAGTTTGTTTCCATCCCTGTCAAAATTCAGGTTTTCTGTTTTTTCCCTCCAACAATCTCTTGTTGTTTGATTTACTGTTCTTTTATATTTTGCTGAGATGGCTTTGAGAGAGATATTCGCTTCAATTGTTTGTTCTCTCTCTGCTGTCTTCCTGGCATCTTCAACTTTGTCCTCCAAACTTTGTAGTTCTTCAGTCCAGTATGGTTTGTAATTTTTCCTCGCTCCTCTAGGAATGGACTCAGTGGCTGCCTGTATTATCGCTCTGTTTAGACTTTCCACCATTTGCTTTATGTTGCCATATAGTGTATTTATGTTTTCACAATATTTGTCTGTTAGTATGGCAAATCTGTCCCAATCTGCTCGTTTGTAATTCCAGCGGGGCAAGGGCTTTTGCTCCTGTGGAACATACTCCATATTCATTACAAGCTTGATTGGTCTGTGGTCACTACCTGCTAGTTGGTCCAGCACATGGCGATCGATTTTGTGGAGGATGTCTCCTGTGCAGAAAACTAAGTCTGGAGTAGAAGTGGTAAGCCATCTTCTGGAGTAGAAGCTCGGTGTGTCATCCGCTTTGTTGAGTAGATGGAGATTTGAGTCAGTCCTCCAATTCATCTCCTCTTTTGTCAGTATCTGGGTATCCCCATCTTTCTGAACGGCTATTAAAGTCTCCGACAATAATGCAGTTTGTGTCAGTTATTTTCATGTTTGAGAGTGTAAGGTCCTTATCTGCTGGGCTATACAGATTGTAGATTCTTATTTTCACGTCCTTTATCATTATATCAACACCTATAATTTCTGTTTGGTTGTCAGAGATCACAGATACTTCGCTGCAAGGTATTGTATTTCGTGTAAGTATTACAACTCCTCCTTTATGTCCTTCGCGGTCGAAACGTGTGGCCTGATATCCTCTGACTGAAAATTTGCGATTGGCATTGAGGTGTGTCTCTTGAATGCATGCCACATCTATTCTATCTTTATGAAGACGCTGTGTCAGGGATTCTTTCTTGTTATAAACTCCTTCGGCATTCCACTGTAGTATGTTGAGTGTCCTTGGTATTTGGTCAATAGCTCTTAACCTACTCCTCTGTGCCTTGACTCCACAGCACAGGGGAAGGTGACCACCAGTAGTCATGGGTGGACCCCCTCGAGGGAGGAGGCCCGGCACTATCACCGCCTGATGGGACTTCACGGGATTAGCACCATAACGATTAAAAATAGTGTTTTAATACTTCTTCTTCTTCGTTCATCCGGAGTTTTTTTTTCGGATGTGATTGCGTTGTGCCTGTTTACAGCAGAGCTGCGTTCTTGCGCCGTTAGGCCGACACATCCGACTTCTGCGGGCATTTGTTGACCGGGTTAACCTTCCCGGGTGTTTTAATACTATTTTTCTGCCTCAGGCGTGTCCAAACTCGCATCTTCGCCGTGCCTAGTAACTGCGTCTCTTGAATTTTTCAAACCATAATCTGCTGGCCTTTAAATCACTAAGTACACTAGCATTCGTCCCAGTAATTTGCTTAATGAAATCGGCATACAACAGTCTGACCTTTTCAGATATAATTGCCTCCAAAACAGAACCACGATCTAACTTTTTTGATTTATAAAAATTAATGAAACTGTTCGACATCTTCAATTGTTTGCAATCTGTTACGTTAGCACATTCACGCCTTTCGCTATTTCGCCACAATGGAACTTATCGTGGATGGCGACTTCCCATACATGTGGCCGATTTCAGCAATCTTAATGCCACTCTCGCATTTTTCAATGTTTTCCTTCGTCAACTTGATCGTGTTCCTGGCCTTCTTCGAAGGGCTGCTAGCTCTGGAAACTTTCTTTGGTCCCATGATGGAGCTATCAGGAAATGGTTAACTTATTATAGCAAGTGATGCTCACACAACGAGAAACACCACAAACACCAAACTGATCAGAAAACGTGCGGGTCCCTTTGTTTTCACAAAATTAGCGAGGTCCCGTGGGCAGATCGACGAAAACCGAGGCAACCGGCGAAAACCAAGACAAATATTTTGCGGGGGAAAAAATCGACGAAAACAGAAATCACCGAAAACCGAGGTTTGAATGTATATGATTGGAAGATTTGTAACAGTACAAAATTACAGCTTATTAAAACAAATACCTTTCCCTGATGCATTTATTAATTATTCACACTAATTACTTCAGTCTTTTGGGAGGCGTAATGCAGATCCCCCAATCCTCATAGATGTGGACTATGGCCGCAGCTTTTAGCAAACTGTTATGTTGCTAGGGCAAGTACCCTCCTCTATGGGACTCTTAACAGCAAAGAGCACCTCACTAACCACATAGATGCACACAATGGCTTCAGAAGACAATCTGTGCTTTTGAACTGAAATGCTGCAGAAAATGTTTAAGGACATCATGGAATAAGAAGAAAAATGCTACAAGATCTGAATGAGGAAATTCACAACAGCACCAAGTGTCAGAAGCTGAGATACCATATAAACATCACAGTAGCTTAACAGAGCAGGGCTGGCTCCATGGTTTCTGGAAGAGGCGGAGATCAAACAACATGAAGATGGACAGACAAGACACTAGATATGAGGTAGGATAAGAGGGTAGCAGAAGCTCTTGAGTCATGTCTGAGTATTCCCATGGGGACTGTTGCATGGCTCACCTCTCCAAGCTGAGAAACCTGCAGGCTGTGCCAGACTGGAACCTGACATCTGCTGAAATACATGATATAATCAGGTCATATATGTATTGGCTGGAATCAGGCCTAGGCTTGTTATGTTCTCTCCACAGGGTGTAGGTATGCCATTATCAACAGACTTCAACCTAATGTCAAAGAGGATAGCTACCATCTTTATGCTTACACAAAGATAGTTCTCGTAAGGCAGAGTACAATTAACACCCAAAACACATTGTAAAATAAATTATTAGCATGCTGGCATTGACATTCACTTACCAAGATTCAGTGATGTAGAATTCACAGACCAGCCCAATCTGAGAGAATGGGGAGTGACCTCTTCCCTAGGCAGATGGTCAACATTCAGAAATTCCAGCACCTGGTACAAGAAAATTTCTCTAATAGTTTAGTCTTCTTTTAAACTTAAACACAAGAGAGTATAATTGTTCAACATCAATAATTTCAGAAAGTGTATTTTTTCAGTTGAGAGAGAAAAGAAAGAAAGAAAAGGGGGGGGAAAAAAAAAAAGGGGGGGGGGGGGGGGGGGGGGGGAATAAATATATTTATATAAATGTTTACATAATACAGACAAAATGGGGAAGCAGACAGATATTAAAATATATTTATAGAAATATGTCTACATCATACAGTCACAATGGGGGAGCATGTAGAGATGTTAAAATAATATATATTTATATAAATATTATACACAATACAGACAAAATGAGGGAGCTCATGAAGAATGCCAGTTAACCAAGAGGTGAGGAAAAGCTGGTGCTGGATAGGACAGAGAGAAAGCCAGAGGACACTCAGGAACCCATAAGGCAAACAAAACAGTGGGAGACCTAAAAACACACAGGGAAGAAAATGACAGGCAGATTAATAATACTGGGAGCTGCAGGAGACAGCAAAAGGGCAGGCTGACATGCTATTCAAGGACCTATGTCCTTGATGGGAAATAAAGAGCATGTAACAATGTGCCTGGACTTTCATATACAAGTCCTAGGATGTTAAAACATTGACTTCATGTCTGTTTTCTTTCTAATGTCAGTGTCAAACAGTAGGATTGTATTGTCTTCCTGCTTGCTGGCTGGATTCCCTGTTAGAACAGCTTGGATGTTATCTGGACCGCACTGTGATCTCCATCTAGTTTGTAATTGAGGCTGCGTACTGAACTTGTGTAGATCATACCCCTGTAAAATATGCTCAATTGTCTAAAAAATATTTAGACGTGGGTTCCCACAAACATTTTGTACTAGCGATGCATGTGACTTTAACATTTGCAGTTCTTAGGCTGAATATGATTACTTGCTGACTTATTTCCAAGTGTCTTTCAATTCTAATGAATTGTAATGACAAGGAAACTATTTCATGAGAGCCTACCTTGACTTCATACGCCACTTTTCCTGCACGAACGCCAAAGTTGGCACGCACACCTGACCACATGTAAGCAAAGCCTCCAACAGTCAGGGGATGAGCTTTGATACCTCTATCATTAAAGCGTAGGTTCAGGTCTGCTTCATCTGCAGATTGACATGTCAATGTTTTATCACAGGCTATAGTAGTATTCACATGTTATACCTAAATCAAGTTATGTAAATAAAATCAGTGCTGAAATATCACAGATACACAGGCTAAAGAATGATAATTGTTAACATTATGACATGATGTAACAAAATTTAGAAACTGAATTTACTAACATCTATCCAAAGTGAACACTGTCAGGGACTCCCAAGAGGCATCCTCCATTTCAACTTTTTTAGCTGGTGAGTGACGACCATATCTTTTTTCCCGAGGTTCCCCCCATCTACGACGATCATGAGACCGTGATCGTCTGCGGCGATCTCGTGAATGAGATCTTTTCCTCTTTCTGTCAGCATTTCCTGAAGAATAAAAGTGAAATGTACAATGCCTTCATTATGTTTAAGGCGAAAGTGTATTTAAATAAATAATCACTGCCATATGTCATGACAGCAAATTCATATTCATTTTCTGGGAAGGTAATCCGGCCAACAATTGCCTGAAGAAGTCAGATATGTTGGCCGAAAGGTTCAAACATTGCAGCTTTGCTGTAAACAGGCGCAAAACAATTACATCTAAAACATTCTGGATGAAAGCAGCAGAAGAAGAAATTCATTCTAAAGACAGGTATAAAGTTGTCTAGCTTGTCAACTCACCATAAATCTACATTTGTGACTGTCTTTACTTTTTCTTGGGTAATTCATGTGGTATCCCTTTGCTGCCCACATTGTTTTACACAATTTCAATTTCTCCTTTGAAAGGTTTGATTATTTTAAACGTTAAACCATTCAGCCAGCACTTCAGATCTCTTTCAGACATTTGTTGATGGGTTAGCTGTCCCCGGGTAACATACAATTTGAATATTTATATTCAAACTATAGAGAAGTGACTATTCCGTAAGTCTAGGTAAATTGCTCAATGTTTTACAAACTTATTTATGACAACATAAAATTTTTTAAAAGTTTGTTGCATTTTTTAGCTGTTAGTGATTTCTTGGCAAGTTTACGTTCAGTAGTTTGCTGTATACGGGATTACAAATTGCATCCATAAGCCTGCGCCATAGGGTTGGCTTATAACAACATACCAAGGTCAAAATGCCTATAAACATTTCTTGAAAATTAATGTGCTTTCACATTTTCCACATCCACATTTATTTTAATATTTTTTACAGTCTACTTTTTACAATGTCCAATTGCCAACAACCTTTTACAGGATCTCCAAAGAACATTGGATTAGTAAGAAAGAAGAGAATGCACTGAATCACAGAACAACATTTGACTCATCACTAGTAGAGTGGTGCCTACCTTAATACTAATTATTACTGTTTAAGCATCCCAAGCAAGTTCAATGTAATTGTTTTTCCATAAGAACATGATCAAAAAGACAAAATACCTTCTGCGGTATCGTCCTGTGTGGCTTCATCGATAGTCCTGAATTCATCACCAAGAACAATAGCTGGCTCCTCCTCCTCCACGTTTCCATTTGCTTCTTGCTCTTCACCAGCTTTCACTTCATCAGCAGTTGTGTCTCCTGTTTCAATGTCTTCAGCTCCATTTTCTTCAGCATTATTGTCCTGCTCTTCTTGATAGTTTTCACCATTGGCTGAATCCTCAAGTTGTGCATCCTGCCCACAAAAAGCTTTCCATGTAAGCACTACAGAAATAACTGTAGATCATGCAGAACAAACACAATTACAAACTACAATCACTAACTGGTGCCAGCGCAATATGGAAGGAATAAAATTGTATGACAGAATCACCAATGTGGAGCTCATGGAGAAATGTAGACAAAAATACTAGTGAATCAAAAAGTGAAGTTAAGACACTGGCACTGGATACATTGACAATAGTATAACTAGAAGGGCCTATTCAAAGAGCAAAAAGAAACAGAGGAAGACCTAAAAACACATGAAAAGAAATAGAAATTAATAATATGGGAAAGACAAGGGCAGAGCTGCATGAGATAGTTAAGTATAGGAGGGTTTGGGGTGAATTGGTTGAGGGCATATGCCCCACAGATAAAAGGTTAAACAGAAATTCTGGACTCATGACTGTTTAGTTAGTTCAGACAACATAAGGAAATGCCTAGTCATAAACAGGCGTAAAATGAAAAAAAGTACCAAAAATAGGTGTTGAGTTTCAAATGTTTTCAGTATGTGTGATATCAATAGCTAAATTACACAAATATACCTCTTCATAGTTAGCAGACTCTTCTTGTTCCTCTTCACCTACATCTCCAGTTTCATCTGCATCTCCAGTTCCATCTTCATCTGCCTCTGCAGTTTCATCTTCATCATCATGCTCTGCCACCACTGATGGAGAAATGAGAAAATATATGTTAAAATAAATTACTATAAAACTCAAAAATAACTTTCTTAAAGGAGATGTGGATATATGTGAGGCTAAGTTGAAGCTTTTTTAAGTTATGGTCTGATGTAATGGAAATCAATATGAATTTGTGCAAGTATCTATCTCAATTAACAAGCCTAGCACCATATACCATATACTAGGTATGCTACTAGTGTCGCAACCCAATCTGAAACTGCGCCACCCCAGAATGATTCATTGTATCCCCAAATATGGCTATGTATAGACCATTCATGTTTCAGACAATTCATTCAAATATGTGACAATAACAAACACCATCTTAGGTTCTGCAGAAAAGGTTAAACTTTTAAATAAATTTAATTATTTGGCAAAACCTAAGTAATTTTATTTTCTAGAGCTTGTTTAATTTTAAGATATTTTTAGATGGATAATTGAATTTGCATCAATTTTTACATATATTTGGAGTTTCATCGTTTATATCGCTTTATATGTGATAGAAATTTATTTCTGCGGATATGTTGTATGGTCTTTGTGAATGGAAAGCCAAGATGGTGGCCGACACGAATATCGATCGGACTAGGCTCAAAACGTGCAATTTTAACTGCTAAAGTTACAGAGAATACAAGTTTAAAGATTATTAATAATTTACTTCTATACTTTTACTATTTTTTTTTTTCATTTAACATGATGGAACATTTTTGAATCAGTTTACATATCCGTCTATGACCCGTTTGAGATAATCCTGCGCGGACTGACAGTGAAAATACTGAGACACACAGGAGAGCTCTGAAGTCACATATGAAGGAGATGCTATCTAAAGACCATTTATGCTTTCGACGTCATTCATTCATTCAAATATCACATGGGAATAATAGACGCCATCTTGACTTCAGGAGAAAAAGGCCACCTAATATTCCGTGCATAGCGATTGGTTGAAAATATGGCATTAAAATAAATTATATTTCACACTTACCGTAATTAATTTTTTGTTGGCACTAGAAATGTGTTGATTGCAGATGGATATTTGAATTCTACATGTTACATATATTTGGAAAGTTTCATCGCTAAACTTGCTTCCATTGTGGTTGAAAAACAGATTTTCTGCCACATTACAACCATGTGCCTTTGACCTTTGTGAATGGGACACCCACAATGGCAGCCGTACATATCCATACTGATCAGACTGGTGCGTCACTTTTTAAACACACAAAACGAGCAAGTTGAACTACTAAAGTCAAAGAAAATGCAAGTTTAAAGATTAATAATAATTTATTAGTATACATGTACTATTTTTTTATCATTTAACATGACAGAACATATTTTTGAAGTTTTCATAATCTGCCTATGACCCGTTGAGACAACCTCGCACGCTGAGAAAGATGAACTGAACCGTAATTAATTTTATTTTTCTGGCGCTTTTAATAGAAAACCATCAATTATAGATTCTGCATACAATTTTACAGATTGGAAAGTTTCAGCGCTAAGCTTGCTGTAATTGTGGTTGAAAAAATTTAATTTCTGCGATGTTATGACCTCGAGTCCCTTTGTGGTAAACCCAAAATGGCAGCCGGTGTTTGATTATCAATTTTTGTGGAAGTTTTATTGTGTCCTCGCTAGTATAGTGGTAAGTATCCCGCCTGTCACGCGGGAGACCGGGGTTCGATTCCCTGCCGGGTAGGCAATTTTTTTAAAATTATTTGTTAGAAATTAATTAGGTGATATAATAAAAAATAATTTACATTACAAACTAAAATATTAAAGGGAGGCTCTATTCGCAATGGAATTACAAATAGAGAAAAATTATATTCGCAATCGAATTGTGGGAAGTAACAAACATGTCACAGCGTCTGTTCACTAGTCAAGTTTAGTTTGGGCCATTAAGAAGTCTAAGAAGGTGGTTAATTTAAATGGGAATGTTCACTGTTGCGAGTTTAATTCTGCCGAATTCTCTGTATTTTTTAATGAATCACTATTCTTACTTCTGTACGTTCTTTTGGCATCCCGTTTTATTTTTACGTTACGTTAGTCCTGTTTAAATAAGAATAATTTTTCAGAACAGGTATCCCCAATACAAATAACGACCCCTACAAATAATTCTGTCCCCAGGCGAGTTCAAGGATTGTTTAACTTTTGTTTCTGTACTCTTACTGTTACCAGGCATCCATGTTTGTTTACGTTACCATCCTACTATTTGTCCTGATAATATCGCAGCAGTGATGATTCTCATAATTTGACACTTTCAGTGGCCTCCAGTAATATGCTTCGCCTCAGAGAGACATGATTAAGCAATTCAAACACCAGGCTTTCGACTGACTGGCCTCATGAATTAATAAATAAACAAGGATAAGGAAATGCTACGCATATAAAGTGCAGGAAAATCTGGTATGCAGGTGGAAAAGAGAGGAGAGAGATAGATAACGAAGATAGTGTGAGAGACGGAGATATGAGAAAGATGTATCGAAAGACATTAAAGAGTGGTAAAGACAAGAGAGAGAGACTTAGGGAGAGAGAGAGAGAGAGAGACAGAGACAGAGAGAGAGAGAGAGAGAGAGAGAGAGAGAGAGAGAGAGAGAGAGAGAGAGAGAGAGAGAGAGAGAGAGAGAGAGAGAGAGAGAGAGCTCGTGTTCAGATGGCTAAGCGCCTTTCCCAAGACAACAAAAGTAGAGGACAGATAAGAATAGAAAGACAAGTACGCAGGTTCTTGTGCAGCAAGATAAACAACACCTAATACACAAAATCCGTAGAAAACATTTGCCTAAAGCGAAATCATCAGACTAGCATTGGTGTCACCTAATTCCTGAAAATGGGTGGGGTGGGGTGGTGTGTGTGTGTGCACGCGCGTGTGCATCCCTTGGCAGCGGAATGATCGAGTGTTGGAATCAATGGATCCAATATATAGCATTTTCGATCAGATTTTCAAATTTAGTATTTACTAGTGAGACCATGACAGATAGACAGATACAGACAGGCAGATGGACTTGAAAAACCAAATCTAATGGTACCTCAATTATGCTTGGATGTCAATTCTGAGCAGAGATATTCACATCTAAGTGTCAAAATCTCGATACAGATTTCGCCATACTATTCATACTTTGAAGCCAGAAAATGTGGGTCCATGTTATCTCCACTTCCTGTTAACCCTTTACCGGGCAAAACGCCCGGGAACTTTTTTACCCCCCACACGGGCAAACCGTCCGAATGCATCCGTGACTATTATGCATTGTAAAAACTTGATCTCTTGGCTTTCCGAGACTTACGATTGTCTACTTTCGGTTTCGCTGATAGCTTAACAACGTGGCCGCCATTCGCAGGTGTGTACTTTGAATTTGAACACATTTTAAAATAGTTTTTGGGGGTTTTACAAAATGGATTTCGACGATTCTTCAAGTGATTTCGCTGGGTTTAATTTAAGTGACATTTAAGTGCACGAATTTGACTGAATCAGAGCTAGATATAAGTTAGCGTTAATTTGCATTAGCAGTCATGAGTCGGACTTTAAAGAAAGTGATTCTGATTCTGAAAATGTGTTTGTAAATTGCAGTATACAATCACAAACAATATGTTGTATTTTGTAAATATTTGTGTTCATGTGTGGATTACCGGGAACATTCATGTGAGTAAAATACTCTGCATGCTTTTTATTTCATTTTGTTTTTTTATTTAAGTAAAATCGGTTGACTAACACCTTTTATGTGATCACTTTACTAACGTAACCCGAAATTTTACTGAACCTCAAAATTCTTCTTGCCCGTTCAGGGCTACAAATCAGACAAATGTCTGCCCTGTAAAGGGTTAAACATGATTGTCTTATGCATGAATGGTCTTACAGCAGCCATTTTTACTGACAATGGATTATTCTCGGGTGGCGCTGTATATCACGTCTGGTTTCATTTCGGGTCATTGCACGATCAAATAACCCTATAATAGATGTCTTTGTTTAGAGTGAATTTTAATTGCCAAATAAAATACTGCCCCTGAATCAGCTAGTTTCATCGATAAACTTGCTCGAATTGTTGAAAAACAGATTTTCTGCGAAGATGTGCCTTTGTGAATTGGAAACCCACGGGTTAACACAGCCGCGCGTATCACATGTACACTTCGTAACATTCAAAACGTGCAATTTGAAATACTAAAGTTAAATACAAGTTTAAATAATAATAATCTATTTGTTGTAGTAGACGCAGTTGTTGTACACAGTGAGCAGCTGGGGTTGGAATTAAATTGTAAGAAGACACAGGTTATGGTCGTCACTAGGAAGAACGAAGTACCACAATGTAATATACAAGTAAATGGAAATATTCTTCAACAAGTGAATCGGTACAATTATCTCGGAACAGTCATAACATCTGATGGGAGATGCCTTAAAGAGATTAGAACAAGAATCACCATGGCAAAAGTAGCCTTTAGCAAGATGAACAACATTCTGACCAATAAAAAGATGTCAATCGTAACGAGAAAAAGAGTGTTGAGGGGATACATAGAGCCTGCTCTTTTGTATGGATGTGAAACTTGGACAATGTGCAGTCAAGCTGAAAAACATCTGATGGCTGCAGAAATGTGGTTTCTGAGGAAAATGCAAATGAAGTGACTATTCGCAATGGAATTGCGAATATAAAAAAATTATATTCGCAATGGAATTGCGAATATAAAAAAATTATATTCGCAATCAAAGTAGGTCACGTGATTATTCCTATGCTTGTCCACATTACAATATTTTGTTGATCCGTTAACGTGTCCTCAGTAGCATAGTGGTTAGTGTTTCCGCCTGGTGCACGGGAGCTACGGGTTCGATTCCCAAATCGGGAGGTGACTTTTTTTTTTTTCCATTTTCAGGAGTTAGGTGACACCAATGCTTGTCTGATGATTTCGCTTTAGGCATATGTTTTCTATGGATTTTGTGTATTAGGTGTTGTTTATCTTGCTACGCAGGAACCTGCACACTTGTCTTTCTGTTCTTATCTGTCCTCTACTTTTGTTATCTTGGGAAAGGAGCTTAGCCACCCAAACAAGAGTTCTCTCTCTCTCTCGCTCTAAGTCTCGATCTCCCACCTCTCCCTTTCTTGTCTTTACCACTCTTTAATGTCTTTCAATACATCTTTCTCATATCTCTGACTCTCACACTGTCTTCGTTATTTATCTTTCTCCTCTCTCTTTTCCACCTGCTTCATATATACCAGGTTTTCCTGCACTTTATATGTGTAGCATTTCCTTTTCCTTGTTTATTTATTAATTAATGAGGAACGAACAGAAGTAAGATGTAAGAAGAAGAGTGATTCATTAATAAATACGGAGAATTCGGCAGAATTAAACTCGCAACAGTGAACATTCCTATTTAAATTAACCATCTCCTTAGACTTCTTAATGGCCCAAACTAAAATTGACTAGTAAGCAGACGATGTGACATGTTTGTTACTTCCCGCAAATCGATTGCGAATATAATTTTTTTATATTTGCAATTCCATTGCGAATAGTGCCTCCCAGATGCAAACATTCCATGGACAGACAGAAAAACCAATGACCAAGTATTACAGGAGACAAATGAAAATCGTAAATTGATTAGAGAAATTAGACGAATACATTCAAAATTTTTTGGACATGTTATGAGAAGAAATGGATTGAAGAACTTAGTGACAACTGGCAAGATCGAAGGGAACAGACCAAGAGGAAGACCGAGAGGAAAATACCTGTATGGAGTGTATGGTTGGCCACATGGCATGGACAAGACAGGAACACTGAGCTGATCCACAACTGCTGGTGATTGAGTGAAATGGCGAGTTATGACCGCCCATGCTTTCCGGCATGGCACATAATTGATTGATACTTCCACTATTTTTTAAAATCATTTAACATGATGAAACATATTTTTGAAGTCATTTTTCATATCCGTTTGAGACCATCTCGCCCTCATAGGCCGGTAGTGGAGGTAATGGACACACTGGAGAGTTCCAAAAAGTATGGGGAACATGTTAAAGTCTTGACCATTGAAGATACTCAGGTGTGAATATCTTCACTTAGAATTGGCATTTAGGCATCATTGAGGTACCATTAGATTTTGTTTTTCAAGGCCTATCTATCTGTGGTGGTCTCATTAGTAAATACTCAATTTGAAAATCATGATCGCTCCTTCTATTACAAAGCAGCATGTCATATCTAATCAGGGAGCAATTTTTCTCTCTCTAAATTTATTCAAACAGGTCTAATAAATTTGCACTATAAAACACCTTTATCAGTGAAAGTCATAACTGTGTATCCTCATCTTGAGATGCCAAATGGTGTAGTAGTAGGCGTTCAATTCATACATCTGCAGGACGTCTCGGTTAAGTACCTAATTAAATTTATTACTTCCCTTTCCAGTTCCGAAATAACTCCACTGATCTTAGAAAACTAATTGTCGGTACCTGGATTTTATACATTATAAAAACAAAATACTACACAGCTTGAGTGATTCCTAGATTATTGCGAGGTACAGTGTTCAGAATATAATAAGTAATAATATTTGCGTGCATGATTAAATAACTTTATAAAAAAAAATTACCGCCATCGTCTGTCCCAAAGCCAAGTGCTTCTTTCAGTCGAGACACAAGAGCAGCTTTGTTACCTCTGGTATCTAATCCTCTGTTTTTCAGCTCATCTCTCAATTCCGCAACTTTTAATGCATCAGGGTCTAAGTCACTCATCGTGCAACAATCACTGTGTTCAAAAAAGACAGTTATACTCAACCGCGTGACGATGTGGTACAGCAATGGCGTCCACTTAATTAATTCAAGATGGCGGCGTCAGATCGCACATGCGCAGTTTCAATTGGAACAATACAAAAGTTGGCCATAAAGCAAAGAATTAATTACACGATGTAACATATTAATCCGTCAAAACTAGTAACTGCAAAAGGATGTGTTATAAAATTTAATCAATGCTATCTTCAAGTATTTCACTCTTTGGAAATAAGATATACTATGTTTATATGCAGAGGTGTTTCCAAGGCACCAGGGCCGGGTTATATACTGGCCAAGACCTATTGACGCGTCCTCGCCGAGCGTCCTGGGCAACAGGTCCCTTCGGGGTCCTGGCTGAAGTCAATAGGATCGCCGATTCCTCCGAAGTCGGAGAGTGTCTGCCTGTACGGCGAGGAACCACCAGTCTGCACACCAATAAGCCAGACATGGGACAACGGATACTCACGCAAAACTCAGGTCCTGTATGACATCACACTGACGTTGGACAACAGGATGCCTTCATCCGACATACATGACTTTGCGTTGGAGCTCAAGCCAACGAACACAAGCAAGCAAGCAAGATATACTATGCACTACAACATCTGCTAAAATCAAATGCGCTATCTCGTAATACCAAGATCACAATATACAAAACACTGATTAGACCAGTTGAAGTTGTGCTGTATGGCTCTGAAACCTGCAGTACAACTAAAGGAGACGAAGCCTTGTTACATACCTTTGAGAAAAAAAGTCTTAAGACGCATCTTTGGGCCCATTAGGGATACTACAAGTGGAGAGTGGAAAAGAAGAAGCAACAAAGAAATTTATGGTCTGTTTAAGTCCCCGCTAATCACTGGTATCATGAAGGCTAATAGACTACAATGGGCTGGGGCATATAGTAATAGAAAGAATGGAAGATAATAGGGAAACAAAACTCGCTTACACTCAAGAAATAAATGACTGCAGACCCCGACGTAGACCAAGAAGACGGTGGAGAGATAATATATTTACAGACCTACAAGCACTTGGAATCAAGCGACTGGCAAGAGCTAGGGTCAACCAGAGAGACGAATGGAGACGGCTTGTATCTGCAGCAAAGAACCTCAATGGCTCGGAATGCTGAAGAAGCAGAGGATTTCAGTCTTTGGAGTGGTCGTGAAGCTTCCTGATCATACCATTCCGCAGTTGTCAGTCGTGTGCCTCTTTCTTTTAGTCCATGTATGTTTGCGATGATATTGATAAATCTATTCATTTCAGGTATATAAATATTTTTCTTGGTCATCTTCCACTTCTGCCGTCAAGCGTCGTGGGTAGGAATAATTTGCGCTCCAGCGCCCGGTGGGCGGCACTTGGATAGTGTCATTCCGTGTGATTGTACAATGTCTTTGATGTCGTCAATCCATTTTCTTCTTGGACGTCCTCTTGGTCTCGTCGCAGATGATCTTTGATGTAAGTTGCTGTTGCATTCTAACAACATGGCCAAACCACTTGATCTTCTGTTTTTCAATAAATGTTGCACAAGATGTTGATCCCACTGTTTGTCTGATAATAGCATTTCTTACTCGGTCTCGGATTGTTAAGTTGGTAGCTCTCCTCAGGCATCTCATCTCGCAGACGTTAATTTTGCGAAAGTGTGATTTGGATAAAGTCCAAGTTTGAGATTGGTAGTCTAGGGTTGGTGTGAATATGCTGTTTATTGTCGTCTTTTTGCGGACATGGGTATATTTGAATGTTTCAGGAAAGGTGATAGTTTATATGTAAGTACAGTAGCTGTTTGACATCTGATTTCATTTTCTCTTCTTCTTCTTCTTTTTTTTTGTTTTTTTGTTCGCTCGCTTAAACTCGAGCGTAGTCCTTACACACTGTGTCTGTGTTTAGTAAGTCTCTTATTTTCGCAGGAGCAAAATATACCTAATTGTTTCCAGTTCATATTATTATATCCTGCTGCAGCCGCTGCTTTTTCTTTTGTTCCGCATTGTTTAAAGTAGTAAAGGACTGAGTTTTGTGTGTGGACTTGCTTTCCCTTTTAGGCGAGCCCACTCCGACTTCAGAGGCGCTATCTTCTGTGATCATACTTCCAAGATATTTGAATTCTTTAACTTGTTTCAGAGTTGTGCTATTTATCTGTATACTACTTAGTTGTAATAAGATAAGGCGGATGTAGAGGTTAAGAATCTGGAAAGAACAACGCGAGTTTACAGGGGTGAGATAAGAGGAAGGTGGATGTGGGGGTCCAGGGAGGTTGGTTAGAAGTCCCAAGACAATCGGGGAGACCCAACACAGTGGATTGTTATAGCACGTAAAGGTCAGTCTGAGTCACCAGGGGACAGAGAGGAACGTGCTTGAGAGGGGATAAAACAAAGGGTAAACTCAGAAAGTTTTTTTCATGGGAACTAGTAATGGGGTTCAAGGGTGAAATAGATTTTTACGGGTGGTCCCGTGGAGGGTGAATAAAGACAGAAGTTTGTGCAAATTGAGGAGAGTTAAGTTTTGGCGAAGTGAGGGAAAACTTTGCCTAGTGGCAAATTAAGTGTGGGCAAGTTAGAGAAAACTTGGCCCGAACGATAGACTCCGAGGAGTGGAGTTTGAGGGCTAAGTCAAGACATACTATTTATAGAAATGCTGGACTGAACTTTGAGTGTGGATTAGCTTTCCATATTAACAGTGTTCCTCACCATCAGGCGAACCAACTCCGACTTCTGAGGTAGATCTTAACCCTGTTGATATAACAAAGGAATCGGCCGCTGTGGTGTAGTGGTTAGTGCACTTGCTTATTACAGCAGAGATCCGGGTTAAATTCACAGCAGTGTTGTATAACCGTACGGTAGACCCAGGCCTAAAAAAACACCAGGTCACTTTTTTGTGAGAATTGCTTGGGAACTCCCAGTGAAGGGACGAGGAAGGGGATAAGAACTGGCCATCTCCACATTGATACTTAGAATATGTGAATACGTTCACTTAATAGTTCAACTACAGTATAGCTCAAGGTAGCTGCCGACAAGGAACACCTCCTGCATGATTTCCTGGATGCAGTAAAGTGTCACATGCT
Organism: Cepaea nemoralis; assembly: GCA_014155875.1. NCBI lineage: Eukaryota > Metazoa > Mollusca > Gastropoda > Stylommatophora > Helicidae > Cepaea > Cepaea nemoralis. The sequence continues at coordinate 50,758 of JACEFZ010014175.1, read as the reverse complement.
GTTAAGAGGACGATCTTGAATGGTTCAGGCAGAAGATACCATCAGGGAAGTGTGAACTTTTGAGAAGATTGGCAGAAGCAAGGAGTGAGTCAGAGTTCCGAATATTCAGACTTGTTTGGAGTTATAATCGCGTGAGTGTAGGGAGTGGTCAGCAGGCTCTGCGGAAGTAGATATTCAGCAATTAATTCTTCTCTCCTCCTAGCCTTGTGATTATCTTCTATACCGCCGGCTCTGTGTTAAGAGACAAAAAGGTGCCCGGGGATTCATAGCAAAAGCCGATGGCCAATGTCTAGTAAAGGAGAGCTTGGCATATAGCACTAAATCATCAAGTCAGAGAATGGAGGTGGAGGCGGTTACTGCAGCTTTCCACTGGTTGGAGAACAAACTCTATATGCATATCGTGATTGCTACTGGTTCACAAAGCACGCTGACAAAGGTGAAGACTGGTATACTTCGTGCTGAATGGTATGCATCAATTCAGAGGTCGCGGGTTGTGAGTATTCGCTGGATCTTTTCTCCAGGACACTCTGGTGTGGTTGGAAATGAACACACAGACAAATTGGCTGGTGCCGCATCACATATGGGTGGTTTGATGTGTGATAAGGCAGATGTGAAGGTCTCCTGGGAGTGCATGAATAATGCAGAACAGATAGACTATCATGGTCTAGATCAGTGTTTCCCAACGTGGGGCCCACGCCCCACGGGGGGGGGGGGGCAATTCGATTGTTAAGGGGGGCAATTCTAAAATGGAAGACATCGGCTGGATATAACAAAACGGGGAGACTTGAGACTGAAGTTAACTAAATTGGAAAATGACATACAATCTCATTGCAGCAAGCATCAAGCGCAAGGATCTCACTAAATTTAAATAATTACTAATAATTAAAATAATATAGAAAAATCTTTCATTAAAATTATTTTGTACTTGAATGTCAGTTCTCCATTGTATGTTTTGAAAATTTACTTACCGTGTATGCTCAATAATTTCCTAGTGATTATCGGTCCTTTGGCTAGGATCGGGTGCATGTTCTGCACTACCCCCAGTAGTGCGCCTGGTCTGGTCGGGGGCCGGGATGATCAAATAAAAACCCAACACATATCTTCACCTTAGATGTGGGCCCTGGTGGACCACTGTGGGCAATAGCTCACAGTGAGACTAAGGGTCCACACAAAAAAGGGGGAGGTGGGGGAACCAGCTTGTCTGGGGTAACCGCCAATCCGTCCCCCACCACCCCCCACCCAAACAAAAAATTCACCCAACACAACCGACACACAGGGACGCGGGACCTGGGAGGGGGGGGGGGGGCGGCTTTGGCCCCTCTGGGAACCATGAGCCCTTCTAAAAATAAAAAATAAAAATTCAAGTTTCTTTAGTGAATATGTCAATTTTTTAATATTAAAAATGATGATATATGTTGGGGGTGGGGGGGGGGCATAAGAATTTTAGAAAGGCTTAGGTGGGGCATAGTACAACAAAGGTTGGGAAACACTGGTCTAGATAGAACGTGGCAACAGGAGATGGTCAGGGGATCTAGTAGACAGTTATCACCCTTGGGTAAAGCAAGACGGACATATAATCAAATTGCAACAGACACTATTAGTATTGGAAATATCCGCTGGCTGTTGAATGTGAGGACCTAGCGCTTATGGGAATGCCCCGAGTGCAATAATGTCGGTTCTTGGCTTAACTTGACTCAGCTCAACTCAGGGGCGTCACTTAGGGGGGTGGGGGGGGGGGGGGGTGCGGGGGGTGCGGGCCGCACCGGGTGACACCATCAAGGGGTGACACCAAAATAAAAAAATTGCAAATTTGATAAAGCAGACATAGCAAAATAACAAAAATTTAACTTTGTCCAAGTTTGTCGAAGTTCTTTATTTATGTTTTACCTGAAGTATTGAAGTTATATTGTTCAATTTGTTTTCTTTCTTATGTCCTTATTAACTTTTTGACTTATTTTACAAACATTACTATATGCGATTATATATGGTACAGGAACACTCGGAAGAAGACCATGGTGAAAGTCTAGAGGGGTGACACCAAGAGTTTACCGCACTGGGTGACACCAACCCCAGTGACGCCACTGGCTCAACTCAACTCAGCTCAAATCAAATCAAATAAACTCAACTCAACTCAACCTCACTTTGTAATAATAGAAATGAATAGTAATGACAACTATAGAATAACAATACACTAACTAATATTAAAAAAAAAAAAAACCACATAGTCAGAAAAAGATGTGCATGAGAACAAATACTTGTCACTCTTAAAAAACATCAATAATAAAGTTTTTCTCTCCTCCTACTCCTCCTCCTCCTTCTTCTTCTTCTTCGCCTCCTCCTCCCTCTTTCTCCGCTGCTTTCTCCTTCTTGTTTGCCTTCATTTTTTTCAGAGAAAGACATTGGCGGCGTTATGTCTGTTTAATCTAAATTCTTCTACGTGTATCATTAGGCTGATAATCCCACATGTTGTAAACAAGGATTTCCTTCTATCAACATAATAAATACTTCAAGTGTTATTTTCTCCATACGTTCTCTGATCCTGAAATTATAAACTTTGGTACACAATTAGCACATGAGCTTCAAATTTGTCAGTCATGTTCATGTCTCAAACTCATATCAGAGAGGAGTGTGATATCGGCCGGTGCTTCTTAAACACATTTTCTTCCAATTAATACTTCTTCTTCTTCTCTTTCGTTCATCCGGAGTGTTTTTTCAGATGTGATTGCGATGTGTCTGTTATGCGCCCTTGGGCCGAAACCCGTAGGCCAACACATCGACTTTAGCGTGCTTTTTTGACCAGGTAGCATTCCTGGGAGACTCTCACTTTTGTGGTGCCATCTACAACCATGCTGGCCAAGTTAGAACGGTCGAAGACAACGGTCATCCCTCAAAGGAAGGCAGGGACAGTCCATAGCATTTTCCGCCATCCAAGGTTGCTTCCATAGTTGCAGGGCCGACACATAACGCCCTGGATCTGGGATCACCGAGGGAAATCGTCACGTCCTGCTCATGGCTGCTTTAAATCCTCACTTCAATATATTGGTCATTTCGTTTGCCCCGGGCCATTCCCGCACAAACCAGACAGGTTTGCAGACGGTATCCACTCAGCGAGTTTTCGGACATGTGCTTGTCGTTGTGCCCGTCAGAGCTGTTCCAGGCACGACAGACATTCGGAAAACTACCTAGTCAGAGCTGTTCCGAACAAGAGCGGCATTCGGAAACTAGGTAGTCAGAGCTGTTCCTAGCACGAGAGACATTCGGACGAGACATTTCACTCGGACGTAATTGCGTAGTGTCAATTTTTAGTTTGCCACCCGTAGGACGACACTTCCGGCTTCCGGCGGGCATTTTTTTAATGAGGTTAGCCTTCCTCGGGTTTCGAGACTCTTGTTTCGGCTTCCACACAGCAAGCTTTCGCTTCGGGCTGCCACGTAATGGATTCGCAAGACAGGCGTTCCATTTCGTGTCAACAAGACAATTTTCCACCTTTGACTACACTCACTCCATGAGTGTGGTTACAGACTATCGGACGTCTGCGAGACATGCGACCGAGGTGTTTTTCCACCTTTTTGTACTCGCTCACGAGGTAGGCTACATGTGCTGCCGGCTCAGCACCTTACCTCCGTGCGTCTGTGGGCGAGTAACGGTCAGGCCCTTTCATCCGGGGATACCTCATATCCCCCAGCTAAGAGCCATCGAACGAATCTGCGCCGAGCATGTAGCGTTCTCAGCACATCATCACAATTGTGATGTAGGTTTGTGTCGGCCAGGCTCTCACTTCCTAGAGTTTATGGCTTAGAGACGTTCAGCCATACACCTCGGATGGGAGCCTTAGAGGTTATGTCCGGACTGAGATTTAGGGATCGTTTGCCTGATTTTGACTGCTATCCTCAGTCTTACCTGCAGAGCAGCAGGTTGTGTCTCTCTTAGTCTGGTCCCTATCCCACGAGCCGTCCGATATGTAGTTTTCACCCATCGGCAAGCACATGGGGTCGATGGGACACGCAAGCTCCCCCACCACGGCAAGGTGGAGACACATCGGGGGAGCCATCGACATTTGATAGGGCAGACATTTGAAAGATGCGTCGCCGGCACGTAAGGCCATGCGATCAGCACAAAGTTATCCAGAGTCACCAGTGGGAACGCCGCGCCCCGCGAAGGGCAACGACGATTGGTTTTGAACTAATAAAAGCGCTCTTTCCGCGAGGGTCGGAGCTTGGTAAGCATGTATTAGCTCTAGAATTGCCACAGTTATCCAAGTAGGATCGTGTCATCTAAGGAACCTCGACTGATTTAATGAGCCATTCGCGGTTTCACCGTGAGACAGTGTGAACTTAGACATGCATGGCTTAATCTTTGAGACAAGCATATGACTACTGGCAGGATCAACCAGATATCTATCGGACAGACGGACTATTCACGCACACGCAAGCCAAGAGTAGCATCGCTAAAGCGCGCCCTCCCGGTACAAGGTGATACATGCAAAACCACTGGACGCCTACCGACGAGCTTTCAAGCTACGCCGGCAGGACTAACCGAAAAAAAGCTATACCAGCTTACTGACTGCAGGCCCACTACTCATCGAGAGAGAGTGGGCGCTTATCGAGACTTTGTCGAACGGTCGTACAAATTTTGCTCTTTTGCCCGCTCAAACCACGACCCTGGCTGCACGATGCGGTTACATTCTTGAAACGCCTGCCTCGCTAACTCACGATGGCTGGGAAGATCCCATTTTGGTGCACCTCACACAGCCATCCGAGACAACGAACGCTAGACGCGGAACTGATCTAGCGAACCAGACCAGAGCCACCAATTAATACTATTAGAACTATAGGCAGACACTCGACTAGAGGTCAGCACGTTGCGCGTTCCCAAATATCCGGTGTGTTGATGCAGAGGTATCGGGTTCAACCCCTACACCGGTCAGTTGGACTAAAATGTTAACTTCTCGTCCTTAACTTGGGGACGTAAATTACAAGTACTTCTGAAGTCGGAGTGGGTTCGCTTGGTGGCGCCATCTACACAGGTAATAGGGAAAGCGAATAAACACGCAAAAATCAATCCAGTGCAACTCGACTCCAGTTTATTGGCTTTACATTCAACTCATTCTCAGAAAGTAATGCCGTAGTTAAAACCATTCTCTCTTGTATTCTCTGTAACAAGGACATCATTACCAATTTAGGCCTAAATCCAGTCAGTACATATGTATACGCTACTACAGGGGTGGCCAACTTTTTTCAGCAGGCGGGCCAAATTTCAGAAATAATATTTCCTGCCGGGCCACACACCTAATTTTTTTTTTTTTTAAATTAAAGTAAACAAGCAAGCGTGCTAATGCTTCGACCACATCGTCGTTTCCCCACTCCGCGGGCCACAACATGATTCCCGGCGGGCCGCATGCGGCCCGCGGGCCTCGTGTTGGCCACCCCTGCGCTACTATGAATCATGATCTAGTTACATCCAACTATGCCTCTCTTCAGATGTAAAACTCTTGTACTGAGCTAGCACAGCCTGCTAGTTCCTGAGCTTGGAGACGAGAAGGCAAGCTTTGCAACGGTTCCCGAGCTTGGAGACGGGACGGTAAGCTTTGTAACGGTTCCGGAACTTGGAGGCGGAAAGGCAAGCTTTGCAACGGTTCCCAAGGTTGCAGACGGGAAGGCAAGCTTTGCAACGGTTCCTGAGCTTGGAGACGGGAAGGTGAGCTTTGCAAAGGTTCACGAGCTTGGAGACGGGAAGGCAAGATTTGCAACAGTTCCTGAGCTTGCAGACGGGAAAGCAAACAGTGCAACAGTTTCCGAGGAAAGGATACTCTGGTACAGGACCTGTAGAAACGTCTCTGCACCATGCTCACTCCGATGAATGTAAGGTTTTTCAGGGCCAAACGACGATAACGCAAATGCATCAGATTTTAAACTTTATTTTCTTTTAAGTTTAAACTGGGTCTTTCAGATTATTCACACCCAACGAACGATCAGACTTGTGCGTTAAAAGTTAAAACTTAGTCTTTCAGATTATTGACACCCAACGAACCACCAGACTTTCAATTTCTCTGTCCAATATGCCATCTTCAGTGATCATACTTCCAAGATATTTGAATTCTTTACCTTGTTTCAAGGATGTGCTATTTATAAGTATACTTAGAGGACCAGGAATCTGCTAACTTGCATTCCTTGTTTACAGTATACACCTATGGTATATTGTGGAGACAGGAAAGAATGTAGTGGCGAAAAAACACATAAAGGATAACTGCAAATATAGAATCATCTTTCAATTAATTAATTAATTAGTTAGTTAGTCGACAGATCATCCTCATTGCACATCGAACCATTAATTCCATATGTGCTTAGATCCGCTCTTCAGTAAATCCCGCAGTGTGTAGCGCCTAACGACACCAGTTCTGTATTGGTTTATTAATCTTCTTTGACTTCCTGCATATTGTTCTTGTTTGACCACACCTCCTTTTTAACTTGCTGTTCTCGCAGTCTGACCATGGATGTAGATTCACAGTCATCCCTTGGTTCTTGCAAAAGACTTCTCGTAGAGCATTCAGTATATCAGTCTGGCCCATGGCTCGTCAGCCCTCCACACTAGCCTTACCTGCAAGCCCGTCAGTGTCAGTTTGTTCATTTCCTTGGACACGCGCATGCCCTGGCACGAAAATGAAACTAATCTTTGCCAGCTGTGACCGCGCCACTGAGATAACCACTGTCTTCGGACACGCCTCATCGCTATCTTCCTGAGCATACTCATTGAGTCACTAAGGAAAATCCACGAGTGAAGGTATGTGTCTCTAGTCATGTAATTGCTTTACTTACTTCCATAGTTAGACTACATGTGGTCAAGGCAAAAGCACCAGAATCTTCCTTCACAATTCTCCCTCCAGCTTGAGCTGTACAGGCTCATGCGTCTCATGCGTCGAACGACCAACACATCAGTAAAAATGACAGCATCATCCTCTAAAGCAGGGGTGGTCAACACGAGGCCCGCGGGCCGCATGCAGCCAGCCGGGAGTCATGTTGTGGCCCGCGGAGTGGGAAGCGACGATGTGGTCGAAGCTGTAGCACGCTTGCTTGTTTACTTTAATTTTTTTTTTAAAATTAGGTGCGTGGCCCGGCAGGAAATATTATTTCTAAAATTTGGCCCGCCTGCTGAAAAGGTTGGCCACCCCTGCTCTAAAGAATTCTCGAAGATCAAAGTCTGTACTTCCGCCTCCAGAGAAGCCGGATTTTCTTGTCTGCATTTTCTGTCTAGTTGGGTGCTGTCACGGGATACTGTGAGTTAATGATTCCCTGATAAACGAGTAAGATTAATTACAAGGTATGAGGAGGGTTAACAATCGAGTTTTCTGTCTTGAACGAGGACAAAGGGCTGGTCATTGACCGAAAGGTAGAGAATTCAGGGACAGGTGTTCGCAGAGGTCAGTGACTGCCGATCTTATCGTCCGACAAGACGGAGACACGAATACATCGGAACGGGGAAAACACACGAAGATGGTGTAATCTCTTTGAAGTGCGACGAGTGATGAACGAAGGAAAACAGCAGAGGAACAGAATAGCGCGGGCAATTGACGAATACGTGACTTCACAGACGTTTGATGTGGGGAGGGACGGCTAAAATTGATTGTGGATCAAAAACAGCGGAGGATTTGACACTGAGTATAAATGAGTGGAAAACTTGTTTTGGAGCAGAGTGTGCTACCAAACTGGACGGAAAGCTGGATTTATGTGTCCTGTAATAGAAAAGAAATATCATCCCTTGCAATGGGATAGAGTGCTTATGTGCTGATAGATTTCAATTCTGGGATTTACATAAATTCTATATATAAGGTAACCTAACCTTAGGGTAATAGTATAGCATAGGGAAATAGGCGGTTGTTCTTGACTTGTAGCATTTCTTTCGTTTATCTAATTGATTAAACTTTAGGGCACTCATTAATCTTATGTCAGAGTGTCTTTCGGAGGCTTCTCAATATGGCTAGAGAAGGACACTCACATGAGAAGAAGGTTGAAGCAGATTCATCTCACCTGTTTGTATATATGTCCCCAGGTTTCATATATACTTCTGACCTGTTCAGAAAAGAGTAAAGACCATAAAGTCACAGGTGCAGTGAAAGTATATCACTAGAGAAAATTCAACCAGTGAAAGTATATCACTAGAGAAAATTCAACCAGTGAAAGTATGTCAATAGAGAAAAGTCAACATAGCCATTCACTAATCTTGAGCTGACATAACGAATGGCAAGTAACAGGTTTTTGTGAACCCCAGTGAAAGAACTTTAAGTTATACAAGCAGAGCAAAATAGGCTAAAATATTCTAATTGGATACTCACCTAAAAGAAACACTTGAAGAACTCCAGAACGCTTGTAAATGTATTCAAAAAACGGATAGACAGTGCTAGACAGTGATGATGTGTTGTTCACGATGGATTTATTAACTAAATAAGAAACCTAAGAACACTCGGTCTAGGCATAAGACTTACCGTGATCACATTAATTTATGGTGATCCAATGGTGAACAGTTTTTTTTTCAAATAACGGATTTACCTCCAGACTCAAGCAGAAACGGAGCATCCAGGGTGAGATCTGTCCATTTCTATGTTTGCTGTCCTGTGGTTTGGCTGTATTGATGAGGAGAGAAAGTATACGGCACATACGAATTCCTGAGTCATATCTTGCATTCACAATAGCAGACACTACCAACTACATATACACATTCAATACATACAACTGACATAGTTTTCAACAATAAACATATTATTAATTGTTGGAGGAAACTGTTGTCAGGGTATGTTATGAAGGATTGCGAGAGAGAGAGAGAGAGAGAGAGAGAGAGAGAGAGAGAGAGAGAGAGAGAGAGAGAGAGAGAGAGAGAGAGTTATGGAAGACAGAAGGGAGGAGTGTAGACAAAAGTCATTCAATAGTTCCAATAGTAGAAGGATATTAAAGGTGTGCTTGTCGAGTCCACTTTCCTCCAGGGACGACAGGTGACATTAAATGGTGGAGCAGCGAGGTACTTGCATATTGGCACAGACCTAGCGGGGTAGCATAAAATAACTACCGCCGAACTGAGGGCTAACGGAGAGGAAATTGGGTTATCTGGTGCGGAACTAACTGATTACATACAGGAAAGGGAGCGAGAATATCGCCAAGCGGAAAGGGAAGATCGAAAGGCCCAGTTAGAAGCAGAAGAAGCCACAAAGATCAGAGAACATGGATACCGCATGAGAGAGACACAAGACACAAACTAAGGGGGAAATAGATGGAACGGAAGTTCTTCTTCACCTGGTGCAACCCAATGATTGGACATGGGTACCATGCCATGAAGTTTCCCTTAGCTGTGTATGAAGAGTCGAAAGAACGCTTTGACAACTATGCAAATCGCTTTGAAGCAATGTCATCCGCTATGGGACTGGATAGAAGCAAATGGGCTCTTAAATTATCCCAGGGGTTAAGGAGTTCGGGTTACGAGGTCTACACACGCCTACCTCCAGGACATGAAAATAATTACGAGGAATTAAAAGCCGCTTTGATGAAGCATTATGAAATCACAGCACAAACATATCGGAAGAAGTTTAGATCGTCCAGACGAGAGCCGGGAGAGCTATGCGCCACCTACAGTTTAAGGCTGAAATCATATCTCCAAAGATGGATAGGACTTGGACAGAGTTCCAGCGGGACTATGAGAGTCTGGAAGAGATGCATGGTGGTCGACCAGATGCGACAGCAAATGTCAGAACCACTGAAGACATTCTTATGAGAACAAGGGGCGGAACGGCTGGACTGTTGTGAATAAGCTAGGCGGAAAGATTCGTAGAAGTCCATGGGGAAGCTAAAGAAATCAATATACCACCACAAAAGGTCAGGAGAAACAAGACCGAATGAAACCTAAGAACTCGGGAAGGAGGAAAAAGTGGAACCTTATATAAAGACGTCAATGGAGAGTTCAGAGAAGGTGAAGGAAGGAAACCAGAACACCTCGAATTCTCCAGCTAAACGACCGTGGTCCGAGAAGTGGTGTTCAATCTGCAAGGTGCCCCTCTCATAACACAAGGACTGCAGATCGAAACCGAAAAGTTATCACTTCGCGGCATGCCAAGTGATTCATGAGAAGGTGATCACCGACAATGCTGAGGTCGGCGGAGAAGCTCTGACCAAAGAGAGCCCACGGAAAGTTTGGAAGGGAAAATGGTGCACACACTGCAGGTCGAAAACACATAATACTGTGGACTGCAAATGCAAGGAAAAGGTCGGGGAGGGGGAAGACACTCCGGACCAAGAGAGACCACATGTGGTTGAACTGATTGAAGTCAATGGCCAGCAGGTTACTTGTCTCTACGATACAGGTTTGGATGGGGAAGCTGTGGTTGACGCCAGCCTGGTACGCCCAGACCAACTTACAGGGGAGACCATAGAGATACAGCCGGCAATGAGGAGTGCTGTTACCATGACGCTGCCAATCGCCAAGGTGGAGATTAAATCCAGGTACGTCACGGGCATTATTCCAGCTGCTGTATTATCTGACTCCTTATTTCCCATGATCATTGGCACGAAATACGTGTTTTTGGGGATTCCCAAACAGCCAGCCCACAGGGGAGCAGTAGCCAGTGGATCTCAAGGGAAGGAAAAAGAGGCAGAGACACTATGCGACCACTCAGAGATAGGAGAATTGCATACTGCCCAGAGGAAGGATACTACGTTGCATCCTTGCTACAGGAAGCTGCAAAGAAGTGCTGAGTCACCGGAACGGGGACAGTACTTTCTGAGGAATAGGCTGCTTTACAGGAGAGCCGGCAGAGGAGACAACCTGCACGAGCAGTGGGTGGTTCCAGAGACCCACCGTCCTCACATTCTTCAGAGTGGACACATCATAGCCGAGAATCGACATATGGGTGTCAGAGAGACATTGCAGCAGATTTCCGGCCATTATTGCTGGCCAGGAATGACCGGTGATGTACGCCGGTGGGTGAAATCTTGTTCAGAGTGCCAGAAAGCACCACCCAACAAGTGGACTAAGAGTAAAATAGCTCTTAAAGTGGAAGACCAAGTGGAAGTGTGGGGTCCAGCAGAGACCAATATACTCCAAGTAGGATGGAAAGGACCTTATCCTGTGGAAAAGGTGGTGTCCAAACACATCTACAAAATCCGGATCGGGGAAGAACTGAAAAATCTCCCTAGGCATCTCATTAAGAAATATGAGCAGAGATCCGAGAGTAAAGCTTCGCACTTTATGGTGATGGCAGCCATTAAGACAAAAGTTACAAGTCCAGACGAAGACCAGAGATCACTAGTACTACATAGGAGGGCATATGGGAAAGTACGTGATAGGTCAGATTTACCCAACGAAGGGAGGAGGGAAATCACACGTCAGGGAAAGGACCAGAGGGAAACCTTCACTAGTAACCAAGTTCAGAAGGGTGGGTAACGTCGGGAAAGGCGAGAAATACCCAGGACTTCCAACCGAAGATTGGCTGACCATATTCAATATCGTCCAAGATGGTCCTGGAAGCAAAAGTCCAGGAGGTTTGGGAACGATGACTCGGTCCAACGCGGACGAGGTGGAACATCCCCAGAGGCAAGGCCAGGGAAAACCCAGAGAATATGGAAACAGTGTTACAGTCAGGATGGGACAATCCGTCTGTATTGTGAGCCGTCGCTTACGCAAGTCGAAAGTAGGTCGACAGGACGTACAGGAGGCGATGTGCCAACACTAGTTTCGATCATGAGTAGTATAGTAGGGTGTCTATGAGGTCGCCTACTGGATGAGGAGGTGAGCCATGTGAGGATCCAGTCATATCATCAACACGTGATGTTCATAGCTACTTCGCAGAAGCTCAACGCACGGTGGATGTGATGGTCGGTGTTGCGGCAGCAGTACAACTTCACAGTGGAATACATCCCTGATAAGGAGAATGTAGGAGCGGATTTCTTATCTAGACATCCAACTCCAGAGGAAGAGGAATAGGTTGGTGAATCATAGGAATCAAACCTACAGTGAGGAAGAGTCGACGCGGTCAACTCTCTTAAGAGAGGGCCTATGTCACGGGATACTGTGAGTTAATGATTCCCTGATAAACGAGTAAGATTAATTACATGGTCTGAGGAGGGTTAACAATCGAGTTTTCTGTCTTGAACGAGGACAAAGGGCTGGTCATTGACCGAAAGGTAGAGAATTCAGGGACAGGTGTTCGCAGAGGTCAGTGACTGCCGATCTTATCGGCCGACAAGACGGAGACACGAATACATCGGAACGGGGAAAACACACGAAGACGGTGTAATCTCTTTGAAGTGCGACGAGTGATGAACGACGGAAACAGCGGAGGAACAGAATAGCGCGAGCAATTGACGTATACGTGACTTCACAGACGTTTGATGTGGGGAGGGACGGCTAAAATTGATTGTGGATCAAAAACAGCGGAGGATTTGACACTGAGTATAAATGAGTGGAAAACTTGTTTTGGAGCAGAGTGTGCTACCAAACTGGACGGAAAGCTGGATTTATGTGTCCTGTAATAGAAAAGAAATATCATCCCTTGCAATGGGATAGAGTGCTTATGTGCTGATAGATTTCAATTCTGGGATTTACATAAATTCTATATATAAGGTAACCTAACCTTAGGGTAATAGTATAGCATAGGGAAATAGGCGGTTGTTCTTGACTTGTAGCATTTCTTTCGTTTATCTAATTGATTAAACTTTAGGGCACTCATTAATCTTATGTCAGAGTGTCTTTCGAGGGCTTCTCAATATGGCTAGAGAAGGACACTCACATGAGAAGAAGGTTGAAGCAGATTCATCTCACCTGTTTGTATATATGTCCCCAGGTTTCATATATACTTCCTGACCTGTTCAGAAAAGAGTAAAGACCATAAAGTCACAGGTGCAGTGAAAGTATATCACTAGAGAAAATTCAACCAGTGAAAGTATGTCAGTTGAGAAAAGTCAACCTAGCCATTCATTAATCGTGGGCTGACATAACGAATGGCAAGTAACGGGTTTTTGTGAACCCCAGTGAAAGAACTTTAAGTTATACAAGCAGAGCAAAATAGGCTAAAATATTCTAATTGGATACTCACCTAAAAGAAACATTGAAGAACTCCAGAACGTTTGTAAATGTATTCAAAAAACGGATAGACAGTGCTAGACAGTGATGATGTGTTGTTCACGATGCATTTATTAACTAAATAAGAAACCTAAGAACACTCGGTCTAGGCATAAGACTTACCGTGATCACATTAATTTATGGTGATCCAATGGTGAACAGTTTTTTTTTCAAATAACGGATTTACCTCCAGACTCAAGCAGAAACGGAGCATCCAGGGTGAGATCTGTCCATTTCTATGTTTGCTGTCCTGTGGTTTGGCCGTATTGATGAGGAGAGAAAGTATACGGCACATACGAATTCCTGAGTCATATCTTGCATTCACAATAGCAGACACTACCAACTACATATACACATTCAATACATACAACTGACATAGTTTTCAACAATAAACATATTATTAATTGTTGGAGGAAACTGTTGTCAGGGTATGTTATGAAGGATTGCGATATATATATATATATATATATATATATATATATATATATATATATATATATATATATATATATATATATATATAGTGTATGGAAGACAGAAGGAGGAGTGTAGACAAAAGTCATTCAATAGTTCCAATAGTAGAAGGATGTCGAGTCCACTTTCCTCCAGGGACGACAGGTGACAGGTGCAAACTGAAAAGGACGTAAAGAATCTGCTGGCATTTGTACTCACTCCTCGCCAGGTTGTAAGCATCCTCAATATCAATTGTTGCAGCACATGTTTCAGTCCCTGAGTGAAAACCTTCTTACACATCATAGGCAAAAACTGCTGCGTTGGTCCAGGTTTCTCTGTTTGGACGGTATGTGGGAAAAGACATTGCCTCTCTAGCTGGTTTGATATTTTTCTGGCAGCAACGTCTCCAGCAGTTTGCCTATTGTATTTTACTATTTTGCATGATGAATACCCGATATTCCTGAAATTTTGTGTTGTCTTTGCCAGGCTTCTGCAAGGGAATCAGGTAGCTGTGTAACCACTCCTCCTTGATGTTAGCACTCGCTATAGTATAGTGTTGTTGTACATATCTTATCTGCTAGTTTCTCTAGTCTAATTCGTTGTCGGTTCACATACACTGTGATATCATCATACCTTATTTATAGTATACCATCTGACCCTGGTGCGCTGTTTTGTGGTCGTCGAAGCACAATTAATTACAGTTGATGATACTTATCAATATATGTATTTGTGAATGAAACAGCCACACACGTTTCATTGTTACGTAAACAACCGTGTTAGATGGTTGATAATTTTATCCCGAGGTCAAAGGGAGTGTTTTCATATTCTGGTGGTCAAGGGGAGGGAAGAAGGGAAACTAACGCTCTCGTGATTTAAGAGATTAAAATCCAAGAGGGACAGGAAGCCATGTTCGTGTTGATTGTGTATTGTGGATACACTTAGAAACTTGGGGGAATAAGGTGGTGAAGTTCAGAGTTCTGTCAATGTAAACATGGCATCATGTATGTGTGAACTCTATTTGTGGTCTTTGAAAAGTCATTATAATATACCTGGTAAGTGCTCAGTCATTACCCCATGGGAAGGATGCTTTTTTAAAGTTTTTTACTTAAAATAAAATAGTTTTTTAGTTTTTAAAGTAACGAAGAGTAAACACTAAACAGTGAAGTCAGTGAGTAAAGTGCAGTAAAGTAAACACTAACACTAACACAGTACTAACACACACGCACACACTTCACACAGAACAGAGTAGAGTGGTCTGAGCACTGCTACCGCAGATAATGTACAAAGACAGGACAAATACTCCCCAAACTACAAAGAGCTCAGATAATTATTGATATAATTATAAACGAAAAGGCAGAAAATGAACTAGAACCAGAACTTTTACTTTTATTATTTATTAGAGGAAGTACTTGAGCAATACTACTATACTACGAGTCTGAAGAAAGGGAAGACAGAGACTGAAGAAAGGGAAGACGCTAGATTGTGATGACATACCAGTAGGACTAATCAATCAGTGGTTTGTTTTTTCTCCTTTATCCATCATTTGCAAAACCAAGTGAATGTACGAGACATTCACAAACGGCTGGTCACGTGACGTACGTTTGACTACATTATTAATGTTTGTGGAACTACCATTGTGTCCTCTTTAGTGTAGTGGTTAGTATTTCTGCCTGTCATGCAGGAGACTGGGGTTTGACTCCCCGCCGACAATGTTTTTAAAATAAATTTTTAATAAAAAATATTAAACATTACAAACTAAAATATAGAACTGAGGAACTCGAAGCTTGTAAATAAAGTGTGCTATATGGATCTGCGGAAGCTGCTGGGGGGGCACAACTCCCAAGCAGCGACGGAGTGATCGAGTGTCGGAATCGATGGATCCAATAGATGTCTTTGTTTAATGTACATACCTGGTTGATCCTGCCAGTAGTCATATGCTTTGTGAACTGATGAGGCTCAGCCGTAAATCAGGAGATTTGTTCGCAATTTAGACAAGCAATATCTTCTGTGGGCAGAATCTCGTTGGTCACATGTGTGTGTGGTCTGTTCTGGCGGTGAGTCTGTCTATCTGACTGATATCTGGTTGATCCTATCAGTATTCATACGCTTGTCGCTTGTCACTACCCTTGTCTTAAAGCTGAAAATTAAAGGAATTGATGGAAGAGCCATTTGCACGAGGCTCTAGGCTACCATTTGTATTTGAGAGCCAATATATACAGGGATAACTGGCCTGTGGCAGCCTAACATCCACTGCATCTGTGGAGTGTGTCCTTGTCGACAAATATCTTTGTGAGGTTTGAAGAAAAAGAACTTGCAAACATAAGACAGACAAGAAGAGAGAATAATAGAGTCTTCTGAAGCCAATTGACGGCGGTAGTAAACGTCATGTAACCAGCCGTTTGTGAATAATGTACGAGACATTATTAACAAACGTTTTTTAATAAAGTCTCCCTTTGCAAAATGTCATCTGTCAGCCATTTTTTGTGTAATTCTATTTTGGTGGAATAATTTCTTTTGATGTCTGTTGGATTGATTCCCACAATAGGTCCCATTGTTCATCAATAGTTTGTATAATCCCCTCATTATATCTGTTCTTTATAGTAGCATTATACCTTTCTCTAATTTCTTTGTCTGTTTTAAGTAATGTTAGATCTAACTTGATGTTCTTTGGGGTTTTCTTTATGTCTTAACCTCATCTTACCTATAACGGGCCCATGGTCCCTATGCCCATCTGCTCCTGGTTGTTTTTGCTCCTACTAAACTGCTTCTGAATCTCTTTGGAATCAGTTAGTTAGTCGCAGTTCCAACTTCACAGCAACAGGTCGTCCCCATTATGCTCCGTTCCTGTGCCAGTGAATATCACACAAAATGCTCCCCACTGCCCAATGTGAAAAGTGGAAAAGACAGGAGTCTCGACAAACAACAGCCCGCACAGATACACTGTGCATAATGCCGCCACCAGAATGTCAACACAATAGTCCCCCACAAAACACCCAGTTCATTTCTGATGGAATCGGCAGTCATTTTCCCATCTGGATGTTTCCTAGATGTTCACCCACACAGTCCACGAAATACAGTTCATCCTCGATGGCAGTGGCAGTCAACCAGAAGCCCAGCAGCCATGCATTTCTGCATAAGGCAAAGACCGGTCAACTCTGGGACATAGCCATCCGCCATCGCGCCGAACATGCAATCATATTCCAAAAAACCTCGGGCAGATTCAAAAGTATTTCACACGAAACTCAACGCTCACAGTGTCGCGCCACGCACTCACTCAGTAGCAGGGCGATGGAACCATCAAGCCTCCTTAGTCGCCTCTTACGACATGCGTGGTAGGCTACAGTGTTGCTATTCTTTGCTTCCCTTATGGGCCCCGGCAACACACGGGAGTTTGGAATCAATATGTAGTCAATTTGATTGCAAATATTATCTTCAGGGCTTTACCACGTTTATAATCATCAAGGATGGTGTTTGAGCCAGGTGTTACATATTACCATTTCATAGTATTCTGCCCATGCTATGAATCTGTCACCTCTCTCATTCCTCTCTCCTAGGCCATAGCTACCAGTCATGCCATTCACTTTTTCATTACCTACTTTGGCATTGAAATCACAAGTATTTCAAATTCTTACACGGGTCCATGGCCATGTCTGATTCATTATAAAATATATCTATATCTTCTTCTTTACTGTCTGCTGTCAGCACATATGCTTGTATTATGTTCATAATCAGAGGCATGCCATGGAGTACTGATTAAACAAATAGGGAGACAGAACACAGCCCTGTGGGACTCCTTGCTTGATGTCAAACCAATCTGATGTCTCTCCATCTATTCTAACCGCTGCTTGTTGGTCAAGATGGAGCAAAATTATGAGTTCTGCTACCGGTCTCCGTGGCTTGCAGATGTGATTCGTGAGCCCACTTATCTGCGTTCGAAACACAGCTGCGACCGATTTGGCAGCAGACCGCATTGCGCTGAGTATTAACGTGTTGGTATGGGAGCCGGTCATTCAGAAAGCAATGGCAAAATACTGAACATGAACTTAAACCAAGCAGTAAAATGCTGGTGTTGACAGCAATGTCCTGTAAATAGGATATGAAAAAAAAAAACTACATGTGATGGAAAGCCCATTTTCCTCACGATTTTCCAAAGTTTCTGATGCTGTACACAGTCAAATGCCTTTGAATAATCCACAAAACATGAGAATAGTTTTACATTAAATTCTTCACACTTCTCTATTATTAACCAGAGGTTGAATATGTGATCTCTAGTTCCTCTTCCTTATCTAAATCCAGCCAACAAATGCCTGAAGAAGTTGGTTGAAAGGTTCAAATATCGTCGCTCTGCTGTAAACAGGCACAATGTAATTACGTCTAAAACAAAATTCCGGACGAACGCAGAAGAAGAAGAGGAAACTAATCTTTGCCAACCTTGACTGCTCCAGAGACAACAACCACTGTCTTCTGGGCCCACCCCATCTCTATCTTACTGAGCATACTCATTGAGTCACTAAGGAAACATGCCCGAGTGAAGGTCTGTGTCTCGAGCCATGTAATTGCTTTACTTACTGCCATGACTTCCATAGTCAGACTACTTGTGGACAAGACAAAAGCACCGAAATCTTCCTTCATAATTCTCCCTCTAGCCTGAGCTATAAAGGTCCATGAACTTCTCACGCGTCACACGACCAACCCATCTGTGTAAATGGCAGCATCACCCTCTAAAGAATTCTTGAAGATCAGAGCCTGTATTTCTGCAACTGGAACTATTTGTCGAAAAAGAAATAAAGGAAGACAGTTAGAGAAAATTCTTGACAGTCTTGCACCATGGCACAGAAGGGATTCAACACATGAATTTATCTATGCCGTTAGATATTGCAATTTGTGGAAGGGCATGATCGCCCATACCAGCTGACAAGGCACTGGTTGATGATTGTTTCTCTAGGACAGAAGGTTTGCCTAGATATGTCATATTTTGGGCAGTCTTGGAGTATGTGATCTGCTGTCTGTGGTGTCAGTTCACATGCGCACATTGCTGATTCACCAATATTGAATTTTGTATACATGCGGTTGCTTAATCTAATGTGACTTTTCTGAGGCTTAAAATAATGATTTGTTCTTGTCTGTTCATAACATGATAGTCGTCTTGAACAGGTTTTAGTGGCTTTCTGATTGATTTGATCAGTCTTTTCTTTTGATAGTATGTAACGGGTACATCAGGCTGTTCTTCTATTGCTCCTTCTTTAGCTAGTCGATCAGCTCTCTCTTTTCCGGTTACTCCACAGTCAGATGGTATCCATTGCATGGTGATCTAACACTGGTTGCCTAGTTAAGTAAGTAATATCCATAGTTCTGGCAATTTCCCAGACAGGAGTACATCTAGTACTGATTTTGCATCTATCAATAGACCACAGGCTGTTTACCATGGTTGATATTTAGTAATTTCTCTGTTGCTAGTGAATGCCTGGATTTCTACATCACATGACATGCATGTTGTGAATACCTTTGACTGCCAGAGTCACTAACAATGATTGCCTGGAAGTGGCTAATGAAAATATAACATTATATTCAACTATTAAAAAAAAAGAGACAAACAGATTTATTTGTTCTTGGAGGGGCATTGAAAAACATTGTGACAGTTGGAAAGATCAGTCATAGCAGAGGCAGACCAAGAGAAATGATGCCGGATGGGCTGAGATGGTGGCATGGAGGAATACCATCAACATAGTTGATCCAGAACACCACGAACAAAGATCTGTTGAGAGACATGAATGTCTACGCCATTTTGCAGGGAACATGATGATGATGAGCTGCTGTGTGTGTAACAGATAATGTGAGTGGTGTCCACTGGTATCATTTGTATGTTGTGTATGTAATAGATGATGTGATTGGTGTCCATTGGTATCATTTGTATGTAACAGATAATGTGATTGGTGTCCAGTGCTCTTATTTTTATGTTTATCTGTTACAGATAATGTGATTGGTGTTCACTGTTATCATGACAAAGGAGAACAAGGTCAGTTTTCAATTAAAACCAGTATTACAAAAACATGTTGAGCATTTTGCAGACAGTGTAATATGAATTCTTATCACAATTATGTGACTCAGAATCAGAATGTCAAATACGATGTTGCCATTGTTAAATGTTAGTGGCATAGTTCTTACTTTAGTACAGATGAACTAGTTAAACTAATTAGTTATCAGGTACAAATAGGATGCACTTGAAATAGATATGTGTATTATTAATAACAGAACACCATAAGTAAACAAAACCTGAACTATTGCTGAACTCCTTGAAGGAGATGAACAACTGAAGCTGGTCATAACTTCCTGCTTCCCTACATCCTTGCCTGCCTACATCCCTGCCTGCCTACATCCCTGCCTGCCTACATCCCTGCCTGCCTACATCCCTGCCTTCCTTCCTTCCTGCCTGCGTGCTTCCCCCCATAACCTACCTAGTATGTGTCTGTTGGCACCACACCTTGTTGCACTCTATATGCGTGTTCTTCTTCTTCTTCTTCTTTGTTTATCCGGAGTTTTTTTTCGGATGTGATTGCGTTGTGCCTGTTTACAGCAGAGCTGCGTTCTTGCGCCGTTAGGCCGACACATCCGACTTCTGCGGGCATTTGTTGACCGGGTTAACCTTCCCGGATATGCGTGTTCTAAATGTTTCAGTCTTCTGCCAGCTTTCTAGTGTTGTTCATTATGTCTCTATCTATTTGTGAATATTCATTAATTCTTCAACACATTAATGATCTTCCAGTTTTCCCTTTTCCTGAGATTGTTCCATTTAGTGTAGTCTTGGACAGCCATAATAACCCTGAAACTGAAACCACACTATTGAAGCTAGGAGAATTATAGAATTGGTAACATGTCTTTAATCAGCTAATAAGTCTGAGACTGAGGTGGGGAATGTGGTCAGAGGGAGGGCTCAGAGGTTTCAGTAGCCGCCTCAGGATCCAACAATATTAGGTTCAAATCCAAGCCTAGGGCTGTGAATCTTTACAAGAGCCAGACATTTATATTGATGCCACACACTCCCCTGATGTCTGGATGGTCAGATCATAAATCTAACTCTGACAGGATTGTTCAGAAAGAAAACCTAGGCATGGGTAGGTAAAGCCTGGTACCCAGCATGAAACCCAATCTGGACAATGTAAAGCTGACACATATACCTGGCACACTGAACTCTGAGGGGCATAGCTCTGTGAGACACACTCCCATTGAGAGAGGAATGAGGGGCATAGTTAGGTGGGACACACTCCCATTGAGAGAGGAATGAGGGGCATAGCTAGGTGGGACACACTCCATTTGAGAGAGGAATGAGGGGCATAGTTAGGTGGGACACACTCCCATTGAGAGAGGGATGAGGGCCATAGCTAGGTGGGACACACTCCCTTTGAGAGAGGAATGAGGGCCATAGCTAGGTGGGACACACTCTATTTGAGAGAGGAATGAGGGCCATAGCTAGGTGGGACACACTCCCTTTGAGAGAGGAATGAGGGACATAGCTAGGTGGGACACACTCTATTTGAGAGAGGAATGAGGGACATAGCTAGGTGGGACACACTCCCTTTGAGAGAGGAATGAGGGACATAGCTAGGTAGGACACACTCCCTTTGAGAGAGGGATGAGGAGGAAAAAGAAGAGGCTTATTTTGAGAAAGTAGGATACAGCTGTGGTAGCTTATGATGCTTGGCTACAGATGGAAGACAGTGGAAGCATTTGCAGCTGTCCTACAAGAACCACATGGTTTGATGTTGGTCGTCACTTCACATTTCCAGGAATAAGGACTAGAAGAAGACAGAATAGCTTTGCACACAGTTGTTATAAATAATCTGTTATTTGCACTTCTGCAGTTAATCTTGTGGAACAGCCTTACTATGAGGAGAAACAAGAGTTTGACAGAGGTACGTTAGTAAATTATTTATTGAGCAATGTTCTGTAAATTGTTGAGCACATTTAGTTAGTCTTATACATCAGGAAATATGAACTTATTTGAGGTAATTGTGATGGGTGTAACTAGGTTAAGGACATCTCTCTCTCTCTGTCTCTCTTTCTCTCTCTCTCTCTTTCTCTCTCCCCACACACACACACACACACACACACACATGCATGCACGCACGCATGCGCGCGCATGAGAGAGAGAGAGAGATTGAGATTCATATGCACACATACACTCGTATGCACCCACACTTACACATAGACATATATTTTATATACTAGCAGACACTCACATATACCCACACTTTCACATACATAGACAAGTATACTAATGGAAGTGTTTATAGTAAGAATGGCATTACATTTGCCCAATCACAATAATATGCCTTGCATATTCAGTGATTCATTGAGCAGATCCAGAAAGCTGAGGCAAGTCTTGCATTGAATTAAATCCCTGCAGAGGTCCACAATTCATAGATTTGTGTGTATCTTTGTGCCAGGACATACAGGTGTTGTGGACAATGAGAGAAGAGACATGATGGCCAACCTGCTGACGTATCAAACGGTCAACTAATGGATATGAAGCACAAGTGTGTTCATACAGGCTTTATGTAGCACGTACATGTGAGAGTTTGTGAGAGTGTATCGATCT
This sequence comes from Cepaea nemoralis, assembly GCA_014155875.1. NCBI lineage: Eukaryota > Metazoa > Mollusca > Gastropoda > Stylommatophora > Helicidae > Cepaea > Cepaea nemoralis. The sequence goes on along the minus strand of JACEFZ010014175.1, from coordinate 28,611 downwards.
CTTTGCATGTGCAAGTGTGAGTACATGTGTGTGTGTGAGCATGTATCGACCTCTGTGTATGTGCAAGTGTGGGAGAATGTGAATATCTGTTACAATGTGAATTACATTGTAAAATGTAAAATACATTGTAACAGATATTCACATTCTCCCACACTTGCACATACACAGAGGTCGATACATGCTCACACACACACATGTACTCACACTTGCACATGCAAAGAGATCGATACACTCTCACAAACTCTCACATGTACGTGCTACATAAAGCCTGTATGAACACACTTGTGCTTCATATCCATTAGTTGACCGTTTGATACGTCAGCAGGTTGGCCATCATGTCTCTTCTCTCATTGTCCACAACACCTGTATGTCCTGGCACAAAGATACACACAAATCTATGAATTGTGGACCTCTGCAGGGATTTAATTCAATGCAAGACTTGCCTCAGCTTTCTGGATCTGCTCAATGAATCACTGAATATGCAAGGCATATTATTGTGATTGGGCAAATGTAATGCCATTCTTACTATAAACACTTCCATTAGTATACTTGTTTCCTTCTACGACTGTGACCAGTGCTGGTTCTGGCAGGTGTGCAGTGTGTACATGCATGCAGGCGGCCAAATCCCTAGAGTGGCCAGAGTGGCTACATTATTGTGCACCTTTACAAATTAGAAGGACAGTTAGTTAAATAATTGAATTAACCGCTAAGAAATCCTTTTAGCTGGCCACCTGTTGTTAATAATCGGTTATTAGAGCTCACAATTCAGAAGGGGCTGGCAATGCCTCAAAATATGAAATTTCCTACAGGTAACGCCGGTCCCCCTGGCAAAGGGGTTAATGACTTTCTCCGTAATCCCGTTTATCCACATGAGGAACACAGCTGGGTGAGATTCGGCAGCAGATCGCGTCGCGTTGGTTACTTACGGGGTATATGAGCCAGTCGCTCAGAAAGCAAAGGCAAACTACTGAGCGTAATCTTGCCAAGAACATCAACAACAGCTGAAAAATGCTGGTGTTGACTGCAATGTCCTGTAAGGGATATGCAACATTAAAAAAATTTAAAAAAAAAAACAATTGAAGGTCATTTTCTGTGTCACGGTGCATCAGACTTGTACCTAACGGTGAAAGAGTTCAGAAAGCTTCCTTAATCTATTCAACAAAATCCAAAAGTGTTCTGCTTTTGCTGTAAGTTGTTTCCTTTAAAACAAAACAAACTGTCTGGATTTTCAGATTGGCGACATTTTGCTACTCATTTATTGTGGCATGAAGCGAATGTAGAACATATAGAAAACTGTAAAAAGTTGTATCAATTAAAAACACCCCTCAACAATATTTGTATATTTGATAAAGATCAACAACGATACTTAGAATGTTACAGTTGACCGTGATGTCTTTGGCCGTTCTAACTTGACCAGCTGAGGTGGACGACACCACAACAGAATGTTCCTCGAAACCCCCAGGAAGGCCAACCTGATAAAACAACGCCCGCAGAAGTCGGATGTGCTGGCCTAAAGGTTGCAAATAAATTGGTGCAATGCAAAAATGGCCGAGGGAAATGTCCCTTGTGCCCGGAACAGCTCTGACTATCTTGTTTTCCGGGCACAGCGTCCAGCACATGTCCAAACCGAAAGCTTGCTGAATGGATGTCATCTGCAGACTGACTGTTCCGAACAAAACGCCCAGTACATGGAAGTAAGGAATTAAAGCAGCCATGTGCAGGACATGGTGATTCCTTGGGTGAGCCCAGTACCAGAGCGCTATGTGTCGGCTTTGCAATTATGGAAGCTTCCTTGGATGGCGGTAAATGCCCATGGACTGTCTCTGCCTTCCCTTGAGGGCTGACCGTGAAGTCTTCGACCGTTCTGACTTGACCAGTGGGGATGTGGATGGCACCACAACAGTGAGAGTCCCCCTGGACAGCTAACCTGGTTTACAAAACGCCTACTAAAGTCGGATGTGTTTTCCTAAGGGTTTTGGCCCAAGGGTGCATAACGAGACATACCGCAATTACATCTGAAAAAACACTCCAAATGAAAGCAGAAGAAGAAGAAGCAGCAGAAGTATAACAAAATCTCAACCTGCAAAATTCCATTTGCCTCAATACTTAGGACATGTTTTTTTTCAAAATTAAATCATATTTGGTTTAGCAAGTTGAATAAAATAAAACAGCCAGGGATTTGTAAAGAAAGCAAAATATTTTTTTAATAGTAATTCTTGATTCATATCAGATATCAGTCACATTGAACAGATAGCGTGAACGTGGTTTGAGCAGGCAAAAGAGCAAATTTGTTCGACCGTTCGACAAAGTCTCGATAAACGTCCACTCTCTCTTGATGAGTAGTGGGCCTGCAGTCAGTAAGTTGGTATAGCTTTTCAGTAAGTTCTGCCGGCGTAGCTTGAAAGCTCGTCAGTAGGCGTCCAGTGGTTTTGCATGTATCACCTTGTACCGGGAGGGCGCGCTTTAGCGATGCTACTCTTGGCCTGCGTGTGCATGAATAGTCCATCTGTCCGATACATACCTGGTTGATCCTGCCAGTAGTCATATGCTTTGTGAACTGATGAGGCTCAGCCGTAAATCAGGAGATTTGTTCGCAATTTAGACAAGCAATATCTTCTGTGGGCAGAATCTCGTTGGTCACATGTGTGTGTGGTCTGTTCTGGCGGTGAGTCTGTCTATCTGACTGATATCTGGTTGATCCTATCAGTATTCATACGCTTGTCGCTTGTCACTACCCTTGTCTTAAAGCTGAAAATTAAAGGAATTGATGGAAGAGCCATTTGCACGAGGCTCTAGGCTACCATTTGTATTTGAGAGCCAATATATACAGGGATAACTGGCCTGTGGCAGCCTAACATCCACTGCATCTGTGTCCGTCTCCAGTCATCTTGCCATGCTCGCCACTGGAACTAGATGGACAAAGACAAGAGAGTGAGGTCCACGGAATTGCGCAACCACTTCCTCACTATAATTCAAACTAAAGCGCAAGTCATTCGTTCTTCATCAAATCAAAAGATGCAATGAATGAATGGTCCTCATCATTTGTGATGGACGAACATCCAAAGTTAGAACTGTAAATATTGACATTTCTAATGTTGCAGCTCGAGAATCATGTCTTTGGTTCATCCACTTTCAGACACTGTGGAGGTGGGGGGGGGGGGGGGGGGGGGAATTATGTAATTATTTTCTGTGCGAACTCTTGGCAGATGATGAACTAGATGTTCACATTATGTGTGGACAGGGGCATGATAACCGGGTAAATATGCGTGTTATTAAGCATGATGGCTTGCAGAAGAAAATTAGGAATATAAATCCTAGAGTTCTTTTTGTACATCCCACTCATCACATTTAGTTGTAAATGATGCTGCCAAATTAATACTTGAAACGTTAATTTAACAGAAATTATCAAAGAGTTGAACACATTGTTTTCTACATCTCCTAATAGGCGGGACATAGCAAAGTGTAATATTATTATATTAACGCTGAAACCTGCAGGTAATACAAGATGGGAGAATAGAATACAAGCAGTTTCACCTCTGAGATTACAATTACATGAAATCATGAAAAGTAAATAATATAATAGACAACAATTTCAAAGAAATAAAACATACAGCTCAGTGCTTGTTCTATTGGATTGCAGCTTTTAAGTTGATGTGCTCTGTCATTATGTGGAACAATATTGTGTCAAAAATTGTTGTTGTCAGTAACATTTTGCAGTGCTTTCAATCCTATTTAAATGATTCTCTTCATGTTTTGAGTGAGTCTGTTACATTTCTATATGCAGCCAAATCTGATATGGTATTTAGTAAATATATTAGGGACACAGAATCTTTAGCTGCAGAATTAAATGTAGAGACAGAATTTCCAGTTGTAAGAAGTTGGACTAAATATGGCCTTTCTGATGATGAAAGTCCTGATGAAACAAACAACTATGTTCCGCAGTCAGAACCTGCTGGGGATCTATGATGTGGTCGGGCCATCAGATGTTGTAGACCTGAATGCATGCAGGAGTAGGTGGGCTGTCTTGCTCACATACAGGACCACCAATCAGATGTTGTAAACCTGAGTGCACACAGGAGTAGGTGGCCAGTCTTGCTCACATACAGGACCACCAATCAGATGTTGTAAACCTGAGTGCACGCAGGAGTAGGTGGGCAGTTTTGCTCACATAAGGACCACTAATCAGATGTTGTAGACCTGAGTGCACGCAGGAGTAGGTGGCCAGTCTTGCTCACATACAGGACCACCAATCAGATGTTGTAGACCTGAGTGCATGCAGGAGTAGGTGGGCAGTTTTGCTCACATAAGGACCACTAATCAGATGTTGAACATCTCAGTTCAGGACATGATCAGCGTAGCTCCCTATCAACTACACTAGCACATCTGCCTGTTACAAATTCTAAAGGACTGTTCAGAATACAGTTTAATCTAACGATTGCTGATACAGTATTACATTCCATTCAGAAACGGTTTAAATATCTAGGAATGTCACATGTGTAATTACATTTCTATCTGAACTTCAAGAAAGGATTGGGGAGGAAATAAAAAAAATCTGTCTCCATTTAGATGTTTCCATTCTAATTCTGGGAAGCAAATAAACATGAAAGGAACAAAGCAGATGTATAGAATAATGGAGTAGGAGTGTCTTGAAGATCACATTATAGACAACACTTCAGTTGGTTTGTTAATGATGCTTTTTGAAAGGTTGGAGATTGGTAAATTAAAAATTGTTATTTATGACTTGTGTTATCTGAAATGTGATAACTTTTTATATTGCATTTTTATTGATCACATCAGGCCAAGAAACTGTTGTTTAATGTGACATCTATGTAATGCTGCATTTTATTATATTATAGATTGTTATGATCATAACTGATTGAGTAGTAAATTCTCATCCATCTTTAACAGGTCGAGGCATTACCTGCATGCCTAGGAATAAACGGCCAGAAAGACTCAGGGACAGCATTAAGGAAGTAGAGGTAGTGCTGACTGTAACCGTTGTTTATTCTTATCAGCTCTTCTCTCTATTCTTTTCTTTTCTTTTTCTTTTGAGTCCTATTTTAACATAAAATGATACAAATAGGCATGCAGAGTTCCTGCGAGATAAAGACAACAAGCACAGACAGTATTAGTTGCATATCCTTTACAGGATGTAGCAGTCAACCCTAGCATTTTTTGCATGTTTGTGATTTCTGCTCAAGTTTACATTCAGTAGTTTGTCATTGCTTTGTGAACGACCGGCTCCAATACTCTTAAATAAAAAAATCAACGCAAGGTGGTCTGCTGCCCGCAGCTGTGTTTGGAACACGGTATGTGGGATCACGACCTGCGTCAGTAACACCTTCACCATGGAGTGTACACACCTTACAACCTATAAGGTTCAAGTCAACCGAAGTCGTAATGGAAAAATAAATAGAAAGAATAAATCTTACTAACAGAATACTACTAATAATAATAATAAAACAACGTTAAGCAAATATGCAATAAACAAGCTAAACCACAACATGAAAATCATATTATCATGTGCAGCGGCCACAACAACAGTACAGTCTCCATATTATCATGTACAGAAGCCTCAAAAACAGTACAGTCTCCATATTATCATGTACAGAAGCCTCAACAGCAGTACAGTCTCCATATTATCATGTACAGAAGCCTCAACAATGTTACAGTATCTATATTATCATGTACAGAAGCCTCAACAACAGTACAGTCTCCATATTATCATGTACAGAAGCCTCAACAACAGTACAGTCTCCATATTATCATGTACAGAAGCCTCAACAACAGTACAGTCTCCATATTATCATGTACAGAAGCCTCAACAACTGTACAGTCTCCATATTATCATGTACAGAAGCCCCAACAATGTTACAGTCTCCATATTATCATGTACAGAAGCCCCAACAATGTTACAGTCTCCATATTATCATGTACAGAAGCCTCAACAACAGTACAGTCTCCATATTATCATGTACAGAAGCCTCAACAATGTTACAGCCTCTATATTATCATGTACAGAAGCCTCAACAACAGTACAGTCTCCATATTATCATGTACAGAAGCCTCAACAACTGTATAGTCTCCATATTATCATGTACAGAAGCCTCAACAGCAGTACAGTCTCCATATTATCATGTGCAGAAGCCTCAACAGCAGTACCATCTCCATATAAAACTGAACTCTTCAATGGCTGGTGTCCTTTTGTTACTGACTGATGGTAGCAGGCAGAGTGAAGGCATGTCTACTCTGAAGTCTGTTTCTTTTTGGTCCTGCTCTACTTACCTGCCAAGCAGTTCGGGACTGCCAACCAAGCAACCATACACTTTGTGGGAACTTTATACCACCCTTTGCTTTGGGTAATTTAGAAAGGATTACTGGAGTGTAGTGTAACAATAACATGTGTTGTTATTTGATAACTCTGTATACGACAGATCAGTGCAGAGCAATTGTACACCCAGTTCAAACAGCCGTGAGAACATGTGATGATACAACACATTGGTTTGATATAGAAATGGGAGTCAGACAGGATTGCATTGTGTCCCCTTATCTAGTTAACTTTAAAGAAAGTCCATTGTGCGATGATCTTCTCATTCTAGAGTGTCTGATTTCTTTGAGAGAGCTAGGAAGATGGATTTTAATAAGTCACTCGAAATGTAACCCTATTATAGATGTCTTTTAGACATTTTTCAATATTTCTATTCTAGTTAGTTAGTTAGTTAGTCGACAGATCATCCTCGTTGCACATCGGACCATTCAGTCCATAAGTGCTCGGATTCCCTCCTCAGCAAATCCCGCAGCGTGTAGCGGCTAACGACGCCAGTTCTGTGTTGGTTTATCAATCTTCTTTGGCTTCCTGCGTAGTGTTCTTGTTTGGCCACCCCTGTTTTAATTTGCTGCTCTCGCAGTCTGGCCATTGTTGTAGATTCACAGTCATCACTTGGTTCTTGCAAAAGTCTCACTTCTCGTAGAGCATTCAGAATGTCAGCCTGGTCCATGGCGCGTCCGCCCTCAACAGTAGCCTCACCTGCGAGCTTGTCAGCCCGCTCATTTCCTTGTACTCCCGCATGCCCTGGCACGAAGATGAAACTAATCTTTGCCAGCCGAGACCGCTTCAGAAGGCAGCAACCATTCTCTTCGGATCGACCCCTCCTCTATCCTCTTGATCATGTTCATTGAGTCGCTAAGGAAACAAGCCCTAGTGAATGTCTGTGTCTCGAGCCATGTTATTGCTTTACTTACTGCCATGACTTCCATGGTCAGGCTACTTGTGGTTTCAGTGAAAGCACCAGAGTCCTCCTTCACAATTCTCCCTCCGGCCCGAGCTGTAAAGGCCCATGAGCTTCTCACATGTCGGACGACCGACCCAATCTGTGTAGATGACCGCGTCACTGTCTAGCGAATTCTCGAAATCAACGCTTGTACTTCAGCCTCAACAGCAGCCGGATTTCTTGTCTGCATTTTCTATCTAGTTGGATGCAAACTGAAAAGGATGTGCAGAAGTCTGTTGGCACTTGCACCCACTCCTCGCCAGGTTCTAAGTCCTCAAGTGAACACACCTGTTGAAGAATGTCCTCGGCTTGACCCATCCACGACCGTCCTCTTTTTAACCTGCTGCCCTTCACCTTCCTAATTTCACTATGCAGTGGATGCTGTGTGTTTGCGTTAATTCTGAGGTAGGCACGTGCCCTGCAAACTTGCATTCTCTCTTCAATGGTTGGAAAATCAAGAAGGTAGCGCATCGCCCTGCATGCTGTATCTCTTGTACATCCAAGAATAATGCGCATAGCTTCATTCTGTATCCTTTCCATCCTTTCTATGGAAAGGATACAGAATGAAGAATTTCTATTCTAGTTCTATTCCAATCTATTAGGGTTTTCATTTCGTCTAACGTAGTGATGTCTAGACTGGGTGTATTCTCCTTTCTTCATGTGGTGTTGTGCATCTTTAACTTGCGCCATAAGTATGTGTTGACCTTTCCTACTGTCTTGAGTATTTACATCCTGTCTCCTATCATCATATAGTTCTTCTAGATATTCTGTCCATCCATTAACTATATCATCTTGTCCCATTAATACTGTGCCATTCTTCAATCTTAAACATCCAGTGGTATTTTGTGTTTTCCTACCTATTATTGTATTTGGTGATGCATGGAATGGGAGTCTTTTATAGTGTGTTCCAGTCTCTGTGCATTGTTGATTCAGTCAGATTTCTTTAGTTTCTTTGCTTTGCTTACTATTTTTATGTATTCTATTATATTCTTTATTATGCTTTTACTTTCTTCCATCATCTGAAGAATTTCATCCATTTAATTTTTGCGATTTTATGATTAGGTAGAAGGATTTCTTGTGATGTCTGTTGCATTGATTCCTGCAGTATGCCCCATTGTTCATTAGTGCCATAAATAGGGATTAAATATGTGATGAGAGATACCAGCACCAGCAAGGAATGAATGGAAACAAATGAAGACTACCAAGAACTGCTCTTGTTAGTAGTGAAACAGTTGGGAATCAGCCATTTGCACAGGTGAATTGGTGCCCTAGACAGCAGAGCACATACTCCAAGACTGCCCAAATATGACATATCTAGACAGACCTTCTGACCTTGAGAAACAACAGTGGAAGATAAACTCTATGGACCACTGAGTGAACTAACAAAGACAATTAAATTCATACAAGAGACAACATTACAGTTATAGACACATTTCAAGTGAATGAGAGAAGAAGAAGAAGAAGTAAGAAAACATTGAAAGCTTGTCAGTATCAGCCATGTTTATTCACAGTGAAAGCAAGCAGTAAATAGGCAGACACAAAAAGCCCATTACTGATAACAATGACGAATTTACAGTCTGCAGCATTGTCATACTTAATTTACTGTGGAAAACATGAACTATGAACCTGTCCATTGTGTCATTTTCATAACCTACAGATGGGATTGTGGGCTAGAAAAATAACAAGTAACAAATTAATCCATTTATAAGAATGAAATTGACCCCACTTTTCAAGATCTTCATTGATACTGTTATTAAGTAGTTAATAATGTTTTCTGATGTTTCAAGGAGCTGTTTTCCCAGCATAATTGTCTACAGATAAGATGGAGAAACAGACAAGTTCTGCAGGTCAGTGTTGTGTTACCCTAATGTAAAATCAACATCCTCTTCTTCTTTCACTTCTCCTCCACCTATTCTTCTTTCACTTCTCCTCCTCCTATTCTTCTGCTCATCCTAGCATTAGACAGTGCATGCTTACAAAAACCATAGGTTTCTAATATCTTATGTACCTCTCATCTCTTTGGTAATCAGATTGAATACCTTTTCTGCTGGCTGAGATAAATGCAAAAAACCCGGATGTCCGGTGTGCAAGTTATGCACATTAATAACCCTACCCCCCAACAGTTGTATTCTTATGTTAATATCTCAATCTGTTTCTCCATCTTTATCTACACTGCTACCTAAATATTGAAATGAGGTTTCACCAAGGATAATCAGGTTTTCTTTTGTTTGATTTATTCTTATTATCTTTGTCTTTCCCCTGTACATATGTACACATAATTGTTGTGAACACTCATCAAGTGTGTTGTTTATCTTGCATCTGATGTCATGTATGGGACAGGAGGGCAATATCATTAGCAAAGTCCAGATCATCAAGCTGCTCTGTTTCCATTGACAGCTATTGTGACTTTCATAATTATATAGTCAGTGAGAGCAATACAGGTGTCAAAAGGCATCCCTGCTACACTCCTGTTATTAATTTTAAAATATCTGTTAGTTTATCCTCACGAAGAATTTTGCATTTCATGTCATCGTATGTTGTCTTTACTAAATTAATGATCTTTCCGGGGAACTGACAGTAATTTTATTCCTCCAGAATGTTCACACTACTGCAGGTCTCTTTTCTCTGGCAACTTCACCAGGTATTCTTTTCTTATTCTTGCTGATATTTCTTCACTCTACCAGACTCTGCTAAATAATTTGTGCTGTAATTATTTGAAGTGTTTATATTGACTTCAAGTTCATTTCTTCTGCTGTGATACCTTCTGAACCAGCAGTTTTCCCATCCTTTTGGAATTTAATAGCTTTTCTAATTTCTTCCTTAGATGGTTTTTTTTACAGTTGATATCCAGTTCAGGGGCTGGTCTGGCTTGCAATTTAAAACCCCACATCTTGCATTCATTGTTGTCTCTGAGGCTGTGTGGTGTTCACCCAATAGTGGGACTTCCTAGCTGGCGTAAGGTAGCGAGGCAGTCGTTTCAAGAATGTGACCCAAGCACAGAGTGATGTTTCCTAGGCCTGCATGTGCATTTGACAAGTTCTATTTTGTGCAATAGATATCTGGTTGATCCTGCCAGTAGTTATATGCTTGTTTCAAAGATTTAGCTATACATGTCTAAGTTCACACTCTTACACGGTGAAACCATGAATGACTCATTAAATCAATCAAGGTTCCTTAGATAACACAGTTCTTCTTGGATAACTGCAGCAATTCTAGAGCTAATACATGATTACCAAGCTTTGACCCTTGTAGAAAATCACTTGTATTAGTTCAAAATCCCAGCATTTAGAGTTCATTGTCTCGGATGGCTGTATGTGTGGTGCACTCAGTAGTGGGCCTTCCCAACCGACGCAAGATAGTGAGGCAGACATTTCATGAATGTGACTGCAGCTCAAAGCTGAAGTGTTGCCAATGGGCATTTGAGCAGTTCGATGAAAGTCTTGAAAAGGGTAAGTTTACTGACTGCAGACCCACAATGAGTCGTGGGTCTGCAGTCAATAAACTGTTATAGCTTTTCGTTCATTTCTGCCTGTCACAGCTTGTTGCTCATCAGAAGGCCTCTCGGAGAAAGCACATCAACAAAGCAGTAGCAAAAACCAGAAGGAAAATAGCCATCCTGAGAAAGCTAAGTGGAACCACATAAGGAGCCAGTAGGAAAATACTTCGCAAATTTTATCAACAGAGCATACGACCACACCTGGAATACGGGTCAACTGCGTGGTGTCGACATAAAACACCACACTACAAGAGTTGGACAAGGTGCAAAATCAAGCACTTAGAGTCAGCACAGGAGGGTTGAGATCAACCCCTATAGTGGAAATGGAGAAGATGGGGAGGACACAAGCACTGAGAGAGCGCAGAGATATGACAACGCTAATACAAGCAGAAAAGTTCCTCAGCTTGCCAGGCCACCCTGTGAAGAATAGATTTGAAAACCTAGCTATGGGGTGGTTGAAAAGAGGTAGTTTTATCCACCAGACCAAACGACTCTGCAGAGAAACCACCAATCTGCCCACAGTTGGTATTCCCCTAACAACTATTCCAGAGCGAACTCCATGGAAAGACGAACATAGACTATCATTACAAATCTAGACAAAAGTGAGAGGAATATTTGACAAGGAAGAACAGAACAGTGTGCAGTGCAGAGCTGCCACTCTCAAATTCCTTGATGGAAGAATACCCACAGGACCTCTGGATCCTAGTCTACACAGATGGGTCAGCACAAAATGCTGTCCGAAATGGAGGAGCGGGAGTGTAGATAGAATACCCAAATCCCCTCTGCTGTGTGTCCACCGTGACGAGGTAGAGGGGCTTGTGCGTCCCAATGACCTCAAGAGCTATGCCGACGGTAGCACAGCTACTGGTAGGGCCACCCATGTCGGACAGGTCAAGGGAGAGGGACCAGACGAAGAGACACACAAACCTGCTGCCTTGTAGGTAGACTGGGGACAGTCAAAGGCTAGGGAAAGCACCCGAATACATGCTTGTCAAAATCGGATGTACTGAGCCACAGGCTTGACAAAGCAGTGCAACGTAAAACCTGCTGCCTTGTAGGTAGACTGGGGACAGTCAAAGGCTAGGGAAAGCACCCGAATACATGCTTGTCAAAATTGGATGTACTGAGCCACAGGCTTGACAAAGCAGTGCAACGTAAAACCTGCTGCCTTGTAGGTAGACTGGGGACAGTCAAAGGCTAGGGAAAGCATCCCGAATAAATGCTTGTCGAAATCGGATGTACTGAGCCACAGGCTTGACAAAGCAGTGCAACGTAACTTAATTCATGATGTCACAAATCAAAATTAATCGTTATGGTGCTAATCCCGTGAAGTCCCATCAGGCGGCGATAGTGCCTGGGCCCCCTGCCTCGAGGGGGATCCACCCATGACTACTGGTGGTCACCTTCCCCTGTGCTGTGGAGTCAAGGCACAGAGGAGTAGGTTAAGAGCTATTGACCAAATACCCCGGACACTCAACATACTACAGTGGAATGCCGAAGGAGTTTACAAGAAGAATGAGCTCCCTAACACAGCGTCTTCATAAAGATAGAATAGATGTGGCATGCATTCAAGAGACACACCTCAACGCCAATCGCAAATTCTCAGTCAGAGGATATCAGGCCACACGTTTCGACCGCGAAGGACACAAAGGAGGAGTTCTAATACTTACAAGAAATACAATACCTTGCAGCGAAGTATCTGTGATCTCTGACAACCAAACAGAAATTATAGGTGTTGATATAATGATAAAGGACGTGAAAATAAGAATCTACAATCTGTATAGCCCAGCAGATAAGGACCTTACACTCTCAAACATGAAAATAACTGACACAAACTGCATTATTGTCGGAGACTTTAATAGCCGTTCAGAAAGATGGGGATACCCAGATACTGACAAAAGAGGAGATGAATTGGAGGACTGGGAAATAGACTCAAATCTCCATCTACTCAACAAAGCGGATGACACACCGAGCTTCTACTCCAGAAGATGGCTTACCACTTCTACTCCAGACTTAGCTTTCTGCACAGGAGACATCCTCCACAAAATCGATCGCCATGTGCTGGACCAATTAGCAGGTAGTGACCACAGACCAATCAAGCTTGTAATGAATATGGAGTATGTTCCACAGGAGCAAAAGCCCTTGCCCCGCTGGAATTACAAACGAGCAGATTGGGACAGATTTGCCATACTAACAGACAAATAATGTGAAAACATAAATACACGATATGGCAACATAAAGCGTAGCAACTTTGTAGAAACTGCAAAACGAAAGATTAGGGCAGATCCCATACTTAACATATCAACAGTCAAACCTATTTACAATGCAGACAAGTTCCCAGCTTGGAGACAGCAGCAACTGCCTGAGATGATAGAAAACATTCCTGGTATTGAGAAAAAGAACACTCAGCATGAAACCGAAAGAAGAGAAATAACCCTAAACTACATAAAAGAACATTACCCAAGCAGCAATTGGACCCATGCATATACAGATGGATCAGCCAAAAATTCAATAGAGGATGGAGGAGGAGGAATTCTCCTAAATTTAAAAAATGGAGTGAAAAAAAACACATTCAGTGGCAACTGGAAAGTTTTCAAGTAACTTCAAAGCGGAGGTAGAGGCTCTGAAAACTGCAGCAGAAATGCTCTTGATGGAGGAAAATAAAGAGAAGCAAATAGCTATCTTCACAGATGCAAAGTCAGCTGTCTCAATACTGAAGAGCAATAACAGCACAGAAATAGCTGACCTAAGAGCAGCACTCCATGGTCTATGCCAGAAATCCAAAAAAGTTGTAATACAGTGGATCCCATCACATTGCAGTATACCTGGAAATGAAGAGGCTGACAGACTGGCAAAAGAGGGTGGACGACTACCACAGCCTGACATAGACATAACCTATAATGAGGCAAAGAGGTTGATAAAAAGCATCTATAGAACCAAATGGGAATCAGAGCATCCAGGCCACCAGAAGGATGATGCATATTACAAACTCGACAGAAGAGAACAAGTAGCAATCTTCAGACTCCGCACAGGACATAACAGGCTGAAATACCACTTGTTCAATAAACTAAAGATAGGAGATACCGATGAATGTAATTGTCGAACTGGAAAAATGACAGCAAAACATTTGCTTCAGGATTGCCCAATATATGCAGAACAGAGAAAGATATTTTGGCCCACACCTGCTTCATTTGAGGACAAGCTCTATGGAGATATCAACAAGCTCAAGTTGACCGTAGCTTACTTTAACTACATACAGGTTGACATTTAAAGGTGTATGAAGAAGTATTCAGACTGCCACACTTCATACCACAGGTATGTCGGTTACAAAAGCCTCCCAGAGGCATGAAATGGAATATTGCTGGATAGGAGATCCATTACGTGGAAAGTCCGAATCAAAAGCTCACTGTGTGGGCTTTCAAAAAAGGTGGAAAAAGTGTCCTAGTGGCACGAAATGGAATATTGCTTTGGATAGCAAATCCATTATGTGGAAAGTCCGAATCAAAAGCTCACTGTGTGGGCTTTCAAAAAAGGTGGAAAAAGTGTCCTAGTGGCACGAAATGGAATATTGCTCGGATAGCAAATCCATTGTGCGGAAAGTCCGAATCGAAAGCTCACTGTGTGGATGTCATCTGCACACTGCATTCTTCTGGTTTCCGGAAGAACAGCCTATGGTGAACGGAAGGCCCAATATACGGAAGTGAGGCTAAGCAGCCATGTGCAGGACGTGACGATTCCTTGGGTGAGCCCAGTACCAGAGCGCTGTGTGTTGGCTCTGCAATTATGGAAGCCTCCTTGGATGGCGGGGAATGCCCATGGTCTGCCCCTGCCTTCCCTTGAGGGTTGACTAGGATGTCTTTGGCTGTTCTATATGGGCCAGCTAGGATGGGAGATAACACCACAGCAGTGAGAGTCAAACGTCCTAAGAAACCCCCGGGAAGGTTAACCCGGTCAACAAATGCCCGCAGAAGTCGGATGTGTCGGCCTAACGGCGCAAGAACGCAGCTCTGCTGTAAACAGGCACAACGCAATCACATCCGAAAAAAAAACTCCGGATGAACGAAGAAGAAGAAGAAGAATACCCAAATAATACTAGGGACACAGCTAGAGTACCGACAGGAAAGTACTGACATAACTATGATGCTGAAATTGAGGCAATCAAGATAGCAACAGAGAAATTACTAAATACCAGCAATGGTACACAACCTGCGGTGCTATTGACAGATGAAAAATCTGTACTTGAGGCGCTCTTGTCTGGGAAATTGCCAATTCTAAGGACACTACTTTCTGAACTTAGCAGTCAGCATAAGGTCACCATACAGTGGATACCATCCCACTGTGGATTACCCAGAAACGACAGAGCTGATCAATTGGCTAAGGAAGGAGCCAAAGAAGCACAGCCTGATGTGCACGTTACATACCACCAAAAGAAAAGAATGATCACATCAGTCAGAAAGCCACCAAAACCTGCTCAAGATGACTACCACATTATGGACAGACCAGAACAAGTCATTATTCTGCGCCTCAGAACAGGACACAATAGATTACGCAACCACATGTATACAAAATTCAAGATTGATGAAACAGCTATATGCACATATAGATATGTTGCCTACCATGCATGTCGTAAGAGGCGACTAAGGAGGCTATGGTTCCATCGCCCTGCTACTGAGTGAGTGCGTGGCGCGACACTGTGAGCTGTGAATTTCGCGTGGAATGCTTTTGCATCGGTCCGCGGTTGTTTTTAGCATGAACTGCGTGTTCGGTATGATGGCGGCCGGCTGTTGCTGGATTGACTTGTTTGCCTTTTCGGTTCACGAGTACTTTTTTCAGGAGGCTCCTGGGGGTCGGCGCTGTAGCTACGGAGTTCGTGCTTTGTGCGGCGCTTTCGGTGGGTCGCCCTGCGGAAATAGACTGACTCATGTGGGATAAAACCCGGGTCAATGAAGTCTTTCTGGTGACTGCCGTTTCCATCGACGATGAACTATTTTTCGTGGAGGACTTTTGTGTTGGTATTCTGGCGGCGGCATTATGCACAGTGTAGCTGTGTAGGCTGTTGGCTTGCCGACACTCCTGTCTATTCCATTGTTCACATAGGGCAGTGAGGAGCATTTTGTGTGATATTCACTGGCACAGGAACAGAGCAATATGGGGACGACCCGTTGCCGTGAAGTTGGAACCGCGACTAACTAACTAACTAACTAACTAACTAACTAACTAACATATGGATTGGCGTCGCAGACAGCAGAGCACATAAGCCAGGACTGCCCAAACTACAACATATCTAGGCAAACCTTCTGGCCTAGAGAGACGACAGTGGAAGATAAACTCTATGGATGGCTGTGTGAACTAAAAAAGACTGTTAAATTCATACAAGAGACAACATTGCAGTTATAGACATACGTCAGGCAAACGAAAGAAGAAGAAGAAGAAGAAGAAGGCCTCTCTAGCAAGTGTACAGGTTGTATAGATCTCCCTCACTGAGCTCAGTCAGGGGATTTGTCTTCAAGTCTAGTCCTTAGTCCATCAGTATCCGCTCAGTGTTGTTGCTCCAACAAATTCATGACCATTAAAGAGGTCTGGATCCCTGATTTATGGTGTCTTATATTTATCATGTCTCTTGAGATATGATAAAACCATATCATCTGCAGCTAATGGATGGAGTGACTTAAAGGTATTGATGTCTAATTCTGGCTCATGCAGATCTGGTTCATGTCACTCAGTGAAACTGTGGGGATGTTTTATAACATAAGATAAGGATGGTATACTCCTCCCTGGTCCTGGGTTAGTGGACGGGATGGGATGTCTAGCCTTCTTGAACAAGACCCGGAGGACCTGTGTACACCTGTACATGTTAACAAGTCAACAGTTAGAAATCAAAAAGTGCAGGCTTGCTGCCCAGGCTAAATTTCAAAATGGGAAAACATACTCACAGAAAGAATATTTATAGCATGCGATTCTGTCATACACACGTTAGGATCCTCGCAGGTATGACGTAATTTATATCATGTGTGATTCTGTTATACACACATTAGGATCCTTGTAAGTATGACATAACTCATACACTGCACTGAGCTTTTCCTTGTGTGATCTCTGGGAGGAGACTTGAACACTTATGGAGATATCTATGTGCAGTGAAAGTTACCCTGAACCAAAATCAAAATGAAACTGGGACTGCTGCATGTGGTTCAGAGGGTGGTATAAATAACTGCATTTTTCTTGCTCTAGCAGCCTTAGCACTTGATGCATGTAATTATATTTCAGAGAGTGGACGTTGTCAAAGTAATATTGTTTATTCTTATTGCAGCTTGTGCTCAGCAATGCATCCATTGTGACATTTGTGATCAGTGGTCAGTGTGGAGACATAGACAGAATATACATTGACAAGTCTTTGGTAGGGAAACTGAACAGCGAGACCATTTGTGATGGTATGTGTTGATGCATCTAGGCCATTGACAAAATATTTATATTTATAATGTCCTGCAATGTAATTTGTGCATTTGTTCCTTTTATCTTCTTTACTAACTGTTATGCTATGCAAGAACTAGTAGATATAAGAGCAGTATGCCTTGGGCTGTGTGAGACATGTGTATACAGAAGATTCCACCTAATTTCAGCATACCTGAGAAGAGGCTGCCATATTTCTATCTGAAATGATAAGTAAGAGATTGAAGAAGTTGAGCATGTCATATATTTAAAGTCCCGTGCCTTGTGTAGCATTATGAAGGGCAAGGACATTAGGACATTGACAGAAGATTCATATAGTAAACATTTTTGGTTGAAAATTCAGAATTAATAATTCTATGTGGTGAAATAAAGAAGAAACAGTAACTTTCTCTTGTGCTTGGAATAAAAGAAGTTACTTAGAATTTGAAATTGAGAATTAACAGAAACTTGACTTGCTATCAACAACTTAAGAGAGTGATACAGAAGAATTGAAAATCTAGAACATGAAACTCAGTATCTGATTGGATATACACTAATGGATGCTGTGTGCTGAAATGTTATATTTAAACAGAGCAGTGCAAGCATGACAGCATCCAGCAGCTGAAGCTGGACAGACATGAAGTGTACTTTTGTCTGTTGTTGTTTACTGATGAAAGCTTGTCACCACGGCATTCTCTGTTTTATTTGTGACTTAAAATTTGTAAAAGCTAACCTACACCGCAGCATCATCTGTTTTTATTTGTAACTGTACATTTGTAAAAGCTAACCTACACTTTGTCTGTTCCAATTGTTTACATCTCCACAGCTTTACCGCAGTTAAATCCATGTGGTTTATAAATGTGAGACATACACACTGCCACTACTCATTATCCACTTCCAAATCATGGAGGAAATGAACACCTTGCCAATGATAATCTGCTACTAAACTCTGTCCTATGAGATGCAGACTCTTGTTAATTAAAGGCCTCATGTTGTTATGACAGTAAAAATACAACTTTTATCCTGGTAAGTCATTGCTATGGAAATACTGAAAAACACCAAAACAATTGAGAAAATCTAACTGCTTATTATTTTCACACATTCACTTTCTAAGATAAATCATGTTGCTCTGCACAACTGCCAAAGTACTAATAGTAATCATAACCCTAAAGTTTGATCCAGTGCACAACTTCTGTAAGCTCTTTCTTTAGCTACTTTCTAGAAACACCAATCATACTCATACATGCAAAAGACATAGCATTGATGCTCTAACACAAGTATTAATTTTACCCATGACCCCAACACTGAACACAGACAGCCTGCAGGTACTAGAGTCTGTATTCCTGTGCCTGTGGTTAGAGTTATACCCTTTCTTGATAAGTAAGAGAAATATGCACTGTTAACATTCTACTAAGGACTTACTATACCTTTGCATAAGTATTACTATAGAATTTTCTGACCAATGCCCTGATCCTGTGAGCTCTATGAATTCCCTGACCATTGTTCTGATGCTGGAAGCAGACAGTACATGGACTCCACAAATTCCCTGACCAATGCCCTGATCCTGGAAGCAGACAGTACATGGACTCCACAAATTCGCTGACCAATTCCCTGATCCTGGAAGCAGACCGTACATGGACTCCACGAATTCCCTGACCAATGCCCTGATCCTGGAAGCAGACCGTACATGGACTCCACGAATTCCCTGACCAATGCCCTGATCCTGGAAGCAGACAGTTCATGGACTCCACAAATTCCCTGACCAATGCCCTGATCCTGGAAGCAGACAGTACATGGACTCCACAAATTCCCTGACCAATGCCCTGATCCTGGAAGCAGACAGTTCATGGACTCCACGAATTCCCTGACCAATTCCCTGATCCTGGAAGCAGACCGTACATGGACTCCACAAATTCCCTGACCAATACCCTGGTCCTGGAAGCAGACCATACTTGAGCTCCACAAACTCCCTGATGAATTCCCTGACCACTGCCCTGACCCAGGAAGCAGACGGTGTGTGAGCTCCTTGAATTCCCTGACCAATGCCCTGATACTGGAAGCAGACCGTACGTGAGCTCCACAAATTCCCTGACCAATGCCCTGATCCTGGAAGCAGATCGTACGTGAGCTCTACGAATTCCCTGACCAATGCCCTGATCCTGGGAGCAGACCGTACGTGAGCTCTACAAATTCCCTGACCAATGCCCTGATACTGGAAGCAGACTGTATGTGAGCTCTACGAATTCCCTGACCAATGCCCTGGTCCTAGAAGCAGACCATACGTGAGCTCCACAAATGCCCTGACCAATGCCCTGATCCTGGAAGCAGACCGTACATGAGCTCTACGAATTCCCTGACCAATGCCCTGATCCTGGGAGCAGACCGTACGTGAGCTCTACAAATTCCCTGACCAATGCCTTGATCCTGGAAGCAGACCGTACGTGAGCTCTACAAATTACCTGACCAATGCCCTGATTCTGGAAGCAGACTGTACGTGAGCTCCACAAATTCCCTGACCACTGCCCTGGTCCTGGAAGCAGACTGACATGGGCTGAAATAGAACTGGACACTTGTGATTCCCACACATGTTATATATAAAGCAATTTATTGATGGATATTTCAGTTGTGTTAGTTTTCAACTGTTTACAGGCTTTATTAATTCAGTATGTATGTGTTTTGTTGCATGTGCATGCACTACTATTTCTATTAATTTTGTGAGTGCTATTTTTCCATGACCCCAGCTTGCCTAACTGATCAGTTCTTCATTGCATCCTATCATCACATCAGCCGAGTGGACTTTGCCTATTTTACCAAGAGACCTCCACTCAGTGAAGCTGTTAAACGTCTCGATAAGCTATCTTCCTGGGAACCAAAGGTTTGTCCTGAGAAATTTTAGCATACATTCAGACCTGTCAAGAGTTTTTACATTCAGCTTTCATAGTGAATTTAGAATTAGTTCAAACTAACATGAATTTATCATTTTTTAAATTTGTGGTTTTCTTACATATATTTGAATTGGTCTACATGGTAGTTTCCTTCCCTCTGAATGTTCACATATAAAACTAGTGTAGGAATATGGTTGTTTTCCATTTTGCTAATATGCCCTAGCCACCTTAGTCTTCTATAGGTGAGTGTTGCCATGATAGTTGGACATTTGGCATACTTTAGTACTTCAGTGCCTGTTATTTTGTTAGCTTAGCACTAAACTGAGAATTGTTAATGTTAAATCAGCACTGCTGTATGGATCAGAAAACTTTAGTACTTCAGTGCCTGTTATTTTGTTAGCTTAGCACTAAACTGAGAATTGTGAATGTTAAATCAGCACTGCTGTATGGATCAGAAGCATGGAGGATGGCTGAAAGAGTTACTAATAAACTACAAACATTCATTTATGGGTGCCTGTCTAGAACAGAAGAAATCAAATGGTATGACAGAATGACCAATGTGGAGCTCATGGAGAGAACTCAACAAATACTAGGGAACCAAGGGGTGAGGAAAAGATTGGGTAGGACACACACTGAGGAAACATGATACCAATAGAACTATAGTATGTCCAGAAATGAATGCCTTCATTCACGATCAATTATTTTGAAAACTGTTTGTTGCATCATTATTAAATTTTTTCTGCCTTCTTATATTTAACCCCACCCAAGGAATATGTCTTTGCTAGGTCTAAAAGCAACTTAAATCTTGAAAAGTGGCGACATTTCTTTGATGTTTTGGTGAAAAACTAGTGATTTCTCGCTAACAGACTTGTTTTACAGTAATGCCCCATTCCACTACACGAGGCTCTTGTCATAAGGTCAGAAGTAATACATTTAATAATGTACACTTCATCTCTGACCCGTAAATTATATACCTCATATAAACAAACTTTGAAATCTGCTATACAATCTCCAGAACAAAATTTGTGTTTTTCGGTGGACATAATGATAAGGTTATATGCTAAATCTCATAATTTTCCCTCAGTTGGTTACTGAGACATGGAATTTTATATTGGGGCAGACAAAAGTAAACAGACTACAGAAAGTCCCCTGTCCAAAGAAATAGAGGCAGATGTAAAAAACTTTGAGAAAATAAATTAGAGACAGATGAATAACATGGGGAAGACATGGAGGGTACTGAAAGCGATATCAAAGAGAGGACGGCTTGACGCAAGTTGAGGGCCCTTATTTCACTGGGGATACAGGGCAGCAGAAGAAGAAGCATAGATAGAAGCTTTTGAGTCTTCTCTTGTCTCGTGTTGCTTGCCTTTGCCGCAGATGTTCCACCTGAGAAAACTTGACGTGTGTATCAGAATCCTTTTCACCCGGGAAGGTTAACCTGGTCAACAAATGCCAGCAGAAGTCGAATGTGTCGGCCGAATGGTGCAAATATCGCAGCTTTGCTGTAAACAGGCACAACGCAGTTACGTCCAAAAAATATTTTGAATGAACGCAGAAGAAGATTAATCCTTTTTCTTACAATTGCTGTTTAGTGTTGTTTTATGCCAGTTTTGCTAATTTTCCAAATGTTGTAGCTGCCTTGCCAATTCAGTAACCTGTATTTTTGTCTAGAGATAGTGTCCTTATCTGTGATACTAAGATGTGCAAATGTCTGAACTAGTTCAAGCGGTTGATATTCAGGGGAGCAACTGTCTGCTGTGCTAATAATACAATTGTCTTGATGCATCTTGTCAAAGAGAACAGACTGCAATCCTTTGACATGTTCATTAACGTCTGCTGAATGGCTTCCTTGTGACTGAATGGCTGCATCACTAGTAAACAATAATTCCCTGATGAGAATTGTTATTGTTCATGTGTTTGCTCTGAGACAAGCTAGTTTGAACAATGACCCATGCTATCCTTGAATCAGCAGTTTAAGGTGACTGCAAGAAAAGATTAAACACAGATTATAATGGGATATGTTTTGTTACTCTGTACATTGCTGTCAAAAAAAATAATGTATTGCTTACATGTTGCCATGTTTGAAATATTTCTTAACTTCTGTTAATTGTTAACTTCCTGCCAGGTGACAGTTCTGTGTTTGTGTTTTTAAGGTGACCCAGGTTGAAATTCCAGGCCCAAAGGGCAGGAGGCTGGAGAGATCTTTTTCAATGAACTCTGTGCAGGACATGGTAAGCCATCCAATTGTGATTGCGATATGACATTCATGAATACAAAAGAATTGTTTGTAGTGTGATGAAGATATAGATTATTGTGAGTTGTAAATTTCTCTTTAATTTTCCTCTGTCAGTTGCATTTCTGTGGTACAGTGTTGTTGTTTTTTTTTGCGCTCGCTCGCTTTGAACTCAAGCGTAATCCATACACACTATTTATAGTAGTGATGAACTGAATTTTGCATGTGGATTAGCTTTCCATATTAACAATGTCCCTCGCCAGCAGGCGAACCCACTCCGACTTCAGAGGTACTTGTAATTTACGTCCCCAAGTTAAAGACACCAGGTCAACATTTTAGTCCAGCTGTCCGTTGTAGGGGTTGAACCTCTAACCTCGGTATTAGCACACCGGATGCTTAAGAAACGCATTCTTATCCAATCGGCTATGCGGACCTGCGTACAGTGTTACTGTTCTTTGCTTCCCTAAAAGGCCTTAGTGACATACGGGTGCCCATCCTGTACTGGTCAGGATCAACAATCCCGTCACTACTGGGGATCGAACTGTACATGTAGACGAGCTCCGTAGTCACCATGCTACCGTAGTCACCATGCTACCGTAGTCTTCTTTCATATTATGTATTTATAATTATGGCCACCTGAAAATCACAAGAATGCATAAACAAGGCAGCCTCTTGTTTCGAGACACACAGAAAACATTGAGTACAACAGCTTTGTGGCTTTTAAATTACACATTAATTAATGTATAGCATGAAATATGACCTACTCAGTTACAATGTCAAAAGTATAATAGATTTCTTCTCATTATTCTGTATTCTACTGATTTTTGTTTGTGTGTTGGACATGATTGGGATGTATCTGTTTACAGTTTAGCTGTGATATTTGCACATTTTGGCTGAATTCTTATTGATTTATGTAGACCAAGTTTGCCTTCCTCGGTAGTTTTGTAAGACATTCTGCTGCCTCAATATTTAATACAATACTAGACATTTTTGTCTTTTGATTGTGACTTAATTGGCCAGATTTCCAACTATATTCATAATATCATCATCAAGTGCCTTGCCAAATGATCACGCCTGCATATCTGTATTGTTACCATATTTTGTCATTATATTGCCATTATTACTCAAAGGTGAAGTGGACAGAAAACTTAACATGGGTTTATTAATGTGTGTAGTATACAAGAGTCCTTGTCTATCAAGCCTGTGTCCTTAGTCCTCTTCTATATGGCAGTGAAGCCTGGACAACTTACTCACACCTAGAGAAACGTTTTCATACAGTCCATACGGTTTCAAACAGCTTTCATATGCAGTGTCTGCGAAGAATACTTGGTATTAAGTGGCAAGACAAGATCACAAATACTGAAGTATTGAAAAGGTCAGGTTGTGTGACGGTGTATTCCATGCTCAGTCTTCGTAGACTTAGATGGATAGGACACGTTAGGAAAATAGATGATGGTAGAATACCAAAGGACATCTTTTTTGGTGAATTACTACTACAATACAAAGATGTGTGTAAGCGGGACATGATTGATACAGGCATTGATAATGCACATTGGGAGCAAGTCGCCGCTGAACGTGTTGCATGGAGGGCAAATATCAGAAATAGAATAAAGACAAAGGAGAAAATTATTGCAGATAAGTCACACAACGAGCGTGTGAGACTTAAGATGGTGCATGATGGTGAAAATGACCATGTGTTCACATGCATCCAATGTGGACGAACATTTACAGCACGAATTGGCCTTAACAGTCACATTCGCCACCGCTATGGGTTATAATTATTAAGCCTTTTTGAAGCACAATGTAACAAACTATCGTCTGTCAAGACGGCAAGGTGCCAATGTAATAATATACAGGAATGGAGCACAATTATTATAGTGATAAACTGTTAACAAAGAAACTTGACTGGAAATTCATGTCCAATTATATTTATTATTATTATTATTATTATTATTATTATTATTATTATTATTATTATTATTATTATTATAGTTACTGTTGTTATTATATTTCAAGATACTTGTATGGTGGTCTGTGGAAAGTGGAGAAGCGTGGCCGTGGAGTCCAATGTCAAATGACAAAGAGAGGGCAAACATTAGTATTTTATCGATACATGGGTAAGTAGTGTATTCTTTAAGTGAGTTGTTGTTGACAATGTATTGTGTGTTTGAGAACTTATTTTGTGCTGAGTGATATGATTGGATAATTCACTGATTGGCACTGTGTGCCATGGACTATAACAAACAATAACTGTATATAACGAACCTTTAGTTGTTTATTATAGTCTGTGACACACAGGTCAGAACACATAAAACTACCTGTATCATGCTTGAAATGAGATGCCAGATAAACTAAACACACTTGATTGTAGGTCAAAACAATTAGATATTATCACTGATTGGGGAAGGATAAAGATAATGTGACTAAGTTAAGCAAATGATAACTAGATCTCCGTTGGTGAAATATTACCTTAAGACGTGACCTTGCTCTATTTAAGTAGAAATGTTGATGAAGATGGGGGAACAGATGGAGATATTAAAATAAGAATACAAAAAGCAAAAGCAGCTGTCATAGCACTAGGAAGCTTGGGGAAGTCATCAGAAATTAAAACTAGTACTCAGAATATTTAACTCTAATGTTAAATCAGTAATTCTTTGTCATTCGTCCAATATTTTTGTTTTGGACATAATTACGTTGTGTCAGTTTACAGCAGGGCTGTGATATCTGCAATATTTGTTCAAGATGTCGATGTTTAATGGTTCTGCAATTAGTCTTAATTCATGCAACTAGCTGTGCTCTTCATTGACGCATGAATACAGTGACCCACTGCTCAAAGTTATATATCTCACATCATTTGTCTTGTGTGCGCCATGTGCTGGACGGCCCAGAGCTGAACACACACATACTGCACATGCCACAGATGATTTGCAAAGTCAAATAAAGTTCAGTAAGAAACACAAGAAGACCAGAGAGCTGGTTTCAAGAGGAGCTCTCACATAGATTCCAGAGAGCTGGTTTCAAGAGGAGCTCTCACATAGATTCCAGAGAGCTGGTTTCAAGAGGAGCTCTCACATAGATTCCAGAGAGCTGGTTTCAAGAGGAGCTCTCACATAGATTCCAGAGAGCTGGTTTCAAGAGGAGCTCTCACATAGATTCCAGAGGGCTGGTTTCAAGAGGAGCTCTCACATAGATTCCAGAGGGCTGGTTTCAAGAGGAGCTCTCACATAGATTCCAGAGAGCTGGGAAAAACATCAATACTTCTATATAGCTCAGACGCAGAGAGAAAAACTAAATCAGTTACAGATAAACTATAAACATTAATTTACTGGTGCCTGTACAGAATAGGACTTAAATGGTATGATACATCTCTTGTTGAGCTTAAGGAAAGAACTAGATAGATTTCAGCAAATAAAGAAATGAAAGGCATCGAGTAGAACACACACTGAAAAAACCTTGGAATAGTTTAACTAGAAAGTATGTGTACTGGAACTCACAAGACCAATGAAATAGAGAGAAAACAAAAAACACTTGAAGAAGAGAACTAGAAACATGAATAACAAAGGGAGGATAGTGTGCCAGCGCAGGTGACAGCAAAGGCTAGGCAGCTTGGCATGAGTTCATTGAGGTTATTTGCTCCAGTAAGGAATACAGAGATGCAGAAGAAGAAAGGCCTTAGTTTTGTAAGATTTCCTACTATATACATCATCAAGTACGTCTGTGTGATTTCCGACTGCAGTGGGATTTATACTGTGCAAACGTGCACACAGGATCTCCAGCTTTTTACCCATATATGAGAAAGCCAGGTATATGATCTGACTAGCCAGGAGACCAGGGGGCAGTGTGATGGTCAACATTCCCAGTCCTTTGTATGATTGTCAACATTCCCAGCCCTTTGTATGATTGTCAACATTCTCAGCCCTTGGCTAGGCATGAACCACATAAGCTGTGAGCCTGAGGTTTACACTGACATCTGTCAGCGACATCTAACCCTTAATTTTTATTTGAAATTCTCATTCAGCAAACATTATTTACTTGTCAGATCGAATTCATATAATGAGATGTGACTAATATTATAACATATGTTCTCCCAGGCCTATGATTGATGTGCTTGCCTTTACCAAAACTGAAAGTGATCCTCTGTTTGCGCAGTTTAGGTAAGTATGAAGTGTTTCGTTTTAGTCTTTCACCCGCTGCTGTTGTATGTTTAACTAGAAATAACACTTGGTGCAGCTATAATTGTTGTCTCATATTTTGTTTTTATAATTCTTATAAAGAAATTAAATAGCAGAATGTCATAGCAAATTCTGCAAAACCAGTAGAAAATAATAAAATAGGATTGATTTAATGAAGAAGATGACAGGTACAAGTTTGGGGATGGATTATAATGTTCCCATAAAGAATAATTTTAGATTTAATTAAAGAGTACAGAATCAAGTGACAAGCCTTTTGACTACTGCAGTGAAACGTATACTTCATATCCTAGAAAGTGTAGTCCAGCTCCAGCCTAAGGGAGACAGAAGAGATAGAAAAATCATTCTTCCAAATTAGCAAAGGAAGGTGGAAGACTAGCTTAGCCTGATATGAACATACCCTGTAACGAGGCCACGAGATCTGTAAGAATAATTTATAGAACCAAGTGAAGATAAGAGCATCCAGGCCACCACAAAGATGATGCCTATTATTAACTCCATCAATATGTACAAGTAGCATCAATCGTCAGACCCTGCACAGAACACGACAAACTTGTTCAGTAAACTACAGATATCTGGCACTGATGACTGTCACTGTGGAATTACTAACATGATGGCTAAATATTTGCTGCATGAGTGTCCAGCATATGCATAACAGACAAATATTTTGGCCTTCACCTGCTCCATTTAAGAAGAGATCCTGTGGAGATATCAGCAGCCTCAGGTTAACTGCTGCTTTCTTGTCATATATTCAGGTTGACGTCTGAAGGTGTATAAAGAACAATTTCTTGACATATATGCAGGTTGACGTCTGAAGGTATATGAAGAACAATTTCTTGAGAAGGTGTACGGAGAAAAATAATAAAAAACCATCCCTTAAAATGAAAAATTCAAGTGACTTACACTTGAGATGGCACAATAAACACTCAGACAAAGATTGAAGTGAATCAGCATCATTCCTGGGGTTCAAGATTTAATCATTACAGTACCTCCCTTAACACACAGTAACAACAGGATGTTATTGCCAAATACCACTCAGTGAAGGAAATGAGATATAACAATGGTGTAACTTGCCAGTCGGCGAGGCACTTGATAATTGCATATATGTATATAACAAATGTGCAATCTTTGGTTTCTTCTTAGCTGTTTGCAGCCACATCGCATATTTACACTTGAGCAGCAAATTAAAGGTCATGGGGAGGTCACAGCTAGATCTTGTACTTATGAGGTCATCCGAGGACAGGTAGGAACTTGAACCTAGATTGACTATTTGTGTCTTCTTCTTCTGCTCGTTATGAATTTTCAACCAAACCATGAGGGCCATCTTATCTTTCGCTATTGTCTGCACCACCCTAAATGTCCTCCACATATTATTCATCTCCGTCTCTAATTCTATTCTCCATGTGCTTTCATTGCTCTCTCTCTATTGTGCTCTCTCTATTTCATTTGAATTGTGGAGCCTAGAGAAAGGACTTTCTAGTTATGTGGTTATAAGTTTTTCTCAATGTGTATCCTATCCAGAGCCAGCCTCTCTGTCTCACCTGTTGATTTGTGGAACTCTGTCTAGTTTTCTTCCTAAGCTCAACATTAGTTCTTATGTCATACCATTTTAGTCCCACTATTCTGTCTAGTTTTCTCCCTAAGCTCAACATTAGTTGTTCTGTCATACCATTTTAATCCCACTATTCTGTGTAGGCACCAATATATGAATGTTTGTACTCTATTAGTAATTGTGTTAGTTATTCTCATGTCTATTTTGGACAATTACCATTCAGCATTGCTGATATAATGTTAAAATTAAATATTATACGTTAGTGCCTTAAAGCATGTCTTCCCAGATAAACTCAAAAGGGAATCCAACGCTTTAATGAAGCTCGTTAATTAAATTAACTGGAAACAAAAACTCTCACCTTGATAGAATCGACACCTCCCCCGATGTGTCTCCACCTTGACGTGGTGGGGGGGCTTGCGTGTCCCATAGACCCCATTTGCTTGCCGATGGGTGAAAAATTACATATCGGACAGCTTATGGGATAGGGACCAGACTAAGAGAGACACAACCTGCAGCTCTGCAGGCATAGACTGAGGATAGCAGTCAAAATTTAAATGA